>OY744483.1:71480005-71877659 GCA_963556165.1 Tipula helvola | reverse complement strand
CAAAAAAATTGAATTTTCCACGAAACGTGTAGAAATATTCGGCCGATCCAAATGGCCGTTGGTATGACAATTACAGGTCTCAACGACTATTGATAGAGGTATCAATCATCAAAATCGGAGCACATTTGCAGATTTTCGATTTTTGTGGCTCTGAATTTGTGGGCTATAGTTCAGTTGATTTTCAAAAAAATTGAATTTTCCACGAAACGTGTAGAAATATTCGGCCGATCCAAATGGCCGTTTATATGACAATTACAGGTCTCAACGCCTATTGATAGAGATATCAATCATCAAAATCGGAGCACATTTGCAGATTTTCGATTTTTGTGGCTCTGAATTTGTGGGCTATAGTTCAGTTGATTTTCAAAAAAATTGAATTTTCCACGAAACGTGTAGAAATATTCGACCGATCCAAATGGCCGTTTATATGACAATTACAGGTCTCAACGCCTATTGATAGAGGTATCAATCATCAAAATCGGAGCACATTTGCAGATTTTCGATTTTTGTGGCTCTGAATTTGTGGGCTATAGTTCAGTTGATTTTCAAAAAAATTGAATTTTCCACGAAACGTGTAGAAATATTCGACCGATCCAAATGGCCGTTTATATGACAATTACAGGTCTCAACGCCTATTGATAGAGGTATCAATCATCAAAATCGGAGCACATTTGCAGATTTTCGATTTTTGTGGCTCTGAATTTGTGGGCTATAGTTCAGTTGATTTTCAAAAAAATTGAATTTTCCACGAAACGTGTAGAAATATTCGACCGATCCAAATGGCCGTTTATATGACAATTACAGGTCTCAACGCCTATTGATAGAGGTATCAATCATCAAAATCGGAGCACATTTGCAGATTTTCGATTTTTGTGGCTCTGAATTTGTGGGCTATAGTTCAGTTGATTTTCAAAAAAATTGAATTTTCCACGAAACGTGTAGAAATATTCGGCCGATCCAAATGGCCGTTTATATGACAATTACAGGTCTCAACGCCTATTGATAGAGGTATAAATTATCGAAATCGGATCTAATTTGAAGATTTTCGATTTTGTGGCTCTGAATTTGTGGGCTATAGTTCAGTTGATTTTCAAAAAAATTGAATTTTCCACGAAACGTGTAGAAATATTCGGCCGATCCAAATGGCCGTTGGTATGACAATTACAGGTCTCAACGCCTATTGATAGAGGTATCAATCATCAAAATCGGAGCACATTTGCAGATTTTCGATTTTTGTGGCTCTGAATTTGTGGGCTATAGTTCAGTTGATTTTCAAAAAAATTGAATTTTCCACGAAACGTGTAGAAATATTCGACCGATCCAAATGGCCGTTGGTATGACAATTACAGGTCTCAACGCCTATTGATAGAGGTATAAATTATCGAAATCGGATCTAATTTGAAGATTTTCGATTTTGTGGCTCTGAATTTGTGGGCTATAGTTCAGTTGATTTTCAAAAAATTGAATTTTCCACGAAACGTGTAGAAATATTCGACCGATCCAAATGGCCGTTTATATGACAATTACAGGTCTCAACGCCTATTGATAGAGGTATCAATCATCAAAATCGGAGCACATTTGCAGATTTTCGATTTTTGTGGCTCTGAATTTGTGGGCTATAGTTCAGTTGATTTTCAAAAAAATTGAATTTTCCACGAAACGTGTAGAAATATTCGGCCGATCCAAATGGCCGTTTATATGACAATTACAGGTCTCAACGCCTATTGATAGAGGTATAAATTATCGAAATCGGATCTAATTTGAAGATTTTCGATTTTGTGGCTCTGAATTTGTGGGCTATAGTTCAGTTGATTTTCAAAAAAATTGAATTTTCCACGAAACGTGTAGAAATATTCGGCCGATCCAAATGGCCGTTGGTATGACAATTACAGGTCTCAACGCCTATTGATAGAGGTATCAATCATCAAAATCGGAGCACATTTGCAGATTTTCGATTTTTGTGGCTCTGAATTTGTGGGCTATAGTTCAGTTGATTTTCAAAAAAATTGAATTTTCCACGAAACGTGTAGAAATATTCGGCCGATCCAAATGGCCGTTTATATGACAATTACAGGTCTCAACGCCTATTGATAGAGGTATAAATTATCGAAATCGGATCTAATTTGAAGATTTTCGATTTTGTGGCTCTGAATTTGTGGGCTATAGTTCAGTTGATTTTCAAAAAATTGAATTTTCCACGAAACGTGTAGAAATATTCGGCCGATCCAAATGGCCGTTGGTATGACAATTACAGGTCTCAACGCCTATTGATAGAGGTATCAATCATCAAAATCGGAGCACATTTGCAGATTTTCGATTTTGTGGCTCTGAATTTGTGGGCTATAGTTCAGTTGATTTTCAAAAAAATTGAATTTTCCACGAAACGTGTAGAAATATTCGACCGATCCAAATGGCCGTTTATATGACAATTACAGGTCTCAACGCCTATTGATAGAGGTATCAATCATCAAAATCGGAGCACATTTGCAGATTTTCGATTTTTGTGGCTCTGAATTTGTGGGCTATAGTTCAGTTGATTTTCAAAAAAATTGAATTTTCCACGAAACGTGTAGAAATATTCGACCGATCCAAATGGCCGTTGGTATGACAATTACAGGTCTCAACGCCTATTGATAGAGGTATCAATCATCAAAATCGGAGCACATTTGCAGATTTTCGATTTTTGTGGCTCTGAATTTGTGGGCTATAGTTCAGTTGATTTTCAAAAAAATTGAATTTTCCACGAAACGTGTAGAAATATTCGGCCGATCCAAATGGCCGTTTATATGACAATTACAGGTCTCAACGCCTATTGATAGAGGTATCAATCATCAAAATCGGAGCACATTTGCAGATTTTCGATTTTTGTGGCTCTGAATTTGTGGGCTATAGTTCAGTTGATTTTCAAAAAAATTGAATTTTCCACGAAACGTGTAGAAATATTCGGCCGATCCAAATGGCCGTTTATATGTCAATTACAGGTCTCAACGCCTATTGATAGAGGTATCAATCATCAAAATCGGAGCACATTTGCAGATTTTCGATTTTTGTGGCTCTGAATTTGTGGGCTATAGTTCAGTTGATTTTCAAAAAAATTGAATTTTCCACGAAACGTGTAGAAATATTCGACCGATCCAAATGGCCGTTTATATGACAATTACAGGTCTCAACGCCTATTGATAGAGGTATCAATCATCAAAATCGGAGCACATTTGCAGATTTTCGATTTTTGTGGCTCTGAATTTGTGGGCTATAGTTCAGTTGATTTTCAAAAAAATTGAATTTTCCACGAAACGTGTAGAAATATTCGACCGATCCAAATGGCCGTTTATATGACAATTACAGGTCTCAACGCCTATTGATAGAGGTATCAATCATCAAAATCGGAGCACATTTGCAGATTTTCGATTTTTGTGGCTCTGAATTTGTGGGCTATAGTTCAGTTGATTTTCAAAAAATTGAATTTTCCACGAAACGTGTAGAAATATTCGGCCGATCCAAATGGCCGTTTATATGACAATTACAGGTCTCAACGCCTATTGATAGAGGTATCAATCATCAAAATCGGAGCACATTTGCAGATTTTCGATTTTTGTGGCTCTGAATTTGTGGGCTATAGTTCAGTTGATTTTCAAAAAAATTGAATTTTCCACGAAACGTGTAGAAATATTCGGCCGATCCAAATGGCCGTTTATATGACAATTACAGGTCTCAACGCCTATTGATAGAGGTATCAATCATCAAAATCGGAGCACATTTGCAGATTTTCGATTTTTGTGGCTCTGAATTTGTGGGCTATAGTTCAGTTGATTTTCAAAAAATTGAATTTTCCACGAAACGTGTAGAAATATTCGACCGATCCAAATGGCCGTTGGTATGACAATTACAGGTCTCAACGCCTATTGATAGAGGTATCAATCATCAAAATCGGAGCACATTTGCAGATTTTCGATTTTTGTGGCTCTGAATTTGTGGGCTATAGTTCAGTTGATTTTCAAAAAAATTGAATTTTCCACGAAACGTGTAGAAATATTCGGCCGATCCAAATGGCCGTTTATATGACAATTACAGGTCTCAACGCCTATTGATAGAGGTATCAATCATCAAAATCGGAGCACATTTGCAGATTTTCGATTTTTGTGGCTCTGAATTTGTGGGCTATAGTTCAGTTGATTTTCAAAAAAATTGAATTTTCCACGAAACGTGTAGAAATATTCGGCCGATCCAAATGGCCGTTTATATGACAATTACAGGTCTCAACGCCTATTGATAGAGGTATCAATCATCAAAATCGGAGCACATTTGCAGATTTTCGATTTTTGTGGCTCTGAATTTGTGGGCTATAGTTCAGTTGATTTTCAAAAAAATTGAATTTTCCACGAAACGTGTAGAAATATTCGACCGATCCAAATGGCCGTTTATATGACAATTACAGGTCTCAACGCCTATTGATAGAGGTATCAATCATCAAAATCGGAGCACATTTGCAGATTTTCGATTTTTGTGGCTCTGAATTTGTGGGCTATAGTTCAGTTGATTTTCAAAAAAATTGAATTTTCCACGAAACGTGTAGAAATATTCGGCCGATCCAAATGGCCGTTGGTATGACAATTACAGGTCTCAACGCCTATTGATAGAGGTATCAATCATCAAAATCGGAGCACATTTGCAGATTTTCGATTTTTGTGGCTCTGAATTTGTGGGCTATAGTTCAGTTGATTTTCAAAAAAATTGAATTTTCCACGAAACGTGTAGAAATATTCGGCCGATCCAAATGGCCGTTTATATGACAATTACAGGTCTCAACGCCTATTGATAGAGGTATAAATTATCGAAATCGGATCTAATTTGAAGATTTTCGATTTTGTGGCTCTGAATTTGTGGGCTATAGTTCAGTTGATTTTCAAAAAAATTGAATTTTCCACGAAACGTGTAGAAATATTCGGCCGATCCAAATGGCCGTTGGTATGACAATTACAGGTCTCAACGACTATTGATAGAGGTATCAATCATCAAAATCGGAGCACATTTGCAGATTTTCGATTTTTGTGGCTCTGAATTTGTGGGCTATAGTTCAGTTGATTTTCAAAAAAATTGAATTTTCCACGAAACGTGTAGAAATATTCGGCCGATCCAAATGGCCGTTTATATGACAATTACAGGTCTCAACGCCTATTGATAGAGATATCAATCATCAAAATCGGAGCACATTTGCAGATTTTCGATTTTTGTGGCTCTGAATTTGTGGGCTATAGTTCAGTTGATTTTCAAAAAAATTGAATTTTCCACGAAACGTGTAGAAATATTCGACCGATCCAAATGGCCGTTTATATGACAATTACAGGTCTCAACGCCTATTGATAGAGGTATCAATCATCAAAATCGGAGCACATTTGCAGATTTTCGATTTTTGTGGCTCTGAATTTGTGGGCTATAGTTCAGTTGATTTTCAAAAAAATTGAATTTTCCACGAAACGTGTAGAAATATTCGACCGATCCAAATGGCCGTTTATATGACAATTACAGGTCTCAACGCCTATTGATAGAGGTATCAATCATCAAAATCGGAGCACATTTGCAGATTTTCGATTTTTGTGGCTCTGAATTTGTGGGCTATAGTTCAGTTGATTTTCAAAAAAATTGAATTTTCCACGAAACGTGTAGAAATATTCGACCGATCCAAATGGCCGTTTATATGACAATTACAGGTCTCAACGCCTATTGATAGAGGTATCAATCATCAAAATCGGAGCACATTTGCAGATTTTCGATTTTTGTGGCTCTGAATTTGTGGGCTATAGTTCAGTTGATTTTCAAAAAAATTGAATTTTCCACGAAACGTGTAGAAATATTCGGCCGATCCAAATGGCCGTTGGTATGACAATTACAGGTCTCAACGCCTATTGATAGAGGTATCAATCATCAAAATCGGAGCACATTTGCAGATTTTCGATTTTTGTGGCTCTGAATTTGTGGGCTATAGTTCAGTTGATTTTCAAAAAAATTGAATTTTCCACGAAACGTGTAGAAATATTCGGCCGATCCAAATGGCCGTTTATATGACAATTACAGGTCTCAACGCCTATTGATAGAGGTATAAATTATCGAAATCGGATCTAATTTGAAGATTTTCGATTTTGTGGCTCTGAATTTGTGGGCTATAGTTCAGTTGATTTTCAAAAAAATTGAATTTTCCACGAAACGTGTAGAAATATTCGGCCGATCCAAATGGCCGTTGGTATGACAATTACAGGTCTCAACGCCTATTGATAGAGGTATCAATCATCAAAATCGGAGCACATTTGCAGATTTTCGATTTTTGTGGCTCTGAATTTGTGGGCTATAGTTCAGTTGATTTTCAAAAAAATTGAATTTTCCACGAAACGTGTAGAAATATTCGACCGATCCAAATGGCCGTTGGTATGACAATTACAGGTCTCAACGCCTATTGATAGAGGTATAAATTATCGAAATCGGATCTAATTTGAAGATTTTCGATTTTGTGGCTCTGAATTTGTGGGCTATAGTTCAGTTGATTTTCAAAAAAATTGAATTTTCCACGAAACGTGTAGAAATATTCGACCGATCCAAATGGCCGTTTATATGACAATTACAGGTCTCAACGCCTATTGATAGAGGTATCAATCATCAAAATCGGAGCACATTTGCAGATTTTCGATTTTTGTGGCTCTGAATTTGTGGGCTATAGTTCAGTTGATTTTCAAAAAAATTGAATTTTCCACGAAACGTGTAGAAATATTCGGCCGATCCAAATGGCCGTTTATATGACAATTACAGGTCTCAACGCCTATTGATAGAGGTATAAATTATCGAAATCGGATCTAATTTGAAGATTTTCGATTTTGTGGCTCTGAATTTGTGGGCTATAGTTCAGTTGATTTTCAAAAAAATTGAATTTTCCACGAAACGTGTAGAAATATTCGGCCGATCCAAATGGCCGTTGGTATGACAATTACAGGTCTCAACGCCTATTGATAGAGGTATCAATCATCAAAATCGGAGCACATTTGCAGATTTTCGATTTTTGTGGCTCTGAATTTGTGGGCTATAGTTCAGTTGATTTTCAAAAAAATTGAATTTTCCACGAAACGTGTAGAAATATTCGGCCGATCCAAATGGCCGTTTATATGACAATTACAGGTCTCAACGCCTATTGATAGAGGTATAAATTATCGAAATCGGATCTAATTTGAAGATTTTCGATTTTGTGGCTCTGAATTTGTGGGCTATAGTTCAGTTGATTTTCAAAAAATTGAATTTTCCACGAAACGTGTAGAAATATTCGGCCGATCCAAATGGCCGTTGGTATGACAATTACAGGTCTCAACGCCTATTGATAGAGGTATCAATCATCAAAATCGGAGCACATTTGCAGATTTTCGATTTTGTGGCTCTGAATTTGTGGGCTATAGTTCAGTTGATTTTCAAAAAAATTGAATTTTCCACGAAACGTGTAGAAATATTCGACCGATCCAAATGGCCGTTTATATGACAATTACAGGTCTCAACGCCTATTGATAGAGGTATCAATCATCAAAATCGGAGCACATTTGCAGATTTTCGATTTTTGTGGCTCTGAATTTGTGGGCTATAGTTCAGTTGATTTTCAAAAAAATTGAATTTTCCACGAAACGTGTAGAAATATTCGACCGATCCAAATGGCCGTTGGTATGACAATTACAGGTCTCAACGCCTATTGATAGAGGTATCAATCATCAAAATCGGAGCACATTTGCAGATTTTCGATTTTTGTGGCTCTGAATTTGTGGGCTATAGTTCAGTTGATTTTCAAAAAAATTGAATTTTCCACGAAACGTGTAGAAATATTCGGCCGATCCAAATGGCCGTTTATATGACAATTACAGGTCTCAACGCCTATTGATAGAGGTATCAATCATCAAAATCGGAGCACATTTGCAGATTTTCGATTTTTGTGGCTCTGAATTTGTGGGCTATAGTTCAGTTGATTTTCAAAAAAATTGAATTTTCCACGAAACGTGTAGAAATATTCGGCCGATCCAAATGGCCGTTTATATGACAATTACAGGTCTCAACGCCTATTGATAGAGGTATCAATCATCAAAATCGGAGCACATTTGCAGATTTTCGATTTTTGTGGCTCTGAATTTGTGGGCTATAGTTCAGTTGATTTTCAAAAAAATTGAATTTTCCACGAAACGTGTAGAAATATTCGACCGATCCAAATGGCCGTTTATATGACAATTACAGGTCTCAACGCCTATTGATAGAGGTATCAATCATCAAAATCGGAGCACATTTGCAGATTTTCGATTTTTGTGGCTCTGAATTTGTGGGCTATAGTTCAGTTGATTTTCAAAAAAATTGAATTTTCCACGAAACGTGTAGAAATATTCGACCGATCCAAATGGCCGTTTATATGACAATTACAGGTCTCAACGCCTATTGATAGAGGTATCAATCATCAAAATCGGAGCACATTTGCAGATTTTCGATTTTTGTGGCTCTGAATTTGTGGGCTATAGTTCAGTTGATTTTCAAAAAAATTGAATTTTCCACGAAACGTGTAGAAATATTCGGCCGATCCAAATGGCCGTTTATATGACAATTACAGGTCTCAACGCCTATTGATAGAGGTATCAATCATCAAAATCGGAGCACATTTGCAGATTTTCGATTTTTGTGGCTCTGAATTTGTGGGCTATAGTTCAGTTGATTTTCAAAAAAATTGAATTTTCCACGAAACGTGTAGAAATATTCGGCCGATCCAAATGGCCGTTTATATGACAATTACAGGTCTCAACGCCTATTGATAGAGGTATCAATCATCAAAATCGGAGCACATTTGCAGATTTTCGATTTTTGTGGCTCTGAATTTGTGGGCTATAGTTCAGTTGATTTTCAAAAAAATTGAATTTTCCACGAAACGTGTAGAAATATTCGACCGATCCAAATGGCCGTTGGTATGACAATTACAGGTCTCAACGCCTATTGATAGAGGTATCAATCATCAAAATCGGAGCACATTTGCAGATTTTCGATTTTTGTGGCTCTGAATTTGTGGGCTATAGTTCAGTTGATTTTCAAAAAATTGAATTTTCCACGAAACGTGTAGAAATATTCGGCCGATCCAAATGGCCGTTTATATGACAATTACAGGTCTCAACGCCTATTGATAGAGGTATCAATCATCAAAATCGGAGCACATTTGCAGATTTTCGATTTTTGTGGCTCTGAATTTGTGGGCTATAGTTCAGTTGATTTTCAAAAAAATTGAATTTTCCACGAAACGTGTAGAAATATTCGGCCGATCCAAATGGCCGTTTATATGACAATTACAGGTCTCAACGCCTATTGATAGAGGTATCAATCATCAAAATCGGAGCACATTTGCAGATTTTCGATTTTTGTGGCTCTGAATTTGTGGGCTATAGTTCAGTTGATTTTCAAAAAAATTGAATTTTCCACGAAACGTGTAGAAATATTCGACCGATCCAAATGGCCGTTTATATGACAATTACAGGTCTCAACGCCTATTGATAGAGGTATCAATCATCAAAATCGGAGCACATTTGCAGATTTTCGATTTTTGTGGCTCTGAATTTGTGGGCTATAGTTCAGTTGATTTTCAAAAAATTGAATTTTCCACGAAACGTGTAGAAATATTCGACCGATCCAAATGGCCGTTTATATGACAATTACAGGTCTCAACGCCTATTGATAGAGGTATCAATCATCAAAATCGGAGCACATTTGCAGATTTTCGATTTTTGTGGCTCTGAATTTGTGGGCTATAGTTCAGTTGATTTTCAAAAAAATTGAATTTTCCACGAAACGTGTAGAAATATTCGGCCGATCCAAATGGCCGTTTATATGACAATTACAGGTCTCAACGCCTATTGATAGAGGTATCAATCATCAAAATCGGAGCACATTTGCAGATTTTCGATTTTTGTGGCTCTGAATTTGTGGGCTATAGTTCAGTTGATTTTCAAAAAAATTGAATTTTCCACGAAACGTGTAGAAATATTCGGCCGATCCAAATGGCCGTTTATATGACAATTACAGGTCTCAACGCCTATTGATAGAGGTATCAATCATCAAAATCGGAGCACATTTGCAGATTTTCGATTTTTGTGGCTCTGAATTTGTGGGCTATAGTTCAGTTGATTTTCAAAAAAATTGAATTTTCCACGAAACGTGTAGAAATATTCGGCCGATCCAAATGGCCGTTTATATGACAATTACAGGTCTCAACGCCTATTGATAGAGGTATCAATCATCAAAATCGGAGCACATTTGCAGATTTTCGATTTTTGTGGCTCTGAATTTGTGGGCTATAGTTCAGTTGATTTTCAAAAAAATTGAATTTTCCACGAAACGTGTAGAAATATTCGGCCGATCCAAATGGCCGTTTATATGACAATTACAGGTCTCAACGCCTATTGATAGAGGTATCAATCATCAAAATCGGAGCACATTTGCAGATTTTCGATTTTTGTGGCTCTGAATTTGTGGGCTATAGTTCAGTTGATTTTCAAAAAAATTGAATTTTCCACGAAACGTGTAGAAATATTCGGCCGATCCAAATGGCCGTTTATATGACAATTACAGGTCTCAACGCCTATTGATAGAGGTATCAATCATCAAAATCGGAGCACATTTGCAGATTTTCGATTTTTGTGGCTCTGAATTTGTGGGCTATAGTTCAGTTGATTTTCAAAAAATTGAATTTTCCACGAAACGTGTAGAAATATTCGGCCGATCCAAATGGCCGTTTATATGACAATTACAGGTCTCAACGCCTATTGATAGAGGTATCAATCATCAAAATCGGAGCACATTTGCAGATTTTCGATTTTTGTGGCTCTGAATTTGTGGGCTATAGTTCAGTTGATTTTCAAAAAAATTGAATTTTCCACGAAACGTGTAGAAATATTCGACCGATCCAAATGGCCGTTGGTATGACAATTACAGGTCTCAACGCCTATTGATAGAGGTATCAATCATCAAAATCGGAGCACATTTGCAGATTTTCGATTTTTGTGGCTCTGAATTTGTGGGCTATAGTTCAGTTGATTTTCAAAAAAATTGAATTTTCCACGAAACGTGTAGAAATATTCGGCCGATCCAAATGGCCGTTTATATGACAATTACAGGTCTCAACGCCTATTGATAGAGGTATCAATCATCAAAATCGGAGCACATTTGCAGATTTTCGATTTTTGTGGCTCTGAATTTGTGGGCTATAGTTCAGTTGATTTTCAAAAAAATTGAATTTTCCACGAAACGTGTAGAAATATTCGGCCGATCCAAATGGCCGTTTATATGACAATTACAGGTCTCAACGCCTATTGATAGAGGTATCAATCATCAAAATCGGAGCACATTTGCAGATTTTCGATTTTTGTGGCTCTGAATTTGTGGGCTATAGTTCAGTTGATTTTCAAAAAAATTGAATTTTCCACGAAACGTGTAGAAATATTCGGCCGATCCAAATGGCCGTTTATATGACAATTACAGGTCTCAACGCCTATTGATAGAGGTATCAATCATCAAAATCGGAGCACATTTGCAGATTTTCGATTTTTGTGGCTCTGAATTTGTGGGCTATAGTTCAGTTGATTTTCAAAAAAATTGAATTTTCCACGAAACGTGTAGAAATATTCGACCGATCCAAATGGCCGTTTATATGACAATTACAGGTCTCAACGCCTATTGATAGAGGTATCAATCATCAAAATCGGAGCACATTTGCAGATTTTCGATTTTTGTGGCTCTGAATTTGTGGGCTATAGTTCAGTTGATTTTCAAAAAAATTGAATTTTCCACGAAACGTGTAGAAATATTCGACCGATCCAAATGGCCGTTTATATGACAATTACAGGTCTCAACGCCTATTGATAGAGGTATCAATCATCAAAATCGGAGCACATTTGCAGATTTTCGATTTTTGTGGCTCTGAATTTGTGGGCTATAGTTCAGTTGATTTTCAAAAAAATTGAATTTTCCACGAAACGTGTAGAAATATTCGACCGATCCAAATGGCCGTTTATATGACAATTACAGGTCTCAACGCCTATTGATAGAGGTATCAATCATCAAAATCGGAGCACATTTGCAGATTTTCGATTTTTGTGGCTCTGAATTTGTGGGCTATAGTTCAGTTGATTTTCAAAAAAATTGAATTTTCCACGAAACGTGTAGAAATATTCGACCGATCCAAATGGCCGTTTATATGACAATTACAGGTCTCAACGCCTATTGATAGAGGTATCAATCATCAAAATCGGATCACATTTGCAGATTTTCGATTTTTGTGGCTCTGAATTTGTGGGCTATAGTTCAGTTGATTTTCAAAAAAATTGAATTTTCCACGAAACGTGTAGAAATATTCGACCGATCCAAATGGCCGTTTATATGACAATTACAGGTCTCAACGCCTATTGATAGAGGTATCAATCATCAAAATCGGAGCACATTTGCAGATTTTCGATTTTTGTGGCTCTGAATTTGTGGGCTATAGTTTAGTTGATTTTCAAAAAAATTGAATTTTCCACGAAACGTGTAGAAATATTCGACCGATCCAAATGGCCGTTTATATGACAATTACAGGTCTCAACGCCTATTGATAGAGGTATCAATCATCAAAATCGGATCACATTTGCAGATTTTCGATTTTTGTGGCTCTGAATTTGTGGGCTATAGTTCAGTTGATTTTCAAAAAAATTGAATTTTCCACGAAACGTGTAGAAATATTCGACCGATCCAAATGGCCGTTTATATGACAATTACAGGTCTCAACGCCTATTGATAGAGGTATCAATCATCAAAATCGGATCACATTTGCAGATTTTCGATTTTTGTGGCTCTGAATTTGTGGGCTATAGTTCAGTTGATTTTCAAAAAAATTGAATTTTCCACGAAACGTGTAGAAATATTCGGCCGATCCAAATGGCCGTTTATATGACAATTACAGGTCTCAACGCCTATTGATAGAGGTATAAATTATCGAAATCGGATCTAATTTGAAGATTTTCGATTTTGTGGCTCTGAATTTGTGGGCTATAGTTCAGTTGATTTTCAAAAAAATTGAATTTTCCACGAAACGTGTAGAAATATTCGGCCGATCCAAATGGCCGTTTATATGACAATTACAGGTCTCAACGCCTATTGATAGAGGTATCAATCATCAAAATCGGAGCACATTTGCAGATTTTCGATTTTTGTGGCTCTGAATTTGTGGGCTATAGTTCAGTTGATTTTCAAAAAAATTGAATTTTCCACGAAACGTGTAGAAATATTCGGCCGATCCAAATGGCCGTTGGTATGACAATTACAGGTCTCAACGCCTATTGATAGAGGTATCAATCATCAAAATCGGAGCACATTTGCAGATTTTCGATTTTGTGGCTCTGAATTTGTGGGCTATAGTTCAGTTGATTTTCAAAAAAATTGAATTTTCCACGAAACGTGTAGAAATATTCGACCGATCCAAATGGCCGTTTATATGACAATTACAGGTCTCAACGCCTATTGATAGAGGTATCAATCATCAAAATCGGAGCACATTTGCAGATTTTCGATTTTTGTGGCTCTGAATTTGTGGGCTATAGTTCAGTTGATTTTCAAAAAAATTGAATTTTCCACGAAACGTGTAGAAATATTCGACCGATCCAAATGGCCGTTGGTATGACAATTACAGGTCTCAACGCCTATTGATAGAGGTATCAATCATCAAAATCGGAGCACATTTGCAGATTTTCGATTTTTGTGGCTCTGAATTTGTGGGCTATAGTTCAGTTGATTTTCAAAAAAATTGAATTTTCCACGAAACGTGTAGAAATATTCGACCGATCCAAATGGCCGTTTATATGACAATTACAGGTCTCAACGCCTATTGATAGAGGTATCAATCATCAAAATCGGAGCACATTTGCAGATTTTCGATTTTTGTGGCTCTGAATTTGTGGGCTATAGTTCAGTTGATTTTCAAAAAAATTGAATTTTCCACGAAACGTGTAGAAATATTCGGCTGATCCAAATGGCCGTTGGTATGACAATTACAGGTCTCAACGCCTATTGATAGAGGTATCAATCATCAAAATCGGAGCACATTTGCAGATTTTCGATTTTTGTGGCTCTGAATTTGTGGGCTATAGTTCAGTTGATTTTCAAAAAAATTGAATTTTCCACGAAACGTGTAGAAATATTCGGCCGATCCAAATGGCCGTTGGTATGACAATTACAGGTCTCAACGCCTATTGATAGAGGTATCAATCATCAAAATCGGAGCACATTTGCAGATTTTCGATTTTTGTGGCTCTGAATTTGTGGGCTATAGTTCAGTTGATTTTCAAAAAAATTGAATTTTCCACGAAACGTGTAGAAATATTCGACCGATCCAAATGGCCGTTTATATGACAATTACAGGTCTCAACGCCTATTGATAGAGGTATCAATCATCAAAATCGGAGCACATTTGCAGATTTTCGATTTTTGTGGCTCTGAATTTGTGGGCTATAGTTCAGTTGATTTTCAAAAAAATTGAATTTTCCACGAAACGTGTAGAAATATTCGACCGATCCAAATGGCCGTTTATATGACAATTACAGGTCTCAACGCCTATTGATAGAGGTATCAATCATCAAAATCGGAGCACATTTGCAGATTTTCGATTTTTGTGGCTCTGAATTTGTGGGCTATAGTTCAGTTGATTTTCAAAAAAATTGAATTTTCCACGAAACGTGTAGAAATATTCGGCCGATCCAAATGGCCGTTGGTATGACAATTACAGGTCTCAACGCCTATTGATAGAGGTATCAATCATCAAAATCGGAGCACATTTGCAGATTTTCGATTTTTGTGGCTCTGAATTTGTGGGCTATAGTTCAGTTGATTTTCAAAAAAATTGAATTTTCCACGAAACGTGTAGAAATATTCGACCGATCCAAATGGCCGTTTATATGACAATTACAGGTCTCAACGCCTATTGATAGAGGTATCAATCATCAAAATCGGAGCACATTTGCAGATTTTCGATTTTTGTGGCTCTGAATTTGTGGGCTATAGTTCAGTTGATTTTCAAAAAAATTGAATTTTCCACGAAACGTGTAGAAATATTCGACCGATCCAAATGGCCGTTTATATGACAATTACAGGTCTCAACGCCTATTGATAGAGGTATCAATCATCAAAATCGGAGCACATTTGCAGATTTTCGATTTTTGTGGCTCTGAATTTGTGGGCTATAGTTCAGTTGATTTTCAAAAAAATTGAATTTTCCACGAAACGTGTAGAAATATTCGGCTGATCCAAATGGCCGTTGGTATGACAATTACAGGTCTCAACGCCTATTGATAGAGGTATCAATCATCAAAATCGGAGCACATTTGCAGATTTTCGATTTTTGTGGCTCTGAATTTGTGGGCTATAGTTCAGTTGACTTTCAAAAAAATTGAATTTTCCACGAAACGTGTAGAAATATTCGGCCGATCCAAATGGCCGTTTATATGACAATTACAGGTCTCAACGCCTATTGATAGAGGTATCAATCATCAAAATCGGAGCACATTTGCAGATTTTCGATTTTTGTGGCTCTGAATTTGTGGGCTATAGTTCAGTTGATTTTCAAAAAAATTGAATTTTCCACGAAACGTGTAGAAATATTCGACCGATCCAAATGGCCGTTTATATGACAATTACAGGTCTCAACGCCTATTGATAGAGGTATCAATCATCAAAATCGGAGCACATTTGCAGATTTTCGATTTTTGTGGCTCTGAATTTGTGGGCTATAGTTCAGTTGATTTTCAAAAAAATTGAATTTTCCACGAAACGTGTAGAAATATTCGACCGATCCAAATGGCCGTTTATATGACAATTACAGGTCTCAACGCCTATTGATAGAGGTATCAATCATCAAAATCGGAGCACATTTGCAGATTTTCGATTTTTGTGGCTCTGAATTTGTGGGCTATAGTTCAGTTGATTTTCAAAAAAATTGAATTTTCCACGAAACGTGTAGAAATATTCGGCCGATCCAAATGGCCGTTGGTATGACAATTACAGGTCTCAACGCCTATTGATAGAGGTATCAATCATCAAAATCGGAGCACATTTGCAGATTTTCGATTTTGTGGCTCTGAATTTGTGGGCTATAGTTCAGTTGATTTTCAAAAAAATTGAATTTTCCACGAAACGTGTAGAAATATTCGACCGATCCAAATGGCCGTTTATATGACAATTACAGGTCTCAACGCCTATTGATAGAGGTATCAATCATCAAAATCGGAGCACATTTGCAGATTTTCGATTTTTGTGGCTCTGAATTTGTGGGCTATAGTTCAGTTGATTTTCAAAAAAATTGAATTTTCCACGAAACGTGTAGAAATATTCGACCGATCCAAATGGCCGTTGGTATGACAATTACAGGTCTCAACGCCTATTGATAGAGGTATCAATCATCAAAATCGGAGCACATTTGCAGATTTTCGATTTTTGTGGCTCTGAATTTGTGGGCTATAGTTCAGTTGATTTTCAAAAAAATTGAATTTTCCACGAAACGTGTAGAAATATTCGACCGATCCAAATGGCCGTTTATATGACAATTACAGGTCTCAACGCCTATTGATAGAGGTATCAATCATCAAAATCGGAGCACATTTGCAGATTTTCGATTTTTGTGGCTCTTAATTTGTGGGCTATAGTTCAGTTGATTTTCAAAAAAATTGAATTTTCCACGAAACGTGTAGAAATATTCGACCGATCCAAATGGCCGTTTATATGACAATTACAGGTCTCAACGCCTATTGATAGAGGTATCAATCATCAAAATCGGAGCACATTTGCAGATTTTCGATTTTTGTGGCTCTGAATTTGTGGGCTATAGTTCAGTTGATTTTCAAAAAAATTGAATTTTCCACGAAACGTGTAGAAATATTCGGCCGATCCAAATGGCCGTTTATATGACAATTACAGGTCTCAACGCCTATTGATAGAGGTATAAATTATCGAAATCGGATCTAATTTGAAGATTTTCGATTTTGTGGCTCTGAATTTGTGGGCTATAGTTCAGTTGATTTTCAAAAAAATTGAATTTTCCACGAAACGTGTAGAAATATTCGACCGATCCAAATGGCCGTTTATATGACAATTACAGGTCTCAACGCCTATTGATAGAGGTATCAATCATCAAAATCGGAGCACATTTGCAGATTTTCGATTTTGTGGCTCTGAATTTGTGGGCTATAGTTCAGTTGATTTTCAAAAAAATTGAATTTTCCACGAAACGTGTAGAAATATTCGGCCGATCCAAATGGCCGTTGGTATGACAATTACAGGTCTCAACGCCTATTGATAGAGGTATCAATCATCAAAATCGGAGCACATTTGCAGATTTTCGATTTTTGTGGCTCTGAATTTGTGGGCTATAGTTCAGTTGATTTTCAAAAAAATTGAATTTTCCACGAAACGTGTAGAAATATTCGGCCGATCCAAATGGCCGTTTATATGACAATTACAGGTCTCAACGCCTATTGATAGAGGTATAAATTATCGAAATCGGATCTAATTTGAAGATTTTCGATTTTGTGGCTCTGAATTTGTGGGCTATAGTTCAGTTGATTTTCAAAAAAATTGAATTTTCCACGAAACGTGTAGAAATATTCGGCCGATCCAAATGGCCGTTGGTATGACAATTACAGGTCTCAACGCCTATTGATAGAGGTATCAATCATCAAAATCGGAGCACATTTGCAGATTTTCGATTTTTGTGGCTCTGAATTTGTGGGCTATAGTTCAGTTGATTTTCAAAAAAATTGAATTTTCCACGAAACGTGTAGAAATATTCGGCCGATCCAAATGGCCGTTTATATGACAATTACAGGTCTCAACGCCTATTGATAGAGGTATAAATTATCGAAATCGGATCTAGTTTGAAGATTTTCGATTTTGTGGCTCTGAATTTGTGGGCTATAGTTCAGTTGATTTTCAAAAAAATTGAATTTTCCACGAAACGTGTAGAAATATTCGACCGATCCAAATGGCCGTTTATATGACAATTACAGGTCTCAACGCCTATTGATAGAGGTATCAATCATCAAAATCGGAGCACATTTGCAGATTTTCGATTTTTGTGGCTCTGAATTTGTGGGCTATAGTTCAGTTGATTTTCAAAAAAATTGAATTTTCCACGAAACGTGTAGAAATATTCGGCCGATCCAAATGGCCGTTTGTATGACAATTACAGGTCTCAACGCCTATTGATAGAGGTATAAATTATCGAAATCGGATCTAATTTGAAGATTTTCGATTTTGTGGCTCTGAATTTGTGGGCTATAGTTCAGTTGATTTTCAAAAAAATTGAATTTTCCACGAAACGTGTAGAAATATTCGGCCGATCCAAATGGCCGTTTATATGACAATTACAGGTCTCAACGCCTATTGATAGAGGTATCAATCATCAAAATCGGAGCACATTTGCAGATTTTCGATTTTTGTGGCTCTGAATTTGTGGGCTATAGTTCAGTTGATTTTCAAAAAAATTGAATTTTCCACGAAACGTGTAGAAATATTCGACCGATCCAAATGGCCGTTTATATGACAATTACAGGTCTCAACGCCTATTGATAGAGGTATCAATCATCAAAATCGGAGCACATTTGCAGATTTTCGATTTTTGTGGCTCTGAATTTGTGGGCTATAGTTCAGTTGATTTTCAAAAAAATTGAATTTTCCACGAAACGTGTAGAAATATTCGACCGATCCAAATGGCCGTTTATATGACAATTACAGGTCTCAACGCCTATTGATAGAGGTATCAATCATCAAAATCGGAGCACATTTGCAGATTTTCGATTTTTGTGGCTCTGAATTTGTGGGCTATAGTTCAGTTGATTTTCAAAAAAATTGAATTTTCAACGAAACGTGTAGAAATATTCGGCCGATCCAAATGGCCGTTGGTATGACAATTACAGGTCTCAACGCCTATTGATAGAGGTATCAATCATCAAAATCGGAGCACATTTGCAGATTTTCGATTTTTGTGGCTCTGAATTTGTGGGCTATAGTTCAGTTGATTTTCAAAAAAATTGAATTTTCCACGAAACGTGTAGAAATATTCGGCCGATCCAAATGGCCGTTTATATGACAATTACAGGTCTCAACGCCTATTGATAGAGGTATCAATCATCAAAATCGGAGCACATTTGCAGATTTTCGATTTTTGTGGCTCTGAATTTGTGGGCTATAGTTCAGTTGATTTTCAAAAAAATTGAATTTTCCACGAAACGTGTAGAAATATTCGGCCGATCCAAATGGCCGTTTATATGACAATTACAGGTCTCAACGCCTATTGATAGAGGTATCAATCATCAAAATCGGAGCACATTTGCAGATTTTCGATTTTTGTGGCTCTGAATTTGTGGGCTATAGTTCAGTTGATTTTCAAAAAAATTGAATTTTCCACGAAACGTGTAGAAATATTCGACCGATCCAAATGGCCGTTTATATGACAATTACAGGTCTCAACGCCTATTGATAGAGGTATCAATCATCAAAATCGGAGCACATTTGCAGATTTTCGATTTTTGTGGCTCTGAATTTGTGGGCTATAGTTCAGTTGATTTTCAAAAAAATTGAATTTTCCACGAAACGTGTAGAAATATTCGGCCGATCCAAATGGCCGTTGGTATGACAATTACAGGTCTCAACGCCTATTGATAGAGGTATCAATCATCAAAATCGGAGCACATTTGCAGATTTTCGATTTTTGTGGCTCTGAATTTGTGGGCTATAGTTCAGTTGATTTTCAAAAAAATTGAATTTTCCACGAAACGTGTAGAAATATTCGGCCGATCCAAATGGCCGTTTATATGACAATTCAGGTCTCAACGCCTATTGATAGAGGTATAAATTATCGAAATCGGATCTAATTTGCAGATTTTCGATTTTGTGGCTCTGAATTTGTGGGCTATAGTTCAGTTGATTTTCAAAAAAATTGAATTTTCCACGAAACGTGTAGAAATATTCGGCCGATCCAAATGGCCGTTTATATGACAATTACAGGTCTCAACGCCTATTGATAGAGGTATCAATCATCAAAATCGGAGCACATTTGCAGATTTTCGATTTTTGTGGCTCTGAATTTGTGGGCTATAGTTCAGTTGATTTTCAAAAAAATTGAATTTTCCACGAAACGTGTAGAAATATTCGGCCGATCCAAATGGCCGTTTATATGACAATTCAGGTCTCAACGCCTATTGATAGAGGTATAAATTATCGAAATCGGATCTAATTTGCAGATTTTCGATTTTGTGGCTCTGAATTTGTGGGCTATAGTTCAGTTGATTTTCAAAAAAATTGAATTTTCCACGAAACGTGTAGAAATATTCGGCCGATCCAAATGGCCGTTTATATGACAATTACAGGTCTCAACGCCTATTGATAGAGGTATCAATCATCAAAATCGGAGCACATTTGCAGATTTTCGATTTTTGTGGCTCTGAATTTGTGGGCTATAGTTCAGTTGATTTTCAAAAAAATTGAATTTTCCACGAAACGTGTAGAAATATTCGGCCGATCCAAATGGCCGTTTATATGACAATTCAGGTCTCAACGCCTATTGATAGAGGTATAAATTATCGAAATCGGATCTAATTTGCAGATTTTCGATTTTGTGGCTCTGAATTTGTGGGCTATAGTTCAGTTGATTTTCAAAAAAATTGAATTTTCCACGAAACGTGTAGAAATATTCGGCCGATCCAAATGGCCGTTTATATGACAATTACAGGTCTCAACGCCTATTGATAGAGGTATCAATCATCAAAATCGGAGCACATTTGCAGATTTTCGATTTTTGTGGCTCTGAATTTGTGGGCTATAGTTCAGTTGATTTTCAAAAAAATTGAATTTTCCACGAAACGTGTAGAAATATTCGGCCGATCCAAATGGCCGTTTATATGACAATTACAGGTCTCAACGCCTATTGATAGAGGTATCAATCATCAAAATCGGAGCACATTTGCAGATTTTCGATTTTTGTGGCTCTGAATTTGTGGGCTATAGTTCAGTTGATTTTCAAAAAAATTGAATTTTCCACGAAACGTGTAGAAATATTCGACCGATCCAAATGGCCGTTTATATGACAATTACAGGTCTCAACGCCTATTGATAGAGGTATCAATCATCAAAATCGGAGCACATTTGCAGATTTTCGATTTTTGTGGCTCTGAATTTGTGGGCTATAGTTCAGTTGATTTTCAAAAAAATTGAATTTTCCACGAAACGTGTAGAAATATTCGGCCGATCCAAATGGCCGTTGGTATGACAATTACAGGTCTCAACGCCTATTGATAGAGGTATCAATCATCAAAATCGGAGCACATTTGCAGATTTTCGATTTTTGTGGCTCTGAATTTGTGGGCTATAGTTCAGTTGATTTTCAAAAAAATTGAATTTTCCACGAAACGTGTAGAAATATTCGGCCGATCCAAATGGCCGTTTATATGACAATTCAGGTCTCAACGCCTATTGATAGAGGTATAAATTATCGAAATCGGATCACATTTGAAGATTTTCGATTTTGTGGCTCTGAATTTGTGGGCTATAGTTCAGTTGATTTTCAAAAAAATTGAATTTTCCACGAAACGTGTAGAAATATTCGGCCGATCCAAATGGCCGTTGGTATGACAATTACAGGTCTCAACGCCTATTGATAGAGATATCAATCATCAAAATCGGAGCACATTTGCAGATTTTCGATTTTTGTGGCTCTGAATTTGTGGGCTATAGTTCAGTTGATTTTCAAAAAAATTGAATTTTCCACGAAACGTGTAGAAATATTCGACCGATCCAAATGGCCGTTTATATGACAATTACAGGTCTCAACGCCTATTGATAGAGGTATCAATCATCAAAATCGGAGCACATTTGCAGATTTTCGATTTTTGTGGCTCTGAATTTGTGGGCTATAGTTCAGTTGATTTTCAAAAAAATTGAATTTTCCACGAAACGTGTAGAAATATTCGACCGATCCAAATGGCCGTTTATATGACAATTACAGGTCTCAACGCCTATTGATAGAGGTATCAATCATCAAAATCGGAGCACATTTGCAGATTTTCGATTTTTGTGGCTCTGAATTTGTGGGCTATAGTTCAGTTGATTTTCAAAAAAATTGAATTTTCCACGAAACGTGTAGAAATATTCGGCCGATCCAAATGGCCGTTGGTATGACAATTACAGGTCTCAACGCCTATTGATAGAGGTATCAATCATCAAAATCGGAGCACATTTGCAGATTTTCGATTTTTGTGGCTCTGAATTTGTGGGCTATAGTTCAGTTGATTTTCAAAAAAATTGAATTTTCCACGAAACGTGTAGAAATATTCGGCCGATCCAAATGGCCGTTTATATGACAATTCAGGTCTCAACGCCTATTGATAGAGGTATAAATTATCGAAATCGGATCTAATTTGAAGATTTTCGATTTTTGTGGCTCTGAATTTGTGGGCTATAGTTCAGTTGATTTTCAAAAAAATTGAATTTTCCACGAAACGTGTAGAAATATTCGACCGATCCAAATGGCCGTTTATATGACAATTACAGGTCTCAACGCCTATTGATAGAGGTATCAATCATCAAAATCGGAGCACATTTGCAGATTTTCGATTTTTGTGGCTCTGAATTTGTGGGCTATAGTTCAGTTGATTTTCAAAAAAATTGAATTTTCCACGAAACGTGTAGAAATATTCGGCCGATCCAAATGGCCGTTTATATGACAATTACAGGTCTCAACGCCTATTGATAGAGGTATCAATCATCAAAATCGGAGCACATTTGCAGATTTTCGATTTTTGTGGCTCTGAATTTGTGGGCTATAGTTCAGTTGATTTTCAAAAAAATTGAATTTTCCACGAAACGTGTAGAAATATTCGACCGATCCAAATGACCGTTTATATGACAATTACAGGTCTCAACGCCTGTTGATAGAGGTATCAATCATCGAAATCGGAACACATTTGCCGATTTTCGAATTTTGTGGCTCTGAATTTGTGGGCTATAGTTCAGTTGATTTTCAAAAAAATTGAATTTTCCACGAAACGTGTAGAAATATTCGACCGATCCAAATGACCGTTTATATGACAATTACAGGTCTCAACGCCTATTGATAGAGGTATCAATCATCAAAATCGGAGCACATTTGCAGATTTTCGATTTTTGTGGCTCTGAATTTGTGGGCTATATAGTTCAGTTGATTTTCAAAAGAATTGAATTTTCCACGGAACGTGTAGAAATGTTTGACCGGTGCAAGTGGCCGTTCGTATGACAATTACAGGTCTCAACGCCTATTGATAGAGGTATAAATTATCGAAATCGGATCTAATTTGAAGATTTTCGATTTTGTGGCTCTGAATTTGTGGGCTATAGTTCAGTTGATTTTCAAAAAAATTGAATTTTCCACGAAACGTGTAGAAATGTTTGACCGATGCAAATGGCCGTTTGTATGACAATTACAGGTCTCAACGCCTATTGATAGAGGTATAAATTATCGAAATCGGATCTAATTTGAAGATTTTCGATTTTGTGGCTCTGAATTTGTGGGCTATAGTTCAGTTGATTTTCAAAAAAATTGAATTTTCCACGGAACGTGTAGAAATGTTTGACCGATGGAAATGGCCGTTTGTATGACAATTACAGGTCTCAACGCCTATTGATAGAGGTATCAATGCTAGTACGCATTTTCACAATCATCCGGTGTTCTCATTTTATTCATTGTATCGTCTCCGATCGTCGAAATCACTAACGTTTTTTCGTTTCTTGAATTAATTGCCTCTCTTTCTAAATGCTGTTTGATCTTCATGTCTTGTAGTTTATCTAGAATTTCATGGTGTCGAATGTACTGGTTTTAAAACAGAAGGTGATTCTGCACTGGGAATTTTTTTGTGCTTCTACAAAGGCGCCTAATATTTTTAGCCCAGGGCGCCTAAATATATAAGTACGGCCCTGTCTGCTAACAGGAATAGTGTTGCCTAAGACCTTT
This sequence comes from Tipula helvola, assembly GCA_963556165.1. Taxonomy (NCBI): domain Eukaryota; kingdom Metazoa; phylum Arthropoda; class Insecta; order Diptera; family Tipulidae; genus Tipula; species Tipula helvola. Next base: position 71,853,616 of record OY744483.1, on the reverse strand, counting down.
CTCTGTTCAAAATTGTGATTTATTAGCTATAAGATTGTAAATCAAATTTCATTGTTATATCTACAACTATGTTTAACAACTTTTAGTTAGAAAAATACGTTATTTCCAAATGTGCAGCCCTCTTGTGGCCAAACTGCTAACCGAACGTTTCGGGATTTACATTTTTTTGAATTATTAGTGTATCTATACAATTATTAGTAAAATTTCCGTTAATTATGATACCTAATCAATTTTGGCAATTATTATTACGAAAAATCCATAAATGTGCAGCCCTCTGGCAAACTGTAGCTACATTATTTCAAAGTTTACACTATTTTTAATCGTTTATTTGTAGTCTATAAAAATCATTAGAAAAATTCCCATTAACTGTAAAGATTCAATTATTTTTCACAAGAAATATAATTATTTTTTATATAAAAACACGTTTTTTCAACTTCGAAGCTCTCTGCTGGGTAAAATAGGGGCAGAACAAATTCAGTTTTACACTTTTCTGAAAGGCTGTTATTTTAACTATTAGTTTATTAAATGCTGTTTTGATTATATTAAAATTTTCGGGGCAGTGGCACCTAGCGGCCAAAATATAAAGATAGATTTATCAGTTCATAACTCCTTAGATAACGATACTTTTTAAAAATAAGTTAAAATTTAGGATGTAGTAATCACCCCTATTATGATTGTCGAGTCGATCGACAATCGACACGACTCTGTTATGCTTTTTCGTTTTTTCAGTTGATAAAAACAATACGAAAAAGGAAAAGGCAACAAAGAATCGTGTCGATTGTCGATCGACTCGACAATCATAATAGGGGTGATTATACTTTTTACACTTTCTGCCGTAGGCACTTGGCGAAACACACTTAATACACACATTTTTAAAATTTTTTAAAAAACACTTGTTAAATATTTCGCAAAATTACAAAAGGTTTAAAAAATCACTCGATCGATTTCGGCATATTAGGCCATCATCAGGAGTATCTACTAACTCCTGATGATATAGTAGTAGATACTCCTGATGATGGCCTAATAAGCCGAAATCGATCGAGTGATTTTTTAAACCTTTTGTAATTTTGCGAAATATTTAACAAGTGTTTTTAAAAAAATTTTAAAAATGTGTGTAGGGGTGATTATCTTTCCAAAATGGTATTGCTTTTGAAAATACTCCTCTTAAAATCGAAAATATAACAATACGTGGAAGCCAAAAATCAGATTTGAATAATTGTCAAAACTAAAATATCGAATAACGGGACAACCGAAGGTCTAAAAAAAAATAAAAACATATGTACCTATCCGTTATTTTGAATTAAGGAACACGAAAAAAATAAAAAAATTAAAATCTAAGAGATAAAGTTTGGGAATTATGAAAAATTGACTGTTTTACCGTGGAGTGACTCATTTATGTAATTATGGGGTCAATTCTCGTTCTATAAAAAGTTCAATGAAATGTATTTTCAGTGACAAATACAGATTTCCAATTTATGTTTCATGAGAAGGACAAAAATGATGTCAAAATCTTTTCATATGAAAAAAACTTTCTCACCGAGTATTTTGGTCGTGGGAATATAAATGAATATGGAAATTCAGTTTTATAAGGCCTAAATTGACAATTTTAATGTTAAACGTGCAACCAAACTATAATACTACGTCTTCCACCGTAAAAAACGCCTAGGCGCTTTAAACGAATAGTGCGCCTACTGGGCGTTTTATTCGAATAAAACGCCCAGAGCGTACTATTCCAGTTAAATGATTTAAGTTACTAAAATAAATTTTTTTTTCGAAATTTGATAATTTGTCGTAACACTGCGGTATTTAATTGTTAAATAGAGTAACTCGAAAAATTCATATGTTACATGTATTACTTTCCGTCATTTTCTTGACCTTGATTTTATTTTCTTCGTTGAGAAGTCCATAGTAGCTGGACAGTAAAATTATTTTTCCGAATAAATGTTCAATTGAAATAGTCAAGTTAAAATCAATTGATTACATATTTATATTTTCTAGAGTATAGCTTTTGCCATAGACAATCATAATAGATTTCTCATTTGACTGAAAACATAAAATAAAAATGAAAATTTTCCATTCAAATGTTATCGGTGAATTGCATATACGTATTATATTTGCAACGCATTCTAAAATCATTGCCTTATATGTAAAATACACAACACAACGATAACATTGGAATTATCAGGAGTTTTGTTTTTTTCCTTTAGTTATAATGAAATGAGAAATCTAGTACGAATGTCTATGCTTTTGCGATCGAATGGAGGAACCCCTACAAGTTATTTTGTTTTATATTTTATGCAATGTGTTATCCATTATATTTCATGTCCCCAATACAAATAACAATTACAATGCTTTTGTTATATATATTGGGTTTAAAAAAGCTAACGGTTTTATTCTTAGGCCATAGAATAAAATGGACCGCTAGCGGAGTGACATTTCCGTATAAAATTGCTTGTCTCCAACATCTGCAGCGCAAAGCCTTGAAACCGATCCGGTAACTATAGCAACTTATGCTTGGTTTAGTTATCGGATCGACCACAAGGCTACTTTGCGCTGCAGATGTTGGAGACAGTTAAAAGCCATTGCTGGCGGTCCATTCTATTCTATGGTGTAAAGTTTCATTCGGTTTTTTTTCGAGTGGCTTGAAGGGTACCTTTCTATGAAACATCAAATTTGGGCACAAACATACCTTATATTCGTCCTTGTTTTACGAAAATAACGTGATATTTATGTTGAAAAAATTATTTTTATTTTCTTGGTGGTATTCGAATTTCCAAATACAGCGCTTAGGCGTTTTATTTGAATGGGCGTTTTATTTAATTTTTTTCCTTGATTTTCAAAATGTTCGTATTTTCAGCTACTCCCGAATATAGCGCCTAGGCGTTTTTTACGGTGGAAGACAGTAGTCACTTTAAAACTAATTTATAATCAAATTTATTAAAAACATTTCAATTAATTTAAGAAAAATCCCTAAATAATTAGTTCCGTTTAGTTTTAATAAAATTTGGCCATTTTCGTAAGTTATTTTATATTTTGACAAGCAATGACGACAACTGGTTTAACTCTCTAGTTACCTCTCTTTGAGAGAGTGATTAAATCTAATTACAAATTATAATGTCTTTTATCATTTATTTAGCTATTACTTGAACCATTTCCTAGCGCATCTAGCGGAAATATATATGAAACTTCATAAAATATGTTTTGCTGTGTAGTATTCTGCGCTTTGACTATATATTTTTAAATGGACTGCTAGTTGCTTACTTCATAAGCGATCCAACATACAGTGGCGGTCAAGAGGCAAATCGTGGCGAATTCGCTAACTAAAAAGTTCGTTACTATTTAATTTATTAGGAATAATCGAAAAATCAACATTAACATTAAATTTTATAAAAGAAAACATCATTAATATTTGAAATTATAAGCAGTTGCAAGCACTGAATATTAAAATAAACATTTATTTTTGTATTCACAGATGCAAAGAAACAGTCTTAAGCCGCGTCCACACGGGGTGTGAAATGTACACTTATGCGTGCGTATTCGCTTATTTAGCGAATGTAGGCGGTTATGCGGGATGTGTACATTTATCACATTTCGGTACACACGATTCGTTAAATGTTCATTGATCACATGTAGGCGAATGTTAATGAACATTTCTACTCTGGTATATATTTTTAGTACCTTGATCATACAATTTTTAATGAAAATATTCAATCACATTCGTCATGTGAAAACCATCCACACGACGTTTACATTCGCTAAATGCGCGCATAAGTGTACATTTCACACCCCGTGTGGACGCGGCTTTATCTGTCAATGGCAAACTGGTATCACAACCAACTACGACACACTTTCTCCCCATTTTCAGTAAAAATAAAAGAAACCGAGGAAACATTTTGTGCAAAAATCACAATTAAAATATCTCAAATCAAATTAAATTGAATTTAAAACTATAAAACGATGACAAAATAGAAAACACATGAAAAGGAGCCAAAAATTAAATAAAAATTTATTGATGTTGACAACTTTGACAAATCTTTAGTTTTCGTTTTTGCCGCAATTTGCCTCTTGACCGCTAGTTGTATGTTGGCATCATCATTTATTTGAAAATTATATTGAACTGTCATTGTATTAGCGGTCCATTCTAATTCTATTGTCTAAGATTCTGCGTATTTTCAGCATTCTTTTTCATTTGGACAAAGAGAATCGCATATTGCTGTTCCGTGAAAAGATACTAACTAATGAGAAATACGTCAATGGAAACCAAATACATAGAAAGATTTTTTCATTCAGTATTTTTATAGAACAAGAATTGACCCCATGGAACGCATTCCTTCAAGCTTATAAAGGACAAATTGTCGAATGATAAATACAAATAACATAAGCCTGCATGGTTTTTTTCACGATGAACAGTCGTATCCGAAGTAATTTTTTGCGCTTAATTCGAATCTAGCCACAGAATTACCCTATAACGTCAGGTTTTCAAGATATTCTAACCTAAAAGTTTCAAAACACGTGTTTTTGATACTTTTGCACTTGAACTAACTCAAGTCCAAAAAGAGGTAAATCAAATCTGACTTGTCAAATATTGTATGTTTACAATTTTTGAATATATTTTTGCTGAAGCGGAAGAAGAACTGAATACCAGCTGACCGAAAACACATGTAACAAAACACAAAACGCCATCTCTGTTTAGGTACTACAGAGAAATTTGAAAAATGTAGGAATTGGCATTTTTTATATTATATATTTGTAATAAAATTGTATTACATCCAAACAATTTTATTTAGTAAACATACATACTTATCACAAATCACTTATAATATATTACGCCTTCGTGGATTTCGTTTTCGTAGTTTACTGCGCATTACGTCAACTGAGAGTTGCTAGTAAGATATTGCAAAGGAAATGTGTGAAAAATAAGGAATTTGTCTAATAAATGAATAATATATGGATGTATTATGGTTGAATATGGATATATTATGGTTAAATATTTCTTTGCTCTTACAAAATAGCATCCATGTTTTTAACAATTTCTTATTTGTTGGAAAGGAATGAAAACTATATGGACAATTATTTATATTGTTATTAAAACAATTAAATACGGCGCACCACATTATTTATTTAATTTAATTCAATTTTTGGATTCAATTACACACAACAATATTGTGAAACAAAACTGTTCACTCTCATTTGACGTCATTATTGCCAGCCGTTATTTTATGATCCAAATAGGCAAAGTGCGCAAAGCGTAATCTATTATAAGTGACTTGTGCATACTTAGATGAAACATTTTTCTACACCTAAATCGGCCTTAAGGAAATGAATCACAAAGGCAAACTTTTCCTTTTCAAAATACATACAAGAAAAAAATCATAGCCTTCTAAGCGAAATATTTTTTTACGGTACATAATTACTTTCTATGGGTGTTTTCTTTTATTCATTCCATAGAAAGAACAGAAGGAATAGAATATTGATCACGTGATCCGTACGTAATGTAATAAAAGAACGGATTGGAATACATAAATGGAATACATTTTCCATAGCACGATTTTTTTTTTATTTTGGAAATTAGGAAACAAGTTAAATTTATTAAATAAATAATTTTATTATAATTAATTAAAGTTGCAAATTATTTGTACGTGAAAACACACAATGCAATATTAATTTTAATTGATATATCTTAAATAAAACTGGGATTTTTTGTATCCGCCAAACTCTATTTAAAACTATTATCATGTAATAAAACTAAAAATATTTTCAAAAATTTTAATATTTAACACCTTAAATAATTAATTTTATCATAATTAATAATTTCATTTTCCATAATATACATATACGATTTAATTCAATTTAATCATTTAAATTATAAGCATTGCACATAATTACAAAACGTCAAACGGAATATTCTTTTTATTCCACCTTTCGATGTAGTACAAAAAGAATGCATTCTGAATATTCCGAATAAATAAAAGAATGGACTAAAAAAAGAATAGAAGGAATGGAATGAATAAAAGAACAATTTACGTCACTTTCGGAATGTCCGGAATATCCAGAATGAATAAAAGAAAACACAATATATACCTTGAGCTAAACTAGTTTTTGGTTTATCTAAAGAGCGTTCGTTTGTGGTGAATTAACTGAATTATCTGAATTTACTGAATTAACTGAAGTGATTTGCTCGTTCGTTTCGTATGCTTCGTTTCACTTAAAAATATTGAGCTACTGATTTATCTGAATAATAATTTTGCTTGTGTAGATAATTCAGATAATTGTTTTTGTTGTTTTTTAACATTATTTTGTTTTAGGTACGCATCGAAGAAGCCAGGATATTTTAGAGGATTTTAAATTATTTTTCTGTTATAATGGATGACGATTTGATCCAATAAGTGAGTTTCGCAAATCTCGAAGAATTTGCAAATGTGAAAATGTAATGTGACACACAAAAATAATTGATCCCAGAAAATGGTTGAGTAACTTTAAATTTTTATTATTTTATAACACAAGCCAATTACTTTTAAACAATTTGACATTTATGTGAATTGTAGCAAACGAACGACCAATTCACTTCAGTAGCTCAATTATTTGAACAATAACTCAATTATCGGAATAGTAACTCAATATCAATTCAGTTAATTCACCACAAACGAACGAGCTTCTAGTACGATTGTTGTTGTAATTTTTATTTTGTTTTTGGCGAAAGTTATACCATATACCATAGATTTATACCAAGTTATACCATAGATTTCTAATTTCATTGTAACTAAAGGAAAAAAAAAACTTCGATAATTCCAATGTTATCGATGTCTGTGTATTTTAGAAATGCGTTGCAAATATAATACGTATATGCAATACACGGATAACATTTGAATGGAAATTTTTTATTTTTTTTTGTGTTTTTAGTCAAATGTGAAAATCTATTATGATTGTCTATGGTTATACCAGTGGTGAGCTGCTAAAACTTTTACTACCGGTTCGCCCAAATCAAAAATCTATAGACATGTTTCATTACCATTACCAGTAAAAATATAGTTTTTATTTTAATGTACATAAGTATTGTATGAAAAATTATAAAAGTTTCCAAATAATTTCATTGTTGCTTTTGATATCTCTTTTGGCTGGAACTCGAATTCTGGTATCGTTCGCCGAATGGTGGGTACCCAACCATGTTTTTACATATTCATTAGCATTCCATATTTCAAGTGGCGGACCAATCATATTTATAGTAATTAAATACGAAATGTGTTCCACAGTTAAATTAGCTCGTTTCTTTTCACAAATTATGTTCATCAGTGAAAATCCCTGTTCAGCCTCTGCTGAGCTAATTGTTATTGTATTTATTTTATTTTTTGCTTGTTTTATTGATTTGGGTATGTCGCTTTTATCTTTTCCCTCTATTACATTTTCAACATACTCTCTTCTCCATAAACCCATGGACAAGTAATTTCAGATAAATTCCAAGAATTTTCCTCCAGTAGATCAAATACTTCAGCGATGTTATTATTGTCCTGGTTTTTGTTGAGTCTGATGTGTCCACAGTTAAGTAATCTGCAATTTAGTTTTTCGATTATGGTTTCTATAAGTCTTTTCCTTGGGAGACTTTCAAATTTTCTGTTTTCTGCAAAAGGAATTTCTGAGAAAGAATCTGACAGAAACATTTCATCAATTTTTTTTTCAAATATTCCGAAATTTTCTTTCAAGTACATCATTATGGTAATAGTTCGTTTTATTAGTTTTTCTGCCTTATGGATAGAAACAAATCTAGCTTGTAATCCAATGGATAGGTGAGAAATTTCTTATAGGATAGCAATCATCAAAGCTAAATCATTTATAAAATATTTGTTTGCCAATCGATTTGACATACCAGAATATTTTGAATTTTTGATAAAAAATTTGTAGAGGGGCACATAAGCACGCCAAACAGCTAGACAAGACCGTAAACTGCAAGCTTCCCATCTAGGTCCTAACACGCGACCAATTTTTATTATCTCAATTCTCAAATCTCGTGATATGTTCTGTAGCTCTAATTGATTTTTGTTCGACTGATGAAATATGGTGTATATTTTATCGATAAATGATTTAAAATTAATAACTTGTTTTATTTCGCTTATTGCGTCATCTAATACAAGCTGAAGGCGATGGTTTAAACAATGCCAAACTACTATATATGGAAATTCTTGTATTAATTTGGACGCAACGCCTGACTTTTGACCAAGCATGGTACTGGCACCATCAGAACAAAATCCAATTAAATTTTGTCTTAAAAACTCCATCGAAAACCCATTGGTTTTTAATGTTTCAAGCAGAACCTTAAAAATATGTTCAGCGGTTTGAGATTCCAGATGAACTAAATCCAAGAATATTGTGGGATTTTCGTCCTCTATTTCACATTTTAAAAAAATAACCAGTACACATTTACTTGAAATGGTTGACGCCTCATCAATGATAACACAAATTTTTGAATTTAATTCGATTATTTTTCGAACTATATTGCGTTTCATTTGTTTTGCAATATGTTCTGCAATTCTAATAGCCGTAAATCTCGAATGAAGCGACACTCCAAGGTCTACGCCATTTTTAATTTGCAGTTCAACCTCTGCTTCCATATCGGAAAGCGGCCGATTTCGTTTTATTAAACTGTAAACGGTGTTGAAAATTTTACTTGTGGTTCCCACATTTTTGTTATTTATTACATCTATAATTTTGGGCAGCTCATTTTTTTTTTGCTTGTGTTAGCAATTCTAAGACCATTAAGTGCGATTTTGAATTAAAATGTTCATTCATTTTTTTCCTTAAAGAAGCCTGATTAATTACTTTTGATTTTCCTGACGCACTAATTTCAAAATTTCGCCATGATTCCGATATGTGAATATTTTGTTCATTGAAAATGCGAAGGTTATCAATAGCAGAACATTTTGAACAGCCAAGCTTTTTATTTCTCACTTCTAGGCCGTTATTATGTATTGGTATATATATTTAATAATAAGAACAGTCACTGAATCAAAACACTTGTATTATTTTGTATTTTATAATGATGATTATAATTTATTTTATTAATTGTTAACCAGGGAAGAACGTGTATATCTTCATTATTCCATGACCGGAAACACACACTATATCCTTCTCTTTCTGACGTAATTCATATTTCTAAGGGTTGAACCAACAACTTAAGGTTGAACTAACGAATTAAGGTTGAACTAACAATTTGGTCCAATGAACATATATAACAGCTCTTCCCCTCGCAAAATTTACATTTAATATACATCTTTAAATCTATTAAACTAATATACATTTTATCATAATATAATATTAATAATTTAATAATACGATGATTATTTTATAAGTTCAATTTCATAGGTTTTTTAATTACCCGGTTCGATCTCCGTGTTGCTTGTTCAATTATTTTGCTACTTTCAATATTATTATTCTTATCTTTAATCTTATCAAGTTTTTCTGGCACATTTCTAATATCTGAATCGAAAATATTTTGTTCAACGTTATCAGCAATATTATCATTGTTTTTAATCAATTTCTGATTGTCAAAGATTGTAACGGGTAACGAACGACATATCACCCAGTTCAGTATCCTCAAACACCGAACTTTCTGGAAGACTAACGATATTATCAGCCTCCTTTAAACTATTTGAAAATCCATTTTGATCCTCCGAACCTGCATTTGGTCCTACCAATCGCATTTGATCAATATGTCTTTTCCACGTCCTACCATCATCAAGATGTATGATGTAATGTAAACTACCTAATCTTTCAATAATATTTCCGAATTTCCACTTAACAGTGTTAGAGATGTATTCCCTTACAATAACTCGATCCCCGATATTCAATTTCCTAAATTTATGGAGTATCTCTTCCCCTTGTTTTGAATTTGAAGGTATCATGAGATCGATTCTAGATCGCATTTGTCTATTAAAAACTAGCATAGATGGTGTTTTTCCCGTAGCCGGATGTATCGTTTTACGGTAAGTTAACAGTATATTGCATAGGGCTGTATGAAACTCTTTGTCGGTCTCGCAATTTAATGACTTTAATTTCCCTTTAATGGTTTGGACATACCGCTCTGCCAGTCCATTTGTAGATGGGTGGTATGGTGCCCCCATTTTATGCTTAATTCCATTCATTTTTAAGAAATGTTGGAATTCTTGTGAAGTAAATTGAGTACCGTGATCGGTAACAAAAACCGATGGTATACCAAATGTACTAAAAATTTCCCGAAGGTTCTTAATAGTAATTTCGGTAGAGATATTCTTTATTAATCGAATTTCAGGCCATTTCGAATATGCATCGACCAAAATTAAAAAAAATTTCCCTTTAAAAGGACCTGCAAAGTCACAATGAACTCGTTCAAATGGTGTGTCGGTCGGATTCCAGCAATGTGGTACAGTTTTTGGAGGGTTGGATTGTATGACACTACAATCCGGGCAATTTCGAACAATGCACTCAATATCCTTATCGATATTGGGCCACCAGCAATACCCTCTCGCCATGCTCTTCATCCTAACTATTGCAAAATGTGTGGAATGTAATTCATCCAAAACCCTTTTCCGCAATTCGTTTGGTATGTAAACTCGAATACCTCGCAGCAAGCACTCTTTTTGAAGTGTAAATTCTGATTGATTAATTCCAAATCTATCGCGACTATCCAATTCACGACCATTTTTAAGACCTTCAATCAGTTTATGGATACTCTTATCCGAATATTTATATTTGCCTAATTCTTCGACAGTCACCGGTAAAGTTTCTATCATGTTTAGTTCAATTATATCGATTTCATCCGGTCGATTTGTAGCGTCTGTAGTTGGAAGTCTAGACAATGCATCAACATTCGCGTGTTTTTTTGTATCCCGATAACGGATCTCGTAATCAAACGATTGTAAGAAAATTGCGTAATGTTGCATACGCGTAGCACATAATGTTGGTAATCCTTTATTGGGAGCGAATATTTGTGTAATTGGTTTATTATCTGTAATTAATATAAACTTCCGTCCGTAGACGTATTGAATGAACTTTCGAATCCCGTAAACAATAGCATAAGCTTCCTTATCAATGTGAGGATACCTCTGTTGAGTAGCATTCAATGTTTGTGAGGCATACTGAATTGGCTTTTCCGAACCATCCGGAAATCGATGACTTAAGACCGCACCCACCCCATAAGGAGAGGCATCAGTTGCTAGCAGTAATGGCAAATTTGGGTCATAATGCACTAAAAAATGTTCACTTTGCATCTCTGATTTAACTAATTGAAATGACTTTTGACAATCTTTATTCCAAAAGAATTTAACGTCATTCTTCATCAAATTATTAATAGGGTACAACACTGTACTTAAATCTTTAAAGAATCTCCCATAATAATTTACCAATCCCACATAAGCACGTATTTGATCCTTATTCTGTGGAATGGCCAAGTTTTGGATGGCATCGATTTTCTCTTTCATTTTGTGGATTCCGAATTTATCAACCATGTATCCACAGTATTGAATGTTATCCTTGAAAAATTCACATTTATCCAAGTTTATTCTCATATTGTAATGATTTAACCTGTTCAATACTTCATTTACTCTTTCAAGGTGAGAATCATCGTTTGGCCCCGTAATCTTAATGTCATCCAAAAAGACTGTCACACCTGGAATATCTTGTAATATCTGTTCGATATGGCGTTGCCATATCGCAGGTGCAGACGCAATTCCATACATTAACCGTGTAGGAGTATAGAGACCTTTATGCGTATTTAATGTTAAGACTTCACGGTCTTCAGGTACTATTTCAAGTTGTAAATATGCCTTAGTTAAATCTATTTTTGTAAATTTATCTCCTCCCGCCATTGATGAAAATAACTCCTCAATAGTCGGCAATGGATGTTCATCTACAATTAAATTGGGGTTCACTGTGATTTTATAATCTCCGCAAATGCGTATTTTATTATTTGCTTTAGGAACTGGGACTATCGGTGTCGCCCAACGACTGTAATCCACTTTTACTAAAACACCATTGTCTACTAACTCAGACAATTCTCTTTCCACTCGACCTTTCATCGAAAACGGAACTGGACGAGCTTTGCAAAATTTCGGAATTGTGTCAGGTTTAAGTGTCAATCTAACTTGAATACCGTTTATTTTACCGATCGACTTATCAGAAATATTAGGGTATTTTAACATGATATTCTCGATTGAATTATCTAAATTCGATGAGCGCAACATACTCTCTGATTCGCAAAACGAAACTTCACCTATGCTTAGACGGTTATTAAAAATTTTATTCCAATTAAAATTTATTTCGCGCAACCATTCTCGTCCTAACAATGGGTGTTTATCGGATTGAACCACGTATAACTTTAAATTTTTTGTATACCCATCAACCCTGACTTTGACAACAATATAACCGATAACGTTTATTTTTGAATTACAATAACTAATTAAATTTATCTCGGACTTTGTAATTTCTTTATGATCAAAATACTTTTTTTTTAAGTTTTCATTAATTAAAGCAACTGGAGAACCACTATCAATTTCAAATTTAATTTTTCTATCATCCACATCTAAAGTTATAACAAATCTTGATTTAATTTTCGGATCATCATTAAAACTAACTACTGAATTATTTTGTACGTAATTTTTTTTTGATTTAGTTTGGTTTTCTTTACCATCAATATTAAAAAGTTCATCAAAATTATTTTCTGAATCACCCTGTGGTTCTTCTTCCTCTAAAAAATTTGCTTGATCCTTCTTATTAGTTTCACTAGTTCTTTTCGATGCGATTTTGAGGCACACACTTGACAAATGTCCTTTTTTTTTACAGAATCTGCATATGGAGTTAACATGCTTGCAATTATTTGCCAAATGTGACTCACAGCCACATCGATAACATTTAAGAACTTTATTTGTATTTATTTTATATAACTTAATCTTATCTTTATCAAAATTAGAATTTTTATTGTATTGTTTACCTTTAATTATTGAACTCTTCGCCATCACTGTCTTGTCAGGAGGCCGTTGAGGATGAGACGTCGAGTGTTCCGGGTTCGGATTGTCCAGTCATGGAGTTGCGTGCAGTACCGGTGGTCCGAAGGAAGTATTTGTATATTTCCCGTCTTCATCCAACTACTACCTCCGAGTCGATCTCCAAGTACATTGCGTTTAAAGGCAGTTTTAATCCATCAAACGTGGCCTGCTTCTCACTGTTCCCTAGAGACCGGGATCCAGCAGAACTAACGTTTGTGTCTTTCAAGATTGGAGTCGCCGATAACTTGCATGGTACCTTGAAAAATCCTGAGTTTTGGCCACCCGGGGTTCTAGTTCGCGATTTTGAAGAAAGACGCCAATCAAAAAACGAGGAAGGAGCTCGCAGCAAAGTACCAATTTAATTTCATTCAATACATTAAATTCTAATATTTTAAATACTAATTTACCAAATGCTCACAATAATCTTATCACAGTTCATCCTAATATTCTAAATTCATATTTATCTAATTCTAGCAATATCATCAATGGATCTAACAATGCCCTCAACAGTAGCTTGTCAATTTTTTATTTTAATTGTAGTGGCATGCGTTCAAAAGCAAGAAATTTCTATCTTGGAATATTAGAATCTAATTACGACGTAATAATTCTGACAGAAACATGGCTTACAGTGGATTTCAATGATGCGGAGTTTTTCCCTTCGGACTTTTGCGTTTTCCGTCGCGATCGGTATAACTTTAGTACAAAACGAAAAGGTGGTGGTGTGCTTATTGCAGTTCGGAAAATGTATTCTTGTGAATTTTTATTTTCCGATCCAATTATTGAGTTCATGGGTGTTAAACTCAAACTCGGTACATTTTACATAATAATTACCACAGTCTACTTTCAGTCTACTTTCCTCTAGAGCCATCCGCGCCTTTCTGTCAAGATTTTATTGACAAGATCTCATGTAATTTATTACCTTTTATTTCTGATAACACTGACTTTGTTATTTTCGGCGATTTCAACTTTCCAGATCTAATTTGGATGATGGTTGACAATATATTCATTCCTGCTAATACGAATGATTCTTCAGCCTTAATTTGTGATTTTATGGCAAACATGGGTACTTCACAAATAAACAGTGTACCAAACAGCCGCGGCACTTATCTGGATTTGGTTTTCTACACTAATAATAGGTCTTTTAAACTAGAATCATGCGACGACTTTGCCGGATCTTCGAGTGTTTATCATACCCCGGTTTCATTTCAGTTGTTCTACAAAACTTCTAATAATTTGAACTTCACTAAAAATTGTACCGTCTTTGATTATTCGCACGCCGACCACAGCTCACTAAATGATTTTTTAGCTGAAGTGGATTGGGCTGATACTCTATCAAACATGGATATCAACAGTTCATTAGATACCTTCAATGAATTATTGAAGGTTGCTTTTGAAAAATTTGTTCCTAAAAAATTAATGAATAAGTCTCATACCCGGAACGTCCCGTGGTTTACTAAAGAACTCAAGCAGCTAGAAGTCCTGCGTAATAAAAGTCACAGGAAGTATAGGCATACAGGGTTGGCCCATGACTATATCCAGTTTAAGTCACTGCGCAAACAGTTTTGCTATCTCAACCGATTCCTGTACAACAATTATATAATTGATATTGAAGACGATTTGCGATGTAATCCGAAGAATTTCTGGAGATTTGTCAAAATTAAGAAACATATTAACGGCTTGCCGGCATTTTTAGAGTTCCATGGTCAAAAATCAGATAACCCAGAGGCAATCTGCGGTTTCTTCGCTGATTATTTTAGCAGTGTTTTTGTTAAGGATAGCTCGCTCTCTCCTATATTAGCTAACGGCAATAATTCAAAAATTGTTTTTTCAGAACTTGACGTAATGAGGGCTTTGATGAACTTGGATGTATCTAAGGGGCCTGGACCAGATGGTTTACCAGTGTCTCTATTAAAGCTGTGTGCAGTCGGTTTTGCCGCTCCTTTATGTCATCTATTTAATCTGAGCCTCAGCCAAGGCAAATTTCCTGATCTCTGGAAAATATCAAGTATCATACCGATCCACAAAAGCGGCCCCCGCAGTGATGTAACAAATTATCGTGGAATTGCAATACTGTCTTGCATTCCTAAAGTATTCGAGTCAATGGTTAACAAAGTGATCTACTTCCACTCCAAGCAACATATTAGCACTCGTCAGCATGGATTTTTTCCTGGCCGCTCAACGGTCACTAATTTAGCAGTCTTTCAAAATAATTTAATTAATTCTGTTGCCTCGAAAGTTCAAGTCGATGTAGTTTATACCGACTTCGCTAAAGCTTTCGATAAACTTAATCACAGGATATTAGTAAATAAGCTCAGTGAACTTAATTGCGACATTATTCCCTTAAATTGGCTTATGTCTTATTTATCGGATCGCAAAATGTTTGTCAAGATTAACGATACGTTCTCAGATTGTTTTATTGCGACATCTGGAGTGCCTCAGGGTAGTCACTTGGGCCCACTATTATTCTTATTGTTTATTAACAATGTTGTGGATTGCTTCAAATTCGCAGACTGTATTCTATTTGCTGACGACATGAAAATATATGCAAACATATCATGTGAATTAGATCGCGATCAATTTCAGCGGGACCTGAACACATTTTGCGGTTGGTGTGTTACTAACCTTATGTTTCTGAATGTCGATAAGTGTCACGTGATCACCTATTCTAGGTCTAAGTCTCCAGTAGTTTTTGATTACTTTCTAAATGATGTTAGTTTGAAGAGAGTTAATATGATTACTGATTTGGGCGTTATCTTTAGCTCGGATTTAACGTTTAACGCACACATCGATGCGGTTGTTAACAAATCCTTTTCGATGTTGGGGTTTATTAAAAGAAACTCGAAGGATTTTCATGACACAATAACTTTCAAGTCACTGTACACTTCATTTGTTCGTTCACAGCTTGAATACACGACTGTCATATGGTCCCCGTTCTACCAGTCTCATTCAAACAGAATTGAAAGTGTTCAGAAACAGTTTTTGTTATTTGTTCTCAGAAAATTACCGTCTCGCGAACGGGACAATAATTTCAGACTATCACCATATGTAGACCGATGCCGTTTTCTGAATCTCCAATCTTTAAGTGATAGACGTACATGCGCAAATGCCACATTTGCACGGGACATCATTTGTGGTGAAATAGACTGCTCCGAGATTCTTTCATGTTTTAATATTTATGCTCCTCAACGCAGCTTACGCCCCCGGGAACTTCTTCATATTCCGACTGCAAGTAGCAACTACAGCTTCCATGGCCCTATAGCGCGTATTCAACGAGATCTCAACGCCGTAGCGGATTGTTTCGATTTCAATATTTCCAGAGATGAGTTTAAAAAACGAATCGCTAGACTTTTGTTTTAATACGTTTAATATTATAATAATAATAGTTTCATAATGTTTTGTTGTATTGTTAGATCTATTGATAACGTTGTAACCTTACCTTTTATTGTATAAAATTGTTTAACTTTTTATAATATTTTTTAATAATGTAAGCCATTTTTGCATGAACATGCTGTTGGTTAATAAATAAATAAATAAATAAATAAAACAAAATTTACTGCGAGCTGTGTGGTTGTATGTAAAGCAGCACCTCCTATTGCTGACAATTCCATTGCTTGAGCTGTTTTTATGGCAGTATCCAGCTTCAATTTGTCCGATTCTAACAGCCTTGATTGAATGTTTTTGTTTGCGAGCCCAAAAACAAATTGATTCCTTAACGCTGTTTCTAAGAACTGACCAAAATTACAGTTGATGGAAATTTTCCGTAAGGCCGTAGCAAATTCATCTACCGATTCCCCTTCTCGTTGTTTGCGGAGATGAAATTTGTAGCTCTCCACTATTTCTAATGTGGTCGGTTCGTAGTAGTTTTTTAACATTTTCACTATTTCCTCGAATGATTTTTCATTTGGTTTGATTGGAGCTAGCTTGTCGCAGATGATATTATAGGCATCTTGACCCATATAGTGTAGTAATATATGTTTTCGCATTTCATCATCCTCCTCTTTGTTAAACAATTTAAAAGCATCCGTAAGTCTATCGATCCATCTGCTCCAAGTGACTTTTTTTCTATCGAAAACATCAATATTAAATGTCGGTAGCATTGCAATATTTTTATAATAACGTAAATGTTAAAAAAAAATTGTATATGAAAAATCTCGTACGATGAGAATAATTCTGCACGTGTAGACAAATTGTAATTTCTTTTAATCCTCGTCGCCACTTTATTTATTATGTATTGGTATATATATTTAATAATAAGAACAGTCACTGAATCAAAACACTTGTATTATTTTGTATTTTATAATGATGATTATAATTTATTTTATTAATTGTTAACCAGGGAAGAACGTGTATATCTTCATTATTCCATGACCGGAAACACACACTATATCCTTCTCTTTCTGACGTAATTCATATTTCTAAGGGTTGAACCAACAACTTAAGGTTGAACTAACGAATTAAGGTTGAAGTTGAACTAACAATTTGGTCCAATGAACATATATAACAGCCGTCATATTTAGTTTGAAATTTTTTTAATTGAACAGCATTCCAGCAATCAGGTAAATTTTCTTCCAGGTTTGAAGTTATAATTGAAGAGGAACTTACTGAATTTGACTCTCGGTTTTGGTTATTTGATAACATAGCTTCGTTTTTTTCTTCATAACTGTGATGATTAGATTTGCTGTGAAAAAAATCACGTATATTCGGAGTATTATATTTACGCTTCATTGCACTGACTGCTTAGAATACCTGCTAAACCTTTTATGCGAAATAAAAAAATAGGAAAATACACATTGAAAAATTAAAATTAAAGGAATTTAATAGCGTTTTCAGGTCTCAACTCTTACGTTTGCAATTTTAAACTTTTTGTAGTTCTTCTTTTATATTTATTTTGCTTTTGTTTAGTTTCTTTTATATTGAATAATCTGTCTATATCGAATTTGACATGGCGACATTGCAAAAATACTAAAAAATACGAGAAACAAAATGAACATAGCTACGATTCTAAGAATATTTATAAAGGTCAACTTACACTCTACTTTAATTATTGCTAGAGATAACCGATAATATATTGGAAATTTATGGTTTTATTTATTTTTAATTTTATTATTATTTAGTATTTAAGTTGAATTAATTTTAGTATTATGTACCTATATCCAAATCGAAAAATTGCAATTCGTTTATTGAGAGAATAACAAAATCGAAAAATATTTAACAACCGGTTCCATACACTTTAACAACCGGTTCTATAGAACCGGTGCGAACCGGCTGCAGCTCACCTCTGGGTTATACTATTGTTTTATGTTTGGTAAAATGCGGGCCTCAGATGTTCAATAAGTATTGCCAATATAATATTGTCAATGTTGAAAAAAACTATTGACAAACTGCATTTGTCTCAGACGATCAATGCTATTGACAATATACTTAAATGTCAAACAATAAAAAATATTTATTTTTCAGGTTAATACTGCACTTTGAACCATGTTAGATAAAAGTACGGCTTGTGTAGCTATTATTTTGCTTTGTAAATGAAAAAATTTAAAAGAAAAAGAAAATAATATGGTCTAGGGAGTGAATAAAAATCCAAATACTTATATAAATTCAACTTTATATTTATATTTGCATAAATGCAACGCTAAATGTAGGTAATTGTTATGTTTTCTTGGTTTTAAATACCAAACTCAAATGTTGACAGCTCTTCGCATTGATAATTTGTCAATAAAGTAACTCAGAAGATCAATAGTATTGTAAATATTTTATCAATATTAAAAATATTTTGATTTTCATCAAACCATCACCACAATATTTTGTATATTGACAATCCGTTAATTGGGGTCCTCACATGTTCAATAGTATTGCCAATACAGAAATATTTGCAATAGATATTGATCATCTGAGGCCCGCAAAACATTTAGGGTATTAGCATAGACATTCATACTAGATTTCTCATTTCATAGTAACTAAAGGAAAAAAACAAAAACTTCTGATAATTCCAATGTATCGTTGTGTTGTGTATTTTATAAGGCAATAATTTTAGAATGCGTTGCAAATATAATACGTATATGCAATACACCGATAATATTTGAATGGAAAATTTTTGTTTTTATTTTCTGTTTTTAGTCAAATGAGAGATCTATTATGATTGTCTATGGTACTAGTTTTGGGTTAATGTTACACGCTCCGTTAGAATGTTATGTTAAATGTTGCGTTAAAATGTTGCGTGTCATGTAAAATGTTCTATTAAATAAAAATATTTTCTCTCTTTTTATTTAACATATTAAAATAGAAACAGAAAATACAAAAAACTTAGGGATAGTAGTTCCAGTGTTCATATTACATGTTTGCTGTGTTAAAATGTCATGACGACATCTTTGAGGCTAAATATTTCTGTGCGTTCGACTTTTCTCAATGTTATATAGTTGCATACCATAAATTTTCAATGATCATCATTTTCAAAAAAAAAAAAAAACAAATCATGTCATATAGCAAAAATATTGTTACGAACTGGGCTACTGAGTTCGTTCGGATTTTGAAATTAAAAACACTGTACTTTTTATTTCACTCTACTTTTATTCACTTTGATATTTGCTTTGACTTTACTATTTAATTCTGTTCGCTTGCTACTGGTGGTGGCTATGACAACAGATTTATTTCTTTATTTAACGATTTAAAATAAACCAAAAACTTTCCCTGCTTGCCATCGGTCGTGTTTATAACACCAAAACCTACTTAATAAATAAAGCCTCCATGATGAAAAGAAGCTTTTTTTATGGTAACAAAAAATCCAAAAAAAAATGTTTATTTCATAGTTTATGTATGGAGGGACATGACCTCAGTTTATTCAAAATATATTAATGAAAATTAACTCGGAATTAATTTTATTTTAATTCAATTGCATCTCTAAACTTCCGTTTCCACCTGACTTGGAGGATTTTTCCGTGAGCTTTTCCATTTTACAATAATAATGATAACAAAATAAGATATTTTTTATTTGAAAAAGCTTAAAAATAGAGTACATATATGTAAAAAAGAGACAGACATATAAACGGAAAGGCATGACATTTACAATACTAAACATAACAAACAATATGGAAACACGGTTAATATACGGAAAATGAAGCAAACCTATAATATGAAGCATTTTATCATATGCAGTAAATAAAAAGAAAACAAAAAGTATGAAAACAAATACATATGTATTGTTGATTTAAAATTTTCAAAATATTTATTTGTTACATATTTAGGAGTAATGAAATAAAATATCTTGTTATGGATCTGAAAAAGCTTAAAAATGAGTACACAAATATAAAAACGAGATAAACATATTATGAAAAATAAAATGGCGCCCGCACGGCATTTACAATAATAATGATGAGAAGATGATGACAAACAAAAAAACAACAACAAATTATGAAAATAAAATTTTTATTTAAAATTTTTTTCAATTTATAATTTTAAAATACATAATTAACGATTAGGCATCGTTTTTTGTTGAATTAGTTATGATAACGATTTCCAGTTTTGCGTATTTTATATCTTCAATGTACCTAAATACTGTTGGTTTGGCAACTAAAAATAAAATTAAAAATCAAAACAAAAACAGCTGTTTAGAGAAATTTTTTTTGAACATATTTGAAGAAGATTATTTGCGTATTTTGGTGAATCCCATTATATTATGAATCGATTAAATATTTCTTTAAATGTGCCTTGGTAGAAAGAGAACAAATGCCTTATGCATGCCCATAAATATTTGTTAAACTGCCAAAAATACCAAATATGATCAGATTTTGGACACAAAAGGGCCACTTTTTCTACCAAGGTACAGATTTTATTTTCTCTAAGAAAAAGAAAACTAAATGTTGGTTTGCACTTCTTTTTCACTTAATTACACCATAAAACACAATAATCTTGAAGATATAAAATACGGAAAACTGGAAATCGTTATCATAACTAATTCAACAAAAAACGATGCCTAATATTCGTTAATTATGTATTTTAAAATTATAAATTGAAAACAATTTTAAATAAAAATTTTATTTTCATAATTTGTTGTTGTTTTTTTGTTTGTCATCTTCTCATCATACTTCATTAGTGTTTATTTTCCATTATGTGTGTTGACCTTGTTCCTATACATATATTTTGTTCTTTTATTATTGTAATTGTAAATGCTGTGCGGGCGCCATTTTATTTTTCATTATATGTTTATCTCTTTTTTTATATTTGTGTATGTACTCATTTTTAAGCTTTTTCGGATCCATAACAAGATATTTTATTTCATTATTCCTGGCTGGAAATCGTCAATAATAATAATTTGACAAAAATATTTTAATGTACAAATAAATATGTAACAATTAAATAAATATTTTGAAAATTTTAAATCAACAATATTTGTTTTCATACTTTTTGTTTTCTTTTTATTTACTGCATATGATAATATGCTTCATATTATAGGTTTGCTTCATTTTCCGTATATTAACCGTGTTTCCATATTGTTTGTTATGTTTAGTATTGTAAATGTCATGCCTTTCCGTTTATATGTCTGTCTCTTTTTTACATATATGTACTCTATTTTTAAGCTTTTTCAAATAAAAAATATCTTATTTTGTTATCATTATTATCGTAAATTGGAAAAGCTCACTGAAAAATCCTCCAAGTCAGGTGGAAACGGAAGTTTAGAGATGCAACTGAATTAAAATAAAATTAATTCCGAGTCAATTTTCATTAATATATTTTGAATAAACTGAGGTCATGTCTCTCCATACAAAAACTATGAAATAAACATTTTTTTTTGGATTTTTTGTTACCATAAAAAAAGCTTTGAAAAAAATATCGATATCATGGAGGCTTTATTTATTAAGTAGGCTTTGATAACACTTAACCATCTAAGCTATTGCTGTTCATAACGTGAGCTTGTTGTATGATGTCCAAAATCGCCACAATATTTACCTCTATTTTTGTACTTATGTTTTACCAAACATTTGCGGTACAGGTGGACCTTGAACCCCGTTACTTTTTATTATATTTTGTTATTCCAGTATAAATACATGAGGAAAAGTGCAAATTCATTTTATCCATATACCATATAAAAATGAGACGGACATACTAAAACTTTTCTTTTTTCTTTCAAAATGTTACTATGATCTTATAAATTTTGAGCAACTACTCCCCAGATAATTTAGGCGATGTAACGCAATAGCGCAAAAGTTAAATTACATGAAAATATATGCGAATTGACAAAGTCGACGGACGGAGCGCATTAGACCAAGTACTAAAATTAAATTATTTTCACACGCAAGAACGGATTGAAGTGTCGATGTGAAAAAAATATAAAATGAAAGACATTCTTGGGAACTAAATTTATACAAATTAAAATGATGCCAATCACATTAGACGGCATATATTTAGTTAAATTATTTGTTATTAACTAGATTAATAGCTTTTATACTACAACGGAAAATTTAAATCGGTTAAAAATGGTGTTTACAAAATAGGATTTAGAGCCATCAAATTATGACTTTATGGTCATCAAAAAGTTTTTACTTTTGACTTACAGGTTTGCATGAATTTCAAACAAAACGAACAAAAATGTTTGCTCGTTATGTTGGAAATTCATACAAACCTATAATTAAAAGGTAAAATGTTTGTTGTGTATTGTGATTGCTCTGTTAGATAGTTTAACATTATGTTAATGTCAAAAACGTGCGTCGAGATTATCAGCAAAATTTTTATTTTTACAGTACTAAATTAAGTTTTGCGTTCCGTGCGTAGTCCCGTCTACGTTCCGCCGAGATTGTCTCTACCTTTGCGAAAAATTTTAAACAGGTTCATTTTTCGATTTTGCGATTCTTTTTCGCCAACAAAACTTGTGGATTGCGGTAAATAGTTTTAAATAGCACATTTTGAATAGGCCTCTTCATAATGTAAGGAAATCATGAATAAATCATCCTTTTATCGTACATATCGTACGTACAGCTGAGAACTAAAATGATGAACTAGATGAACTAAAAATTAACTTTGGTATGTTTCCATGCTAAAATACAAATGTTTAATATGAGTCTGTACTAATAAAAGCTGTTCCGATCAAAGTGACGAAAAGAATACTGACATTGACTTGGAAAGTTTTAAGAACAAAGATTTGTATTTCATTTGTTTATGTTAATTTCAAACTGAATGGAATATTTTAAAAATGGCACGTCATAAACGGAAAGAGGTAGGGCAATTTAATTGCGTGCAATCGAAAGGAAGGATTTATTAGTTGGAAAGCGTGAACACTTAATTTTTAAAATGTTTGTTAATTACAACGTTTTTAATCTAGGGTTGCGATTTTACTATTTAAATGTAATAAAAGTATTTTATGTTGAGAAGAATAAGCGGTGGCATTTATTAACTTTATGCGACTAAAGCATACAGGCTCGGAATATCGGAGGGGAACACTTTTCAGATTATCTCTTCTGCTTGAGACCGAAGCTGGTAATGATGGGAGCGGTCGTCAGTTGAAAGTTTTGAAGAGAAAACTATACTTTCTAGTTCCTACTTTCTTAGTGAACAAACCGCCACATGTCAGTTACCAGGACATTTTTTCATTAAGGTAGGCCAAGAGGTAAACTACCTTGTCCATCAATTAAGTTTGTGTCCTGTTTTCATAATTTTTTTGGCTTGAGGCCGAAGATATATTTTTTGCGGATGCGAGATCTCCCGATCGAGTGGAAAGAATGCTGCCTCCGCCGGAAGCGTAGGTCGAAATGGTAAGGTAAGAAGCGGTAAGAAACAATTTTATTGTAAATACTGTAGCACAAAGGAACATAACACTGGAAGTTGTACTTTGAGGACCAAATCCGATACTTTAGTCAAAAGTAAATCTAATCCAAGTGCTAATGATGCTAATAAGGTGTCAGGTCGTCGAACGGTTGTTGATTGTTATGGCTGTGTATTAAAGTCAGTGGCGCATTAAAGATGCCATCGAAATCAGGGTCTTCGCGTTGGCCTAAAATCCACATTTCAGATTAAGATCGCGGATGCGAATATCATTGTGTTGGCAGTTTAAAAACTCGCGTTTCGCTGATTTTTTGAATTCTACCAAAAAATCGGACATTAATCGAAATGGTTCGTTGAAGGACGGTTGTAATGGAAAATTGATTGACTGAGAGGGTACGAGTGCAAAGCAAGTTAGTAAAGTTTTTAAATCACATTTTAACTTTGCGTAAAAATTTCGCATTCGATTTTATTTGAAGTATTTCTCTAACGAAACTAGAATATTTTATAAAATTAAAAATACCATCCACAAGATATTTGTTAAAATTAGCATCGTTTATTTAGTTTTTATTCTTGAATATTAAATTCTATAAACTACAAAAGGAACTTAGTAATGCGTAACTTAGTTATTTCTTTAATTTTGCAACAATTATTCCAACTGTAATAATACCTATTATCATTGCAACGATTAAAAGGATTACAACTATTTTACGATGTTTCGCCCGACTCCGAGTAGCCTTTAATAAAGCAGACGAGGCATCTTCAACGACGTCAGCCGTTTTTTCGACATTATCCTCAAGTGTTTCTATTTTGCGTAAAATGGAAAAAGACGATTAGTATATTAAGTATAATTATAAATTACATGGAGGTGCTTACTTATCATATCCCCCTGAGAATTGATGATAGTATTTAGCTCGCGCATAATTTCATTGATATTCAGAACATCCGTTTCGATTTGTTTAACCCGTTTCTCATTCTCTTGTAAAATCGATTGTTCAAATTTGAGATCACGATTCAAACGTTTCTGTTCCTGTTGTAATATATTTTCTTTGTAATCATTATTCCTACTCGCCTCCTCATCATCCATTATCCCTTGGTCCATAACATCTTGACTCGACGGTAACACAGTCGATTTTATTTTGGCGGCAATTTTTTGATCCGCCTTATTATACAGTTCGACATAGTCATTGAAATCAGATGATAATTTTTTTGCTATTAACGATTTTTGCTTATCACCGCCACGAACCACAATAGTTAAACGTTGTATATCTTTTCTGGTCGATATAATTTTGGTGTTTGTTATGGTTTGAATTTGATGGCTGCAATAAAAGTGATCGAAAATCTTAGTTAAGTAAACAAAAGTTTGAAAGCAATTTGCACCGTTAATAAACCACACTTACATCTTATTTCTAAATGTCTGATTATCCTTTTGGGTACCAATAACGCGCACCGCTTTGTCCAGTGTTTGTGAACATGAGATAAACGATTTTATATTTTGTCCAATACTCTCGCTAAGCGAAATAAATTCTGTTGCTGGGTCACCATCGCTTGTTATGGCCGATGATGATGTTGTACTTCCTGTTGATCCATAATCTTGCATCGATCGTGTAGTTTGACTATTTAAATTAGTATTGCAACTAATACCAGCTCCACCGGTACCGCCACTGTGTAAATTGCTAAACCGCGGTATACCGCTTGATCTACGAGATGATGACATTTTCTGTTTTTATTATATCACGTTCTGTCGTCCTCTTGTTGCGAGCACAATAAAAATACTAAAGATTAAGCGAGAACTGAACAACCAACCAACAAATTACTCGTCTCAATGAAATTATATATTTTTTTAATCACAATTTAATCATTCACCATGTACATACTGAGCATATATTTTAATTAACTGTGTGCTAATGTTTTGCGATTAAATTGGAATAAACAGCTCAACAAAATTACCTACGAACTGATGCGCGATTAATGTAATATTTTATGACTAATTGGAATGTGAAATGACTTGATTATTGTTTTGACTTCGCGGGCTCATCAAAATCCCAATTCTGTTTTTAGATATAAATAACTAATAAGGCTTACAACATATAGTAATTCAATTTTGTTTTTATCTTTTCAAATAAGTTACTGAGTAAAACATTCTCTATCACTTACACCCGGTGTATCGTGTGCAAACCAATTTACCCCACTTTCTTTGAAGCGTTAACAAGAAGACTTAGCTATTCTGATAGACGGCAGAGTCGACGGCCAAATAAAGAACGAGAAAATAGATCGCAGCAGAACAGAGGCTAATTTCTCGCAACTGTTTTGTTTTTTGCGTTTTTATGTGGTACATGTGGTGTTGTTGTTTGTTTATTTATCCATGCATAGTAAAAACACAAATTGAACTACGGTTAGATAATTACTGGTGGAAAAATATAAATAGTACATATTTGATATACTTAAACTAGAAACTACCTCTCTTTACCTCTCTGTGAATATTACTTATCGTTCTTTCTGAATGAAAATAATGGTTTGTTTACGCTCTCAACTCGCATTATTATTTATTTAAAATGCTCTTCTTTAACTTATTTTTTCTGCGTATAGGAAATAGGATTTAGAATTTTATTTATCGTAACTGTGTTCAATGACATCATGATAAATTGAATACCATGACATCGATTTTGGTCACAAAATGAGAATTGAATTGAGAATTACCGGAAGGCAATAGTATTGATAAATTAGGGTGTGTGTGTGTTCGAATGTGTGATTTTTTTTAGTTTTTCATTTAACATGATGCAAATAAGACAGATAACATGACACGAATAAGAGGGATAACACGATACAAATAAGAGAAATAAGCTCAGAAGAGAACGATCGAGAGAATATATTAAAATGGTGAATTGCACTTTATTATGTTCTTATTACATACCTCAGAAAAAAACAATAAATTCAAAAATAAAATTAAAAACATTACGAATGTGGCCGACGAAGAAGGTATTCATTAAAAACCATTTATTTATTTTTATTTTTTGTCGTGTTTTTGTTCCCAGGAGTGATGGGCTTAAGCTTGAGTTACATAGGTTTCGTTTCGTTCCGCCTTGTAAGTAGGATGTGTCAAAACGCCTGGGAAACCGAAAACATTGTCACAATGTTAAGTTCGAAAACGAAACGAAAGGGTTGATGAATTTGCAATAAAAACTTAAACCATATAACCTCCATATGTATATTAATTTTGACGTTTGTAGTAAACGATATTTATTGTATGGGGGCTTTTTCTGAATACGATTCGAATTCGAATGTATAAGATTCGTATTTGATTTAAATAAGAAACGAGCGAATCTGATTCAATTCTAATTCAATTCAAATAAGAATGTTATACTTTCGTATTTTGTTATTAACTTTTTGACGTTTCCATGATTTTTTTTTCATAATGGAGGTGGGTGTAAACGACAAACTTTTTATTTATTTTTTTTAAATAACCCTTATTTAATAAAATTTTATTTGTAATAAATAGTTATAAAAATGTGCTAGTTGTTTGTTATAGGTAAACCGCTATTTAAGCATCTATGGCAATGGCAAACCCAAAAAAAAATCGTAATCTGAACGATGTATGTACGTAATATATGATTGCATTCCACCTGCGTATAAGCCTTTCTAGCAAATTTGGCGCCAACTCTGATGAACCTGCTGGTGGTTTCTGCACTATGTCGAGCGACAGTTTCTCTAAAAAAAATCAAATATTTGTGGATATTTCTCACTGTATTTTTGACATGCCCATTGTTTTCAATACCACGCGGTAACTGGTACCAGAGGCCAGCCAAAACAAAAATACAATCATTAACACTTCTCTATCCCAACCGTGGGTTTTATGAGGAATTACCTGAAAAAATTTACGAAACCATAAAATTACTGTTTAAAATTTTGACAACATTGGATGGCTGACTATTTAGGCAGTAGCGCATCTCAACGATTCTCACCTGCAAATCCAAAAAATAATAAACACCAAATTTCAACCAATTTTTGTAGAATATACAGAACTTGCCTTTCGTGAATTACACATTTCCGCCCTGCGGGTGTATTCTGGTTTTCCTTAGGAATAGGAAAAAGAAAAAAAATTGACATTTTCATAGCAATTTTATTTTTTTCCCCTAAATGCTTATTCTGGCAAGCTTTAATAGGAATTTTATTTTTCCTGTTTATAGCAGTTTTGAAATTTATTTTTCCTTGCCTTTTTTGATACGGTAAATTAATTCCTATTGAACTTTTTAATTTAACACCAAGTAGGCATTTTGTTATTGGTATATGTTCGCCGAGACGTCAGACACAAAAATAATAAAAATGGGTATATGTATAATATATATATATGGGTATTTCAGCGTAATAAAACAAATCCATTTAATTATATCTTTATAATGTAAAACAAATTGTTTTTATTTATTTATATTAATAGAAAATTGTATTTTAACAACAAAATATTTGACGTTTGATTACCTTTAACTAATCGCAGAGCCTTAGTGTAGGGAATTAAAACTAACAAAAAAAAATTCCTACTCGTTTTTCATTTCTTACGCCAGAATAAACCATAGGAAAAATAGCATAGGAAAAACTGCTATCAAAAATAATTCCTATATAGGAAAAAAATTCCAAATTCCTAAGGAAAACCAGAATACACCCGCTGATGTATGATATATCATGCCACCGCATACTCAACGCTGCAATTCCAATACGCTTTTGATAATAATTTTTTTTTCTTACTATTTAAATTAGCAAGCATGTTTAGTTTGCAAAACATCCATTATCCAAAAAATAAACATATTTTAAAACCGTTATTTATAAGAAAAACGTTTGCTTTCCATCTTCGATTGTTTAAGTGGGTCTATTGGCACGGCCAACAGGTAACTAGATCAATATTTTTCGTTATGTTTTCATATTTTTGAGTTAGTTTGGAGTATTCTTATGCCCAGTTGCACAAAAAAAAGCCAACACCCAGTTAACTAATATTTCTTCTTTTTCTTCTGTTATGAAATTGCGACTTGTTTCATAATATGAATTCAACGCCAGTTAATTTTGTTTTATTTTTACGTAGAAATATTTGGCATTCAGTTAAATATTTAGTAAAACGAAATCTGGTAGTCAAATATTTAATTCTCCAGTTACAATGTTCAAGTAAAAAGAAAAATAATCAGCTTGCATTGATTTTGTATTATGAAACAAATCGTAATTTCATATATGAAGAAAAAGATGAAGTATTACTTAACTGGCTGTTGCCTCTTTATTTGTGCAACTGGGCATTAATGGCTTAAAATCAATGCCGACAAAAAATATTGAATAACAGACATAAGGCACGTAAATTAAATATGACTAGTTTGCTTATGAATATGAATATAATACTTCGGAATAAAACGGGGCAAGCAGATCTGAAGCCGTAAAGCACCGTAACACTGTCTGAAGGATTAGGACTTCAGATAATATTTTTCCAACCATTAGAAAAGCTATTGGACTAAACGCCAAAGTTTGCTTCAAAATGTGCAACATTTCATAGAATTGGTTTTGACGGCTTAAACCATATTTGTGATTAAAAATACATATCATTTTTTTATTGAATTATGAATTTTACAAATAAGTGAGATTTTGCTCAATACAATTTTACGTCACCGCACAAAAAGATAATTAAGGAAAATTTCCGAGTTTCCGTTATAAATGTCGTGTTCCGTTAAAAATTGACGTTGTTTTGTGTTTGAATTGGTGATACAACCGGTTTTTTTACTTGAATGACATTTCTAAACGTCAAATTGAAATTTGGCGGCTTGAGTGCTCTAATCCAGTATTTTGTATTTTTGTTTGAATAAAATTAATCCAGTTTAATTAAATTAAAATAATTAAACACAAAATGATAATACAAATCGATCGAGACACAAAAAACTCTATTCGCTTTTGTACGCAAAGTGGCTGACATCTGGTGGACGATATTGAAACTAGAGTTAAAGGTGAACAGCAATCAAAAAAATATATATTTGGACAATTTTGTTGTTGATTTCGGTTCAAAACAATCTTTTATTGCACATGAAAGATATATTTCTTTATTTAGCGGCAAAATAATTCAAAAATAACACACATAAAAATAAACGCTGAATTGCTGTTCACCTTGCGGTGCTTTAAAGGCGAATATTATTAAAAACTTTTGACAACTAAAATTGACGTTTCTATTTTTGTTGGTGTTAGTAGCTGCGGATGTGAAATTTATGAAAAAATTTGCATTTCGTAAAATTGATGCACATCTAAAAAACATTGATGTTTTTTGGTGAAAAGAACACAGTTTTTGGATGTGTAGCATTTTTTTTGACGATTTTGGGTGAAAAGAATTCAACATAAATCTATTCATAGGAAACAAAATATGTACATTTTATTTTTATATTACAAAAGATAATCAAAAATAATTGACATTTGAAGTTTTATTTTACCTAGCCCTCCCGGAGCAAAAATGCACAAATCACTTATAATAGATTACGCCTTCGTGGATTTAGTTTTCGTAGTTTACTGCGCATTACGTCAACTGAGATTTGCTAGTAAGATATTGCAAAGGAAATGTATGAAAAATAAGGAATTTGTCTAATAAATGTATATTATGGTTGTATTATGGTTGAATATTTCTTTTCTCTTACAAAATAGGATCTATGCTTTCAACAATCTCTTATTTGTTGGAAAAGAATGAAAACTAAATAAACAATTATAATAAACAACTAAATAAACAATTATTTATATTGTTATTACAACAATTAAATACGGGGCACCACATTATTTATTTTATTTAATTTAATTTTTGGATTCAATTACATTCAATAATATTGTGAAACAAAACTGTTCACTCTCATTTGACGTCATTATTTTATGCCGTTTATTTTTGATCCAAATAGGCAAAGTGCGCATGCGTAATCTATTATAAGTGATTTGTGGCAAAAATGTATACATTGACTGTATTCGCCTTTAAAGCGCCGCAAGAGGCGCTACGATTTTTACGAGCCAATGGTGGTTACCGGTTATTTATGTACCGCATTTATATTTAAATTCAAATATTATTGATAAATTAATTACCTATCTAAATGAATTTAATTTTTTAATTGCAAAAAAACGATTATTTTGAAATAAATTCACTAAGAAACATGTCTAATTATGCATTTATTTACCGGTTGACCACCATTGGCTAAGTTGTAAACCCGTTCACCAGATGCCAGCCACTTTGCTTTAAAAGGCGAATACAGTTTACTACACATACATTTCATCTATATACACAGTATACATACAACTGCTTTGCTTTCAACTTGTGAAAACGTCTTTGTGGTTTTGTGCGCCATTTTCTTTGGTAAATAAATTTAATTTTAAATTTATATAATTTCGTATATTAAACGTTAGTATTTCTTTTTTCTTGAATATATTTTACTTTTTAATATTATCTAGCTCATTTTGTTTTAAAAAGGCAAAACAAGCACAATATCAAAGTGAAATTACTTGTACGCGTATCAATTACACATTATTTATGAATACATACTTTATTATATCATTATACATATGCCGGCTAATATTTAATTCATTTTTCTTAGTTACAACATCTCAGAGGTATATGGGATTCAAACCATGAAAAATATGTTCGAGGATGTCTTAAGAGAATCATTACTGATGAAGCAGCCTGCAGTTTCTCATGGCACGGACAACACGATAATATACCGATAAAATCATTTACGATTATGAATACATATTTGAATACATTAAAAATACATTTTATTTAAAACACAATTTATTTGTATTACATATATTGATTTCTTTTAAAATTATATACTTGTGACATAATGCACCCCGTACGTAAATTTTATACCTATGTGGCTCAAAAACGTTATGCTAAAACAGTTCGTAAACGTTACGTTTCGGCGTACACATTATGAACAGTTAATACACACTAATACATACACAAGTCTTCGCAAATTTGTTTCACTTCTCATGTGAAAAAAGTATACATTACGTACTACATTTGTACTGTTTTAGTGTAACGTTTACGAACTCCCTAGTATAGCAAAGTTTTTGTAAACCGTACGTTTATGATACACCTGGTCTGGAGGGTAATAGCCAGCGATTTTAAACCTCTAAAGGTATAAACAGAATAAGAGCGTCGACGACGAGCGATCACGCCTGTCAAATTAAAATACACAGAAACCATACGATGCTAACAGAACCAATGTCGCTGGCGACGACGACAATATCGCCGAACTTTTTTTAGAATCTATTTCTAATTTTATCGCCGGCTATACAATGTTGCCAACTGTTTTTTTTTATATTTTTAAGTAGGCTATATGACAGCTGTCATATTATGAACCATTTTGTCAATCAATTTGTATTCCATTTGCAACATTTGGATGATTATTGTATAAAATAAAAATATTTAGGTTTTTTAGGCGCAGTAGGATTTTCTTCAACGGAAATGCAGCGTCACCCATAAAATAAAACAGAAAATCTACACCCGCCACCGTCTACTTGGCAATATTAATTTATAATATTCTTGCATGTGTTTGTTGTTATTTTTTTATCGCCGTGCGCTAACGCACTTGTTATGTCAACTACAGCGATATCGCGGTGATATTTTTTTTTTATTCTTCGACGCCCGCCGTTGTCGCTCTTGTTCTGTTTATACCTTAAACCATAATTTGTATTCATCAAACCACTTTTACTTCTAGAGAATTGGTACGCCAATTGAGATAAATGTATACTAAAATTTAAATTTACTGTACTAAATAATTTACCCGACTATTAGGCCCGTTGCACATTTCAGCTAAGCTAAGCGAGAAATATAGTTTTCGTTAGCTTTGTGAGCTCGCCTAGCTCACCCCTTTGCACTTTCCAGCTGATAACTAGCCTTATACAAACATACATTGCTGATTTTATATCTTCCCATTAAAATTTTTTATTTTCAACCGGGGGATAAGAATTTAGCTCACATCGCTTAGCTTAGCTTAGCTGAAATGTACAACGGGCCTAAGCCTTGTCTTGACGGCAAAATTAATTATAGTTCTAAAAATTAATTTTATGATCATAATTTGGAGTTATCGTCTTGACGGTAAAAGTAAACTACTACCCTCCCTCCTTTCGTCAAATGCGCAAACTAGTTATTTTGTTATTGTTATTAGACGTCAAATTTTGAAATAGGCGGCAATGCATGTTATTTACTTTTAGCACTGAAGCGAATTTGTAAA
The DNA here is from genome assembly GCA_963556165.1 of Tipula helvola. Classification (NCBI taxonomy): domain Eukaryota; kingdom Metazoa; phylum Arthropoda; class Insecta; order Diptera; family Tipulidae; genus Tipula; species Tipula helvola. The sequence continues at coordinate 71,820,633 of OY744483.1, read as the reverse complement.
GCTTTTTAATTTGTATTTGAAAAAAAAAAATTAACAATCCAAAAAATCAAGAAAAGAGGAAACCGAAGAGTTTTATTTATTTCTAATCAGTGAATGTTTGAGCCTGCAAAATAAAATAAACGCGTACATACACAATACGCTTTATGGCGACAAGCAAAACTAGATGTCACTACCGGTATGAATGTGGATTAAGCTGTCAAATTTTTAAAAATCATTCGCGGAAAAAGTGTGAGAATTAAACTTTTGATAAATAAAATTATAAGAAAACCAAACAGTTTAAATGTTAACTATATTTATGTAGGTAAGTCATCTATCTATTATTTCCCTAATTAATAATCCTTATTAATGTCATTTTTCATTCAAATTTTTCAGAAAAATCGAAGATATAATATGGTGCATTATTGTTGTCAGCGGCGTTTTCTAGTAATGTTCTAGTCGTTCGCCGAACGACTAAACAATTTTTGCTTTTTATTATATTTGTAAAAACTTTACTATGCACATAAAAGTATTTTTCTTTAATACATATTATTAAAAAATGTATTTGGTATTGTGAATTTGTAATATTACTATAATGTGTAATCATTTTTAACAACCAGCCACTGTAAACCACTGTAATTTTTCTCTGTGAACATTGCAATCAACAGAACCCAAAATGCAGTACACGAACATATTTCAAAGCGTAAAATTGAATGGAGTGAAAGAGAGGCAAATTATTTTCACATTGACTTAAACCATTCGAATTGTTCGTATTTTATACAGAACCAAAAATTTCTTGTTGTTCAACAAAATGAAACGAACATAAATAGAAACGAAAAGGCCGGTATAAATACAAATATGTAGTTTCACACATTTCCCCTACTCTTAAACGAACAACGCTACAGACCTAATCCAAAATACAGCACACATGCATATTTTATACCGTAAAAAATAATAAAAATAGATTTAGAGAGAGAGATTAAAGGGGAAAAACTTATTTTATATTGATTTGATTCATTCGATTTGTTCGTATTTTATTCAGAACTAAAGAAATTTCGAAACAAAACGAATGAGCAACATGGGTGTTTTTTTATTTAGTGGTAAGTTTTGATTTTATGTTGAATTTTGCAAGTTTAATAATTACGATTTGTCATTCTCATTCAATTCAACGGATTTATTTTATTTATCATCGCAACTTTTTAAATTATTTTAAAATACAGGGAAAAACTTAATAAATTTGACAACCATGGATGAGATAACATATTGTGTAATCAAAGATTTACAGAAAAAATCTTTACAGTAATTGTGTTTACTTTTAAATAATTTTATTTTTTTAAATTGTTTAAACATGTTTTTTGTTTAATTTTAAAGAATAGCGAATGTTTTGAAAATATTTAATAAATTGAATTTTTATTACTATAAAAATTATAATTTTTTTTTAATATTCTTTTCTTTATTATTTATTATTAATTTAATAATTTTTGGTGATCAAAATCCAAGCAGAACACCCAAGGCCCACAACCAGGAAACGCCACTGATTGTTGTGTTCCTCAATGCCGGTCCAATAAAAAACACCGGATTGTGAAATAAGCTTTCACAAATTTACGACAAATAACTTGATGGTAACAAAGTGGTTAAGGGCTATTAAAAGTGGCAAAAGGCCTACCAAATTCACTAAAATTTGTGGTTTACATTTTAATGAAAATTGAAAACGACTATAAACCGACTGTTGATAGTGAGCTTGATTTAAAAATAAAATTCTTATAAAGTTAGTAAAATTTATAAATTTTACATTTTAGGTGATTCAAGAAGATTTTTAAAACCCACAGCCATTCCAAATCAAAATTTGGCAAAAGTGTCTAGTAGTGGAAAATTAGTTTTATGTCGAGCTAGACCACCACCAAAACAGAGAGACCCACGCGTAAGAAAAAATGTATTAAAATTAAATTTTTGTTAATCGTCATTTGGATTTAAGATTCTAGAAACGGCAGCCGTTGATGAAACTGAAGCTGATCAAATGATGTCTGAGGAATTCATCCAAGCTTCATCAGCTCCTTTATTACCATCGTTGGAGATGTTAGGAACAAAAGCAACTACAACCCGGGATAGTTCTACTCAAACGTATGAACCTATGAAGCTAACGCTGTTTTATGATTGTTTAACGGAAGAACAATTTAATAGGTACACTAGATTACAACGTAATAGGTTTGACGTTTTATTTGAATTTCTTAACCAAACCACTTTATCCAAGTTTGACAAATATTTGACTAAGCGGGATCAGTTAATATTAACCCTTATCAAATACAAACAAAATATGTTATTTTCAATAATTTATTTAATTTTTAATTATATGCAATCAATAAAATTGGTTAAATTATCGTTTAATTAGGACATCTTTATTCCCAGATGTTTTTGCTCCCAGACATTTTAATTCCAATTTGACTGCAGGAATTGTTCAGTGTTTATTTTCGCATAAATCTAATAAAAATGTTAATGATTAAATAAAATGTTAATTTATTAGGGTTCTATAAATGTTATTTTATACAAAACACTCACTGTCTGATGAATTACTCATTTTATAAGTTCACAAAATTAATTTAATTCGGACATAAAATGTTACACACGTGAATCTCTTAGAAAAAAATTTTGTTTTGACATTTAATCCACATTGACATACTAGTGCCGCCATTTTAGTTGCATAAATTAATAAAGCGTATAAAAAACAGAAAACATTCATTTTTTAAATTTTTTGACATATTGATCGAAGCCATCCACCCGAATTTTCCGAGAAGTAGAAGTATGTTCCAATTAATTATGGGTATTTAGGATAATTAATTATAGTTCTAAAATGTACTAAAAATAGTTAAATTATGTTCGTATTTTACATTAGCTGTGTAATATTACACTACTAAATCAAATTATGCTCTAATTAATTATTCCGTCAAGACAAGGCTTATTGGTAAGAAAATTTGTAAAATTTGAATCACAAAGCTGATTTATTTTGAAATATCATGATTCAGTTCACAAATGAATACATAACGTAACGTAATATTAATTTGTGCTATTATAATCGTGAATTATTTTACTGAATTACTCAAACCGTATGGCAGAATAAAATAATAAAACAAACACATTAAGCGTTTTATTAAAATAAAACAATATTTTGTATACCTTAGTCCGAACATTAAACTAGGTTTAATTAAATTTATTAAGTTAATTTTACTTTGTTAGTACATATCGAGCTATTTCGATCAAATATAAGTGTGCTAAATTTAAAACCAAAGTTTCGAATCATTCAAATAAACATCAAACTGTTTTAGTACAAATTATAAATTTGTTCCAATAAGAATCCAATTTTCTGTACAATTGAAAAAATAAATTACACCACAAAAAATGTCAAGCAAATAAATTAGTTTATAAAATACTTTTCCGTGAATAAATATCAGAAGGTCGAGAATTTGTTGAGGTATTCGGTGTAATATCAGAAGCTGAGTTCCAATTTGTCGCCAAAATGCCATTAATGGCTCTTAATCAAATTCCTGTAAAACCACAATTTGAAATTTAAAATTTAAAGCACATTTATTTCTCTGGTTAGGCAATAGCTTCATTGCTCTATAGATGGGGAATTAATTCAGCTGTTTTGTGATCTATCACAACTTGAGTCCAAATCTCGGTCAATGGACATTAAAATTGTCCCTGAATTTGATGGTGGGAGTGCTCGTAAATTAGTACAACGGAGGTTATAGTTATGAAATTTATAAAACTATATTGAATGTAAGGTTGACGGGCAAGACACCTGATGAGTTATTTTTTAATAATTTTAAAACATTCGATGATTTAAAAAGGAAATTTTATGAACTCGTTGCTAGTATTAAACAAGAGAAAACTGAATAGATACGATTACAAAATAAATTTGTCTTTGTTAGACAATTCATGTATAAAACGTGAAGGTGTACGCAGCAAAAACTATTCGTAATCGAAGAAGCTAAAACTGTAGCCACAGAAGAGAATAGCTGTGTTTTTTTATAAGTCTCGATAGATCTATTCAGATATTTGCAAAAATAAAAAATGGGAAATTGTAGCTACTCCTATCATCCACTTAAAAATACTGGCACTCGCAGCACTAAGAATTGTGTTTATTTTGCAACGCTACGCCATGTTGTTTTCATTATATTTTGTTATTCCAAAAGTATAAATACATGAGGAAAAGTGCAAATACATTTTATCCATATATAAAAATGAGACGGACACATTAAAACTTTTTTTTTTCTTTCAAAATGCTACTATGATCTTTTAAATGTTGAGCAACTTTTACGAAAAATGATAAACAGGTTAATTTTTCGATTTTTCAATTCTTTTTCACTAAAAAAAGTTGTGGATTGCGGTAAGTAGTATTAAATAACACATTTTTAATATGAATCTTCATAATGGAAGGAAATAATAATAAAATTAATACTTTTATCGTACATATTCTGTCTTTTAAAATAGAGCAACAGATTAAATGTAAATCAGCTACTAGTTTCCTATTGTATGATAGATGTACTAAAAATTTACTTTCGTATGCGTCCATGCTAAAATACAAATTTTTAATTTGTGTCTTTACTCATAAAAGGGAAAATCTGTAGTCTCGATAGCATATCTGGATAAAAAGCAAGATTTTCATGTACAATTAATAAGTTATGTAATTCAAGGAAATGAATTAAAAATGATAAAATGTTGAATAAAAAGATATTCTTGATTAAAATAAACTGAATCAATTGCAGTTTAACCACAAAAATAGAGAACATCTGGATGCGATCTATTGAGATCTATCGAGACTTATAAAAAAACACGGCTAATATTAGCTGTGTTTTTTTATAAGTCTCGATAGATCTATTCAGATATTTGCAAAGAAAAAAAATGGGAAATTGTAGCTACTTCTATCATCCACTTAAAAATACTGGCACTCGCAGCACTAAGAATTGTGTTTATTTTGACAACCATACGCCATTGTTGTTTTTATTATATTTTGTTATTTCAAAAGTATAAATACATGAGGAAAAGTGCGAATACATTTTTTCCATATAAAAAAATGAGACGGAAATACTAAAATTTTTTTCTTCTTTCAAAATGTTACTATGATCATTTAAATTTTGAGCAACTTTTACGAAAAATGATAAACAAGTTCATTTTTCGATTTTTCCATTTTTTTCGCCAAAAAAAAACTTGTGGATTGCGGTAAATAGTATTAAATAACACATTTTCAGTATGCCCCTTCATAATGGAAGAAAATAATAGTAAAATGAAAACTTTCAACCAGCGATATAAATACATGGATAGGGGATAGAACAAATTTTATGGAGCAACTGAAAAAGTATTAAGTGTGTGATAGAGAAAGAAAAAACCTTCGTCCTTGTCTTTAAATTCGAATTTTCGAATACCAAATTCAAATTTATGTGTAGGAGGCGGTAAAGCAAAGTAGCTGTCGCCTAGAGACGGAAAAAATAAACGTTGCAAATTCAAAACATGCCAGATACAATAATATAAAAGTGGTAGTAACCATGGTAACAAATTTAAAACACATCTTAAAAATAAAAAACGAAAATTCTCTTGAATGTTTGTTTATGCTAGATTTTTGACGTTTTACTCGAATTTTTGTTGTTGTTGTTTATTTTTCAGGGATGTATTTGAAATTTAAAGGAATAAATGGTTATCAATTCTTTAATTAGTGTACGAAAACTGGTAGCGTAATGTTTAACTATTCAAATTTGATATAATTAATTAATTATTTTCAATATAATTAAACATTATCCAATATTTATCCCATTCAATTTAAAAAAAAATCTGTTTCAAAAAATTTCGAAATGAAATTTATTCAAGTACGGCACTTATTCGGAAATACTTTTTTTGATAAAGAGGAGTGTATAAAAGAGTAGTAAGACTATACAATAAAATTTGCTCCATTTTTAGTGACGTAAATCAATGTGATTTTTGATCAATCCCCTATCCATGTATTTATATCGCTGCTTTCAACATACATCTTCTGTCTTTTAAAATTGAGCAAAAGATTAAATGCAAATCAGCTACTAGTTTCTTACTGTATGATAGATGCACTAAAAATTGACTTTGGTATGCTTCCATGCTAAAATACAAATTTTTAATGTGTGTCTTTACTCATAAAACGGAAAATCTTTAGTCTCGATAGCATATCTGGATAAAAAGCAAGATTTTCATGTACATTAATAAGTTGTGTAATTTAAAGAAATGAATTAAAAACGATAAAATGTTGAATAAAAAGTTGTTCTTGATAAAAATAAACTGAATCAATTGCAGTTTAACCACAAAAATAGAGAACATCTGAATGCGATCTATTGAGATCTATCGAGACTTATAAAAAACACAGCAATTGTTGTTTTGCAGAGATCAAAATCCTGCTGAACAAACATTTAAATGTACTATCTGTAACAAATCTGTGTCGGTTAGTAAATTTTAAAATATTTGTTAATTCGACGAATAAATTTGATTTTTAGACCCTTAAGCCTCGTTCTCATTAGTCAAGTTACTTGGTTTCAAGTATGTACATACTTGAATTCATGTAAAGTGAATTCAAGATAATTTAACCAAGTAGTTATTTAAAATGTAGTTGAATGAGTTTGAAAAGTTAAATCGATGTTCCATAAAACTTCATAGGATTGATAAATTTCCAAAAAATACATGATTTCTGCTCTACTCCTCTACCTTCTTCACTATTTTGATAACATACTTTCCACGCTACTAAATTTTATAATGTGGGCCATATCAGACGACTCAACTTCAATACAAAAAATTAAAGGTCTTATAGGTACTTTACTTGAAACTTGAAGTCAAACAAAATAACACGGTCATATTGGTGAAGTAGGGTCAAGTTACTTGAATTCAAGAGTTATTGTAGAATTGAGCGAACAATTAGATACTGACGAATTAAACGATGAGGAAGAGATGATGACGTTAAAATAATTGAAAATGCTCAACCAATCCATACCATCGCTTAGCGGAAGCAAGGCAACATACATTCACAATAACTATGGGAAATGTTAGGAAAATATGTGATACGCTCGAACACAAGTCGCTGGAATTCACCAATTTTGGTAGTACCGAAAAAGTCGATAAATGGTGAAAAAAGATGGAGGGTGGTGTAATTGATATAGGCGACTTAATGATATTACTATCGGTTCCGTCTTTCCTCTCCCAAATATATCAAAAACCCTCGACTAGTTTGCTATTGCAGTTCATTAGATTTAGCTGATACAGGAGAACGAACGCCAAAAAACGGCATTTAGTATTAGCACCGGTCATTACGAATTTACGTTTTGGCGAATGAAAGGAGAGTACCATTAACCTTTCAGGGTTTGATGAATAAAAAACAGTTTCTAGTTCTAGCATCGTATTAGGTGATGACTGATGAGGAACCGGATACCAAGCACAGCGTCATTATCTCACGATTATAAAAAGAATGATTGGCTAATTATTTTCACGATGAGAAAATATAGACCCTATATCTATGAACTACCATTCATTATTGTGTACAGCTTCAATGCTGTTCTTCTGGAGGAGTACGACTACCAGATTATGTATAATGATTAAATTCACGTCATTACGATAGCCCAGTATCAAAAAGAAATTAATATGCTAAGTTTAGATTCCTCCGTACATCCATTTTTAAGTTATAATAAAACAGATCAATCCGCAATATTTCAAATAATACTGAGATTGCTTCTGACCTCAATTTCGATTTTTCTGATGCAATTTTAACTGCTGGAAAGCCGAGGCAATACTGATTCGTCCCCTGGTTCCCAGAAGGATTCTCAAATTCGATCTAATTCATCAGAAGACAAATTATCTGAACATAAAGTCTACACACAGTTTCAATTCTGTTTCTAAATTCCTCTGAGAGCATACATCAAGGAATTTTGGCCCGGCCTAAGCCCAATAAAATATTCGCGTTCTGTTGTATCATAGAATTTCACTATATTTTTATCAGATCGAATGGTGTTCACCGCTAGTTGGTATTTGGTTCAAAAGTCCTCGAATTAAAATAACGATTATATTGCATCAAATAACTTGGACATGATCGAGGATACACGGATGCGGCAGTCAACTAGACCATGTGATAAAACGATGTTGATATAGTTTTCGATGATTTGGATATTTTCGAACGTTGGGATCAGCAAGAAGAAATTGAAGCAGAATCTATTGGTGGTTTTTATGCTTGGTCTATGTACCAAATATGTTTAAAACGACAGATATTAGGGCCTGTCTTGTCCATTTAAAATCGAATAATTTTGGTTTTACCGCTTTTATGTGTACTAACATCAATGTTAGTTGATGTAAATATTCGCACATATAATCACCAAATTGCGCAGAGTTTCGATTACGTTAAATTTTTTTAGTCCGTTGATTAACCATCTACTCTATATTTACATACTTGATATACAGCGCAACTATTTGAAATTGATAATTAGTCGTAATTCAAATTATATAGTCATCACATCGCTTTAACGCTTATTTGTACATCCTTTTAATATGTATCCAACCTACGGACTAATAATTGGCACTTTATTGATAGTAGCCCATCATGCAGTGGCCAGAAGTTTTAATATGTCGATTGCGGTGCAGGAGCGATGCACTATTTGTACGAATTATTTGGATTCAAAAAATTTGAATTTGACTGGAATTGAATCATATGATGGATTTGATGGTTTTCTGGCGAAATATGAGGAATATGAAGAGTTTGGCATTGATAATCCTGAGGTAATAATAGTAATTAAATTGGGTTGATTTAATGTACGTTTTTTTATATAATTAGGTGATATGCATGTTAACCGATATGTGTCCATTGTACTCGGAGCTGATAATCAATTTAAATTTTATAGAAGGCGGCAATTATGATGTGGGATTATCACAGGAAATGGCCGGAAAACAACTTTTTTCACTAAATCCATTATGTTATGTGTGTAAGAAGTTAGTTTCATGGGTTATTAAGCAATTGGAACATTTGAACAATAAAAGAAGGAATAAGGGTATGGTACGAGGGTTCATTGCAAAGGGTTGTAAACATTTGATAAAACCTCTGCGTAATCCGTGTCATAATTTTATTACTAAGAAAAGTGGTCCAATTGTAAAAGCTTTGATACGCCACTTGGGACCGCGATTGGCATGCATGGCTGCGAAAGTTTGTTAATTCAATGAAATATGTAATCTATATGTAACTTCATTTTACTTAGTAGTGGTTATCCGAAAAATCCCCAACGCTGTTCCCATATTAATTTGGTTTAATGATAAGAACAGTTACACATTTATCTAAATATAGCACACCCAATGTTATATGGTCACAGATGATTTCGTTTCGTAGTTAATTATAGTTTTAAATTTCTAAGCGATTGTATTAGTACTGTAGTACCGTGCTCATTGAAATGAATAAATCTTTTCTATTAATACTTGGTCTTTTCATGTATTGGTCTCATGTAGTGGCTGATAATTTGAATGACAATTTTATCGGGCTCGAAACGTACAAAGAGTTTAAAGGAACCAGATTAAATAATCAAAATGTTTATGAACAAGGTAAAGATGATCCTGCGACGTTATATTCGTATTTAACTATTTTAAAATTAATAAAATCTTATGTTTTAGGTAAAAGGCGCATACTATTCGATATAAGCCCGAATTATTCGGGACTACTGATGTATTTTTATGTTTTGGGTAACGGATTGAATAATGCCAGTGATACGGAATTAATAGAAATTCCCGAAAATAAAATACTATTCACTTTAAATCCAATCTGTACGGCTTGCATGAATTTTGTGGAACGAGTTATTAAAGGAATTAAAACTGCACATGAACAGAAGAAACACAAATTTTGGCTGAAAGTTTTATCAAATGGATGTAAATTATTGAAAGAAAAACAACGTAATCTGTGCACTGATTTTATACTAAAGAAAAGTAGTCCCATATACAATTCATTGGTAAAAGATTTGGCACCGAAATTAGTGTGTGAAAATGCGAAATTATGTCGTTCAAAGAATACAATGCCCTAATTTATAGATTGGTTCGGGTGTGTTCGCTAACTAACTTGTTCTCACCACTATATTTTTTTCAATAAAGTTTAAGTGAGATTTATTTTTTGTTTCTCTCTATTAATTCTATATAATCAAGCAATTCAAGTAATTAAAACATAGTATGAGACTCTTCACTGCATTCCAGCACTGATGTACACTTAAATTCCGGAAAATATAGCATCTATAAATACGATGGGAACGTGGTGAGTTAATACAAGCGCATCGTCGAGTTTCGGCAATTCTTTATTCGACAGGCTCATTTTTTCGGATGAAGTCGATGATGTTTTGCAATGCTCGTTGTTGATCAGGTGCGTGATCAGGCAGATCGAGCAAATGATTAACGTGTATCCCAACTACGCGGCGATTATCATAATGCTGCTTGAGTTCGGTCAAGATTTTTTCATAACCACCGGTGTAAACAACAGCGACCTTAGGAACATTCTCACTTTTAACGTATTGTCAAAGCTTGCCTAATTTGTATGTTGGTTCCAGATCTGCACAATTATGTGCAAAAGCCTCGAACAAATCCGTGAATTGATCGTCCTTTGTATAAAAAAATTACATTTTTACCTCAAGTAATCTGCATTGGCCCTAAATGATCTATATGCACCATCTCAAACGGTGTATTACCCTTCTCTATGAATTTTTTTTTTTTTTTTTTTTTTTTTAAATGTGTCTTTGTTCTACCATTAAGCTCTCCTCAAATATTGAATTATCCTCTGGCTCTAACGTATAAATTGTAGCGCAACTACATGTCTCATATTCTCTGACCGTCGATAAGCTATATAGTATACACAAATTATTCTAAGTACAGAAACCATCTTGCTATTTTTGGGTTTAGATCTACCTTATCGTAAATTTAAGTGCGGTACAATCTGAGACAATTACAAATTTCAATCCAAACAGATACGTCATAAATCTCTGCAAACTATAAACTATGGCCAATGTTTCGAATTCGAAACTGTGTAATTTGGCTTCCGCTGATGGCGTCTATTCATTATAATACATGACTAGGTGAAACTTCCATCATCTATCTATAGATTGTGTTTTAGTACCTCAGTTCAACTTTTATTCTACGACACATTGCGACAAAATTTTTGTTTACATTTTTTTATATGGAATTTGGCTCAAAACAGCTTTAACAAAAATTTTAAAAATGAATGAAATTTACCTCGACGCGAATAAAAATCAAATAAAATTTGTTAACAAAAGATGGATTTGTTTATTTTTAACATAAAATAAACAGATCGCCGTTTCAATTGTTAGAAAAACGAAATATAAAATCAATCATCAATTATTTAAGTTTTGTATGGTAAATTTTTATGTTAAAAGAACCAATTGAGCTACCTGGAATAACAAATTTCACAAAAACAATGATCATCAAGGAGCTCCTAATAGAAATTGGGACGAAAAATTTAAATTCTTAAATAAAAACAAACATAAAGCATCTGACATAACACATAACCTCACAAAACTCAAATAATGTGCGGTATTTAAACATCAAATTCTTGTAAACCAAAGGCTTTTCTAATTATTTTATGTTAAAAATATATTTATTATTCTTTTGTTATTCAATTAATATATTTTGCACTTTATATCATAGTAATTTTCTTTGATTATTTTTCATTTATAATGGAGTCGTTTTTGATGAAACTCCATATAAAAAAATGTAAACAAAACTCATTGCCCTCACGTTCATATACTCTGGTGGTAAGTAGGCATACTAATCACACCATCTATATGCAATTAGCAAAATTAGCACAAAATATTTGTCGGATTTTTAGTACTAATCTTTAGTACTAATTACCTACGAAACACAATCGGCGAGTAGCCGTATTATAAATATTCACAGGGATGTGGTTTGGTTATATCAATAGATGGTGTCCTCGATGAATTAGCCTTAGTGTCACGACGGCAAGTTTCAAAGCAAATAAAAGTTGAGTTCAAACAAATTCGTATGCAATATTTGCTTATAGAAATTATTTTTATTTGACCCCCGTCAACAAATTTCTGGCTACGTCACTGTAATGGTGTGCAACAATACGGGTGGAATACGCACTTTGCTGAATTTACATTTATTTATTGAGGTTTGAATGAACTGCCATAATTACTTTTGATTCTCAGTTCATAGATTTGAAGTGATAACCTAAAAAATCAATAGCATCAATAAATAACTTGATAGCACATTAATCGACATAACACTGGATCGTAAAATAATTGAGGGCGATATCATTTTACGATTGAGGCGCATTTTAAAAACAAATAATTATTCAAATTTATGATTAACGCGTATTTTCTTAATCATCATTTATATGTAGATGGCAAAAACTTGAAATCCAATCAGTCTAACTTTGAGTGGGCTGCACAATTTACAAAAATCATATACTTTGTATACGGAAAAATTGTGTTTACACTTATTCTACTAATGGGGGTTGCCCAAGCTCTAACATCTGTTAAAACTGCTGAACGTGAATATGGCGATGAAGTATTGTACATCTCCTACATTATGGTAGTAACAAAACTGATGGATTAGCCAACCATATTGCTCCGTTCCGTTGGACAAGGGAGGAAGATCATGTTTAAACACAAATAATCTTTCATATTAGCGGTGTAAGAATATATACAAACCCTTATAGTAGACACAAAAGTGTACAAAACTACGCAATAAGAAAATAATGTAAAATAAATTCTACAAGCTATAGATGGGTAGAAATAGGTAGTGGTTTCGAGGCAATACCACGCAAATGTTTATGATGAAACAACACAATTGGTTGCAATTTTGATTGCATACGGTTTTAAAGGGGTATCAGGAGTTGCACCACAAATTAAACCTTAGTTCAATAATATATGTAAATTCCGAGTGACTCCTTTTCTATTTTTTAATTGTGATTATGTGAAAGTTATCTGTAATTTAAATTATTTTGTCAGTTTTTTTTACAATTATCTGGATTTTACCTTATTTAAAAATTACCTTTTTTAATAACTCGTTCCACAAAATTCATGCAAGCCGTACAGATTGGATTTAAAGTGAATAGTATTTTATTTTCGGGAATTTCTATTAATTCCGTATCACTGGCATTATCAAAGCAACCTTGATTATACAAGCCATAATCTAAAAAACGAAGCTTTTATAAGGAAATTAGAAACGAGGAAAAAATCAAAATTTCCATAGTAAAACACATAAAACATATGGGAAATCCCTTTTTTTTATTAGACAAATTTGTAAATGAAAACGTTGCAAATTCTAAATTATGATTTCTGAAATTTTAGGTTTGAATTTCAACATAAATAAATCTCGTTTAAGTAAATCGTTTTCATTTTCTTGTATTAATTGATTTATTTAAACCAAAATGAAAATATAAAAAAAAGTTCGTAACAACAGCATTCTGGTCAAATTAAAAAGAAAAGCTTACTACAAATCGTATGCATTAAGTCAATATACATAGATGGCAGTGGGCAGTAAACATTTTGAAAAATCGTACCAAAAATTGCCACCTGGGGCAATTTGAGTTCAAAAATGGTAGGAAAAGCAAAACAAATTCACAAAATATTAAGAACGTGTCATAATTGTGTGATTAAATATTTATTTTCGTATTTCTCTGCCAACAATTATAGACATCTAACGCACACTAGTAATACTAAACATAAAGTTAGCAAGTATTATTTTAATCAGGGATGAAAAAGTTGGTCCTTTAGAAAATGAAAAGTCCTTCGATACTTTTGATCAAAATTTCAGTCCTTTCGAAAATATATTTTTATTTTCGGTCCTTTCGAAAAAATATTTATATTTGAATTTTTTCTGTAAACATCAGGCAGCACTTTTCGAAGATTTTCGAAGTAGCAAGTTCATCAAAAAATTAAAAAAAGTCCTTTGAAGCTCAATTTAGTCCCCAGTGCTCAACATTTTAGTACTTTGGAATTTATGTCAATTTCATCCCTCATAGAAATAGAAATAGAATAGAATGGAATAGAAATAGAAAAGAAATGGAATAGAAATAGAATAGAAATAGAATAGAAATAGAATAGAAATAGAATAGAAATAGAATAGAAATAGAATAGAAATAGAATAGAAATAGAATAGAAATAGAATAGAAATAGAATAGAAATAGAATAGAAATAGAATAGAAATAGAATAGAAAAGGAATAGAAATAGAAAAGAAATGGAATAGAAATAGACTAGAAATAGAATAGAAATAGAATAGAAATGGAATAGAAATAGAATAGAAATGGAATAGAAATAGAATAGAAATAGAATAGAAATAGAATAGAAATAGAATAGAAATGGAATAGAAATAGAATAGAAATGGAATAGAAATAGAATAGAAATAAAATAGAAATAGAATAGAAATAGAATAGAAATAGAATAGAAATAGAATAGAAATAGAATAGAAATGGAATAGAAATAGAATAGAAATAGAATAGAAATAGAATAGAAATAGAATAGAAATAGAATAGAAATAGAATAGAAATAAAATAGAAATAGAATAGAAATAGAATAGAAATAGAATAGAAATAGAATAGAAATAGAATAGAAATAGAATAGAAATAGAATAGAAATAGAATAGAAATACAATAGAAATAGAATAGAAATAGAATAAAATAGAATAGAAATGGAATAGAAATAGAATAGAAATGGAATAGAAATAGAAAAGAAATAGAAAAGAAATGGAATAGAAATAGAATAGAAATAGAATAGAAATAGAATAGAAATAGAATAGAAATAGAATAGAAATAGAATAGAAATAGAATAGAAATAGAATAGAAATAGAATAGAAATAGAATAGAAATAGAATAGAAATAGAATAGAAATAGAATAGAAATAGAATAGAAATAGAATAGAAATAGAATAGAAATAGAATAGAAATAGAATAGAAATAGAATAGAAATAGAATAGAAATAGAATAGAAATAGAATAGAAATAGAATAGAAATAGAATAGAAATAGAATAGAAATAGAATAGAAATAGAATAGAAATAGAATAGAAATAGAATAGAAATAGAATAGAAATAGAATAGAAATAGAATAGAAATAGAATATAAAAATAGAATAAAAATAGAATAGAAATAGAATAGAAATAGAATAGAAATAGAATAGAAATAGAATAGAAATAGAATAGAAATAGAATAGAAATAGAATAGAAATAGAATAGAAATAGAATAGAAATAGAATAGAAATAGAATAGAAATAGAATAGAAATAGAATAGAAATAGAATAGAAATAGAATAGAAATAGAATAGAAATAGAATAGAAATAGAATAGAAATAGAATAGAAATAGAATAGAAATAGAATAGAAAAGGAATAGAAATAGAAAAGAAATGGAATAGAAATAGACTAGAAATAGAATAGAAATAGAATAGAAATGGAATAGAAATAGAATAGAAATGGAATAGAAATAGAATAGAAATAGAATAGAAATAGAATAGAAATAGAATAGAAATGGAATAGAAATAGAATAGAAATGGAATAGAAATAGAATAGAAATAAAATAGAAATAGAATAGAAATAGAATAGAAATAGAATAGAAATAGAATAGAAATAGAATAGAAATAGAATAGAAATAGAATAGAAATAGAATAGAAATAGAATAGAAATAGAATAGAAATAGAATAGAAAAGTAATAGAAATAGAATAGAAATAGAATAGAAATAGAATAGAAATAGAATAGAAATAGAATAGAAATAGAATAGAAATGGAATAGAAATAGAAAAGATATGGAATAGAAATAGAATAGAAATAGAATAGAAATAGAATAGAAATAGAATAGAAATAGAATAGAAATAGAATAGAAATAGAATAGAAATAGAATATAAATAGAATAGAAATAGAATAGAAACAGAATAGAAATAGAATAGAAATAGAATAGAAATAGAATAGAAATAGAATAGAAATAGAATAGAAATAGTATAGAAATAGAATAGAAATAGAATAGAAATAGAATAGAAATAGAATAGAAATAGAATAGAAATAGAAATGGAATGGAATAGAAATAGAATAGAAATAGAATAGAAATAGAATAGAAATAGAATAGAAATAGAATAGAAATAGAATAGAAATAGAATAGAAATAGAATAGAAATAGAATAGAAATAGAATAGAAATAGAATAGAAATAGAATAGAAATAGAATAGAAATAGAATAGAAATAGAATAGAAATAGAATAGAAATAGAATAGAAATAGAATAGAAATAGAATAGAAATAGAATAGAAATAGAATAGAAATAGAATAGAAATAGAATAGAAATAGAATAGAAATAGAATAGAAATAGAATAGAAATAGAATAGAAATAGAAATAGAAAAGAAATAGAATAGAAATGTAATAGAAATAGAATAGAAATAGAATAGAAATAGAATAGAAATAGAATAGAAATGGAATAGAAATAGAATAGAAATAGAAATGGAATGGAATAGAAATAGAATAGAAAAGTAATAGAAATAGAAATAGAAAAGAAATAGAATAGAAATGTAATAGAAATAGAATAGAAATAGAATAGAAATAGAATAGAAATAGAATAGAAATAGAATAGAAATAGAATAGAAATAGAATAGAAATAGAATAGAAATAGAATAGAAATAGAATAGAAATAGAATAGAAATAGAATAGAAATAGAATAGAAATAGAATAGAAATAGAATAGAAATAGAATAGAAATAGAATAGAAATAGAATAGAAATAGAATAGAAATAGAATAGAAATAGAATAGAAATAGAATAGAAATAGAATAGAAATAGAATAGAAATAGAATAGAAATAGAATAGAAATAGAATAGAAATAGAATAGAAATAGAATAGAAATAGAATAGAAATAGAATAGAAATAGAATAGAAATAGAATAGAAATAGAATAGAAATAGAATAGAAATAGAATAGAAATAGAATAGAAATAGAATAGAAATAGAATAGAAATAGAATAGAAATAGAATAGAAATAGAATAGAAATAGAATAGAAATAGAATAGAAATAGAATAGAAATAGAATAGAAATAGAATAGAAATAGAATAGAAATAGAATAGAAATAGAATAGAAATAGAATAGAAATAGAATAGAAATAGAATAGAAATAGAATAGAAATAGAATAGAAATAGAATAGAAATAGAATAGAAATAGAATAGAAATAGAATAGAAATAGAATAGAAATAGAATAGAAATAGAATAGAAATAGAATAGAAATAGAATAGAAATAGAATAGAAATAGAATAGAAATAGAATAGAAATGGAATAGAAATAGAAATGGAATGGAATAGAAATAGAATAGAAATAGAATAGAAATAGAATAGAAATGTAATAGAAATAGAATAGAAATAGAATAGAAATAGAATAGAAATAGAATAGAAATAGAATAGAAATAGAATAGAAATAGAGTAGAAATAGAGTAGAAATAGAATAGAAATAGAATAGAAATAGAATAGAAATAGAATAGAAATAGAATAGAAATAGAATAGAAATAGAATAGAAATAGAATAGAAATAGAATAGAAATAGAATAGAAATAGAATAGAAATAGAATAGAAATAGAATAGAAATAGAATAGAAATAGAATAGAAATAGAATAGAAATAGAATAGAAATAGAATAGAAATAGAATAGAAATGGAATAGAAATAGAAATGGAATGGAATTGAAATAGAATAGAAATAGAATAGAAATAGAATAGAAATAGAATAGAAATAGAATAGAAATAGAATAGAAATAGAATAGAAATAGAATAGAAATAGAATAGAAATAGAATAGAAATAGAATAGAAATAGAATAGAAATAGAATAGAAATAGAATAGAAATAGAATAGAAATAGAATAGAAATAGAATAGAAATAGAATAGAAATAGAATAGAAATAGAATAGAAATAGAATAGAAATAGAATAGAAATAGAATAGAAAAGTAATAGAAATAGAATAGAAATAGAATAGAAATAGAATAGAAATAGAATAGAAATAGAATAGAAATAGAATAGAAATAGAATAGAAATAGAATAGAAATAGAATAGAAATAGAATAGAAATAGAATAGAAATAGAATAGAAATGGAATAGAAATAGAAAAGATATGGAATAGAAATAGAATAGAAATAGAATAGAAATAGAATAGAAATAGAATAGAAATAGAATAGAAATAGAATATAAATAGAATAGAAATAGAATAGAAACAGAATAGAAATAGAATAGAAATAGAATAGAAATAGAATAGAAATAGAATAGAAATAGTATAGAAATAGAATAGAAATAGAATAGAAATAGAATAGAAATAGAATAGAAATAGAAATGGAATGGAATAGAAATAGAATAGAAATAGAATAGAAATAGAATAGAAATAGTATAGAAATAGAATAGAAATAGAATAGAAATAGAATAGAAATAGAATAGAAATAGAATAGAAATAGAATAGAAATAGAATAGAAATAGAATAGAAATAGAATAGAAATAGAATAGAAATAGAATAGAAATAGAATAGAAATAGAATAGAAATAGAATAGAAATAGAATAGAAATAGAATAGAAATAGAATAGAAATAGAATAGAAATAGAATAGAAATAGAATAGAAATACAATAGAAATAGAATAGAAATAGAATAGAAATGGAATAGAAATAGAATAGAAATAGAATAGAAATAGAATAGAAATAGAAATGGAATGGAATAGAAATAGAATAGAAA
Source organism: Tipula helvola (assembly GCA_963556165.1). NCBI lineage: Eukaryota > Metazoa > Arthropoda > Insecta > Diptera > Tipulidae > Tipula > Tipula helvola. The sequence goes on along the minus strand of OY744483.1, from coordinate 71,801,944 downwards.
AGTAATAGAAATAGAATAGAAATAGAATAGAAATAGATTAGAAATTGAATAGAAATAGAATAGAAATAGAATAGAAATAGAATAGAAATAGAATAGAAATAGAAAAGAAATAGAATAGAAATAGAATAGAAATAGAATAGAAATAGAATAGAAATGGAATAGAAATAGAATAGAAATAGAATAGAAATAGAATAGAAATAGAATAGAAATAGAATAGAAATAGAAAAGAAATAGAATAGAAATAGAATAGAAATAGAATAGAAATAGAATAGAAATAGAATAGAAATAGAAAAGAAATAGAATAGAAATAGAATAGAAATAGAATAGAAATAGAATAGAAATAGAATAGAAATAGAATAGAAATAGAATAGAAATAGAATAGAAATAGAATAGAAATAGAATAGAAATAGAATAGAAATAGAATAGAAATAGAATAGAAATAGAATAGAAATAGAATAGAAATGTAATAGAAATAGAATAGAAATAGAATAGAAATAGAGTAGAAATAGAGTAGAAATAGAATAGAAATAGAATAGAAATAGAATAGAAATAGAATAGAAATAGAAATGAAATAGAATAGAAATAGAATAGAAATAGAATAGAAATAGAATAGAAATAGAATAGAAATAGAATAGAAATAAAATAGAAATAGAATAGAAATAAAATAGAAATAGAATAGAAATAGAGTAGAAATAGAGTAGAAATAGAATAGAAATAGAATAGAAATAGAATAGAAATAGAATAGAAATAGAATAGAAATAGAATAGAAATAGAATAGAAATAGAATAGAAATAGAATAGAAATAGAATAGAAATAGAATAGAAATAGAATAGAAATAGAATAGAAATAGAATAGAAATAGAATAGAAATAGAATAGAAATAGAATAGAAATAGAATAGAAATAGAATAGAAATAGAATAGAAATAGAATAGAAATAGAATAGAAATAGAATAGAAATAGAATAGAAATAGAATAGAAATAGAATAGAAATAGAATAGAAAAGTAATAGAAATAGAATAGAAATAGAATAGAAATAGAATAGAAATAGAATAGAAATAGAATAGAAATAGAATAGAAATAGAATAGAAATAGAATAGAAATAGAATAGAAATAGAATAGAAATAGAATAGAAATGGAATAGAAATAGAAAAGATATGGAATAGAAATAGAATAGAAATAGAATAGAAATAGAATAGAAATAGAATAGAAATAGAATAGAAATAGAATAGAAATAGAATAGAAATAGAATATAAATAGAATAGAAATAGAATAGAAACAGAATAGAAATAGAATAGAAATAGAATAGAAATAGAATAGAAATAGAATAGAAATAGAATAGAAATAGAATAGAAATAGAAATGGAATGGAATAGAAATAGAATAGAAATAGAATAGAAATAAAATAGAAATAGAATAGAAATAGAATAGAAATAGAATAGAAATAGAATAGAAATAGAATAGAAATAGAATAGAAATAGAATAGAAATAGAATAGAAATAGAATAGAAATAGAATAGAAATAGAATAGAAATAGAATAGAAATAGAATAGAAATAGAATAGAAATAGAATAGAAATTGAATAGAAATAGAATAGAAATAGAATAGAAATAGAATAGAAATACAATAGAAATAGAATAGAAATAGAATAGAAATAGAATAGAAATAGAATAGAAATGGAATAGAAATAGAATAGAAATAGAAATGGAATGGAATAGAAATAGAATAGAAATAGAATAGAAATAGAATAGAAATAGAATAGAAATAGAATAGAAATAGAATAGAAATAGAATAGAAATAGAATAGAAATAGAATAGAAATAGAATAGAAATAGAATAGAAATTGAATACAAATAGCATAGAAATAGAATAGAAATAGAATAGAAATTGAATACAAATAGAATAGAAATAGAATAGAAATAGAATAGAAATTGAATACAAATAGAATAGAAATAGAATAGAAATAGAATAGAAATAGAATAGAAATAGAATAGAAATAGAATAGAAATAGAATAGAAATAGAATAGAAATAGAATAGAAATAGAATAGAAATAGAATAGAAATAGAATAGAAAAGAAATAGAATAGAAATAGAAATAGAATAGAAATAGAATAGAAATAGAATAGAAATTGAATAGAAATAGAATAGAAATAGAATAGAAATAGAATAGAAATAGAATAGAAATAGAAAAGAAATAGAATAGAAATAGAATAGAAATAGAATAGAAATAGAATAGAAATAGAATAGAAATAGAATAGAAATAGAACAGAAATAGAATAGAAATAGAATAGAAATAGAATAGAAATAGAATAGAAATAGTATAGAAATAGAATAGAAATAGAATAGAAATAGAATAGAAATAGAATAGAAATAGAATAGAAATAGAATAGAAATAGAATAGAAATGGAATAGAAATAGAAATGGAATGGAATAGAAATAGAATAGAAATAGAATAGAAATAGAATAGAAATAGAATAGAAATAGAATAGAAATAGAATAGAAATAGAATAGAAATAGAATAGAAATAGAATAGAAATAGAATAGAAATAGAATAGAAATAGAATAGAAATAGAATAGAAATAGAATAGAAATAGAATAGAAATAGAATAGAAATAGAATAGAAATAGAATAGAAATAGAATAGAAATAGAATAGAAATAGAATAGAAATAGAATAGAAATAGAATAGAAATAGAGTAGAAATAGAGTAGAAATAGAATAGAAATAGAATAGAAATAGAATAGAAATAGAATAGAAATAGAATAGAAATAGAATAGAAATAGAATAGAAATAGAATAGAAATAGAATAGAAATAGAATAGAAATAGAATAGAAATAGAATAGAAATAGAATAGAAATAGAATAGAAATAGAATAGAAATAGAATAGAAATGGAATAGAAATAGAAATGGAATGGAATAGAAATAGAATAGAAATAGAATAGAAATAGAATAGAAATAGAATAGAAATAGAATAGAAATAGAATAGAAATAGAATAGAAATAGAATAGAAATAGAATAGAAATAGAATAGAAATAGAATAGAAATAGAATAGAAATAGAATAGAAATAGAATAGAAATAGAATAGAAATAGAATAGAAATAGAATAGAAATAGAATAGAAATAGAATAGAAATAGAATAGAAATAGAATAGAAATAGAATAGAAATAGAATAGAAATAGAATAGAAATAGAATAGAAATAGAATAGAAATAGAATAGAAAAGTAATAGAAATAGAATAGAAATAGAATAGAAATAGAATAGAAATAGAATAGAAATAGAATAGAAATAGAATAGAAATAGAATAGAAATAGAATAGAAATAGAATAGAAATGGAATAGAAATAGAAAAGATATGGAATAGAAATAGAATAGAAATAGAATAGAAATAGAATAGAAATAGAATAGAAATAGAATAGAAATAGAATAGAAATAGAATATAAATAGAATAGAAATAGAATAGAAACAGAATAGAAATAGAATAGAAATAGAATAGAAATAGAATAGAAATAGAATAGAAATAGTATAGAAATAGAATAGAAATAGAATAGAAATAGAATAGAAATAGAATAGAAATAGAATAGAAATAGAATAGAAATAGAATAGAAATAGAATAGAAATAGAATAGAAATACAATAGAAATAGAATAGAAATAGAATAGAAATAGAATAGAAATAGAATAGAAATGGAATAGAAATAGAATAGAAATAGAAATGGAATGGAATAGAAATAGAATAGAAATGGAATAGAAATAGAATAGAAATAGAATAGAAATAGAATAGAAATAGAATAGAAATAGAATAGAAATAGAATAGAAATAGAATAGAAATAGAATAGAAATAGAATAGAAATAGAATAGAAATAGAATAGAAATAGAATAGAAATAGAATAGAAATAGAAATGGAATGGAATAGAAATAGAATAGAAATAGAATAGAAATAGAATAGAAATAGAATAGAAATAGAATAGAAATAGAATAGAAATAGAATAGAAATAGAATAGAAATAGAATAGAAATAGAATAGAAATAGAATAGAAATAGAATAGAAATAGAATAGAAATAGAATAGAAATAGAATAGAAATAGAATAGAAATAGAATAGAAATAGAATAGAAATAGAATAGAAATAGAATAGAAATAGAATAGAAATAGAATAGAAATAGAATAGAAATAGAATAGAAATAGAATAGAAATAGAATAGAAATAGAATAGAAATAGAATAGAAATAGAATAGAAATAGAATAGAAATACAATAGAAATAGAATAGAAATAGAATAGAAATAGAATAGAAATAGAATAGAAATGGAATAGAAATAGAATAGAAATAGAAATGGAATGGAATAGAAATAGAATAGAAAAGTAATAGAAATAGAATAGAAATAGAATAGAAATAGAATAGAAATTGAATAGAAATAGAATAGAAATAGAATAGAAATAGAATAGAAATAGAATAGAAATAGAAAAGAAATAGAATAGAAATAGAATAGAAATAGAATAGAAATAGAATAGAAATGGAATAGAAATAGAATAGAAATAGAATAGAAATAGAATAGAAATAGAATAGAAATAGAATAGAAATGTAATAGAAATAGAATAGAAATAGAAAAGAAATAGAATAGAAATAGAATAGAAATAGAATAGAAATAGAATAGAAATAGAATAGAAATAGAAAAGAAATAGAATAGAAATAGAATAGAAATAGAATAGAAATAGAATAGAAATAGAATAGAAATAGAATAGAAATAGAATAGAAATAGAATAGAAATAGAATAGAAATAGAATAGAAATAGAATAGAAATAGAATAGAAATAGAATAGAAATAGAATAGAAATGTAATAGAAATAGAATAGAAATAGAGTAGAAATAGAGTAGAAATAGAGTAGAAATAGAATAGAAATAGAATAGAAATAGAATAGAAATAGAATAGAAATAGAAATGAAATAGAATAGAAATAGAATAGAAATAGAATAGAAATAAAATAGAAATAGAGTAGAAATAGAGTAGAAATAGAATAGAAATAGAATAGAAATAGAATAGAAATAGAATAGAAATAGAATAGAAATAGAATAGAAATAAAATAGAAATAGAATAGAAATAAAATAGAAATAGAATAGAAATAGAGTAGAAATAGAGTAGAAATAGAATAGAAATAGAATAGAAATAGAATAGAAATAGAATAGAAATAGAATAGAAATTGAATAGAAATAGAATAGAAATAGAATAGAAATAGAATAGGAATAGAATAGAAATAGAATAGAAATAGAATAGAAATAGAATAGAAATAGAATAGAAATAGAATAGAAATAGAATAGAAATAGAATAGAAATAGAATAGAAATAGAATAGAAATAGAATAGAAATAGAATAGAAATAGAATAGAAATAGAATAGAAATAGAATAGAAATAGAATAGAAATAGAATAGAAATAGAATAGAAAAGTAATAGAAATAGAATAGAAATAGAATAGAAATAGAATAGAAATAGAATAGAAATAGAATAGAAATAGAATAGAAATAGAATAGAAATAGAATAGAAATGGAATAGAAATAGAAAAGATATGGAATAGAAATAGAATAGAAATAGAATAGAAATAGAATAGAAATAGAATAGAAATAGAATAGAAATAGAATAGAAATAGAATAGAAATAGAATAGAAATAGAATAGAAATAGAATATAAATAGAATAGAAATAGAATAGAAACAGAATAGAAATAGAATAGAAATAGAATAGAAATAGAATAGAAATAGAATAGAAATAGTATAGAAATAGAATAGAAATAGAATAGAAATAGAATAGAAATAGAATAGAAATAGAATAGAAATAGAAATGGAATGGAATAGAAATAGAATAGAAATAGAATAGAAATAGAATAGAAATAGAATAGAAATAGAATAGAAATAGAATAGAAATAGAATAGAAATAGAATAGAAATAGAATAGAAATAGAATAGAAATAGAATAGAAATAGAATAGAAATAGAATAGAAATAGAATAGAAATAGAATAGAAATAGAATAGAAATTGAATAGAAATAGAATAGAAATAGAATAGAAATAGAATAGAAATACAATAGAAATAGAATAGAAATAGAATAGAAATAGAATAGAAATAGAATAGAAATGGAATAGAAATAGAATAGAAATAGAAATGGAATGGAATAGAAATAGAATAGAAATAGAATAGAAATAGAATAGAAATAGAATAGAAATAGAATAGAAATAGAATAGAAATAGAATAGAAATAGAATAGAAATAGAATAGAAATAGAATAGAAATAGAATAGAAATTGAATACAAATAGCATAGAAATAGAATAGAAATAGAATAGAAATTGAATACAAATAGAATAGAAATAGAATAGAAATAGAATAGAAATTGAATACAAATAGAATAGAAATAGAATAGAAATAGAATAGAAATAGAATAGAAATAGAATAGAAATAGAATAGAAATAGAATAGAAATAGAATAGAAATAGAATAGAAATAGAATAGAAATAGAATAGAAATAGAATAGAAATTGAATACAAATAGCATAGAAATAGAATAGAAATAGAATAGAAATTGAATACAAATAGAATAGAAATAGAATAGAAATAGAATAGAAATTGAATACAAATAGAATAGAAATAGAATAGAAATAGAATAGAAATAGAATAGAAATAGAATAGAAATAGAATAGAAATAGAATAGAAATAGAATAGAAATAGAATAGAAAAGAAATAGAATAGAAATAGAAATAGAATAGAAATAGAATAGAAATAGAATAGAAATTGAATAGAAATAGAATAGAAATAGAATAGAAATAGAATAGAAATAGAATAGAAATAGAATAGAAATAGAATAGAAATAGAATAGAAATAGAATAGAAATAGAATAGAAATAGAATAGAAATAGAATAGAAATAGAATAGAAATAGAATAGAAATAGAATAGAAATAGAATAGAAATAGAATAGAAATAGAATAGAAATGGAATAGAAATAGAATAGAAATGGAATAGAAATAGAATACAAAATAATTCGTCAGAGCCAACTTTGATGTATTTTTCAAAATGAAAGTTCGAAAAATATATTTTAGAAATAATTTAATTTTTAAATTTCTGCAGTTAATATATACTTAATACCAATATAATCTTCTTGTATGTTGCTGCTAAAGATATGTAGAACACTTTTGCATAAACATTTTGTACCATTTTTGCTTTTTTCATTGTAAAACTTGAAGCTAAAAAACACCATTTTTACTATGGATTCCTATGGAAATGAGTGAAAAGTTATACCACTAAAAAAGCTTCAAAAAAATACGTCATAATGATTATGGCTCTATACTCTAGAAGGCTCTGATAGTATGCGCCTATTACCTAAAACATAAGATTTTATTCATTTTAAAATAGTTAAATACGAATATAACGTTGCAGGATCATCTTTACCTTGTTCATAAACATTTTGATTATTTAATCTGGTTCCTTTAAATTCTTTGTACGTTTCGAGCCCGATAAAATTGTCATTCAAATTATCAGCTACTATATGAGACCAATACATGAAAAGACCAAGTATTAATAGAAAAGATTTATTCATTTTAATGAGCACGGTACTACAGTACTACAATCGATTAGAAATTTAAAACTATAATTAACTACGAAACGAAATCATCTGTGACCATATAACATTGGGTGTGCTATATTTAGATAAATGTGTAACTGTTCTTATCATTAAACCAAATTAATATGGGAACAGCGTTGGGGATTTTTCGGATAACCACTACTAAATAAAATGAAGTTATCGACATTCTCCCAATGAGACACAATTATTAGGTAGATTACATATTTAATTGAATTAACAAGCTCTCGCAGCCATGCATGCCAATAGCGGTCCCAAGTGGCGTATCAAAGCTTTAACAATTGGACCACTTTTCTTAGTAATAAAATTATGACACGGATTACGCAGTGGTTTTATCAAATGTTTACAACCCTTTGCAATGAATCCTCGTACCATACCCTTATTCCTTCTCTTATTGTGCAAATGTTCCAATTGCTTAATAACCCATGAAACTAACTTCTTACACACATAACATAATGGATTTAGTGAAATAAATTGTTTTCCGGCCATTTCCTGTGATAATCCCACATCATAATTGCCGCCTTCTATAAAATTTAAATTGATTATCAGCTCCGAGTACAATGGACACATATCGGTTAACATGCATATCACCTAATTATATAAAAAAACGTACATTAAATCAACCCAATTTAATTACTATTATTACCTCAGGATTATCAATGCCAAACTCTTCATATTCCTCATATTTTGCCAGAAAACCATCAAATCCATCATATGATTCGATTCCATTCAAATCCAAATTTTTTGAATCCAAATAATTCGTACAAATAGTGCATCGTTCCTGCACCGCAATCGACATATTAAAACTTCTGGCCACTGCATGATGGGCTACTATCAATAAAGTGCCAATCATTAGTCCGTAAGTTGGATACATATTAAAAGGATGTACAAATAAGCGTTAAAGCGATGTGATCACTATATAATTTGAATTACGACTAATTATCAATTTCAAATAGTTGCGCTATATATCAAGTATGCAAATATAGCAGATGAATTTATTCAACAGACAGAGTAAAGTAATCGAAACTCTGCGCACAATCGAGCCATATCATTTGGGCGGTATTCGTATATCACCTAACATTAGTGTTAGTATGCCATATAAAGGCGGTAAAACCAAAATTGATCGATTTTAAATCGTCAGGACGTGCCCTAATACCTGTTGTTTTAAAAATATTTGGTAGGTAGACCATGCATGAAAACACCAATATATTCTGCTTCAATTTATTATTGATGATCGAAAATATCATCAGTCAAATCGTCGACATATTTTATCAACATCGTTTTATCAAGCGGTAGAAAATACAGCTACCGACTTTCAAAAATACCAAGCTTAACCTTATAATTACATATAAGGCATGTCCCAGTTTAATAAGCATACACGTGGAATTCCATGCTTTCTCAAATGTTGAAGCCAAATACCGGGTAAGTTTTTTAACCTGATACACTCAAATATCACGGAAAATAAGCACTCTACGAAAAAAATGGTAGAGATCAAAATTTAATTATTCCGCGGGTTAAATACATTAGTGTTAAAATTAGTACCCCCACCCCCTCCTTGTAGGTGGCGCGGGGGGTAACTTTGAAACTAAGATAGGAACCCCTATTTTTCATTGCAGATTCGGATTCTACGGCTAAAAATACGTAGGATTTGACTGAAACATTTTTTCCGATTCATGATAGATGGCGCTGTAATTGACGATATTCAATTTTTTTTATTTCTCCTACTGAGAACCTACGCAAACGATTCTGAAATACGTCTGCAATGAAAATACCATAGTTTCGTTGTAAATACTCGAAGTTAGTCTTAAACAATTTGTATTTCTTAAATTTTCAATTACCGAAAAATGGCTTGTCATTATCGTAACCCCGGAACATGCGATTAAATCGGCTTTCAAATTAATGAAATTGTTTGTATTTTGTTTTAAAAATACCGATTCAGTCCGAAGATTATTTTGAAAACAACAATACCTGTGTAAAGCTATCAATACTACTTCCGAATGGTGTATTTAAAAATACAAGAGAAAATTGAAATGATTCTGGTTTATGGAGACGCTGGCCGGAGTCTTAATAATGCTGTAACTCTCTACACTTGGTGTTTTTCGGATAGGATTCCGTCACGTGCGTCATTTCAGCGTACTCTCAAATAATTTATTACTGATGGAAGTGTTCAACCGAAACAAAGGACTCGTCCAGCAACAGTCACCGAAGAAAATAATGAAATTGATGTATTTGCTGCAGTAGCTCATAATCCTCATATTAGTCCACGAGAAATAGCTAGCGATTCCAAGATCTTCTTGGTGTTAATTTCGAAAATCGGGTAACATTTTGTCAGTGGACAGGTGAACAAATACAGCAAAACCCAATTTTTTTTCGTTACGTATTGTTCTTCGACGAGTCGTCTTTTACAAATCATGGAACGGTTATTCGCTGCAACATGCATTACTGGAGTGTTGAAAATCCGCACTGGCTTCGCCAAGTTGAACATCAGCATCCTTGCACTGTCAATGTGTGGTGTGGAATAATTGGCAATAAACTTAACGGCCTCCACATTATTGAAGGCAACTTGAATGGTCAAATGTACCGAGATATTTTGAAAAATGAACTGCCAACATTATTTGAAGACTTGAGCCCTGAAATGCGACGGAACACATGGTTTCAACATGATGGTTGTCTCGCACACCATTCGTTGGTAGCACGTATAGTACTTGATCGTGATTTCAATGGTCGCTAGATCGGGAGAGCTGGTTCGGTAAATTGGCCTGCCAGATCACCAGATTTAACTTCGCCAGATTTCTTTTTGTGGGACTATCTCAAAGACCAAATTTACAAACAAAAACCAACAACACGTGAGAATATGATTGAGCGAATCAGAAATGCTTGTGCTGAAATTCAAGCAGGCACACTTCTCAAGTTGTGGTCAGTCATTTGAAATGCGGATTAATAAGTGCATTGAAGTAGAAGGCCTTCATTTTGAGTACTCAATTTAATTGAAAGATGATGAGGCGAGAGGACTCATGTAAACCATAAGCACCCTTTTCCCAGTTATTCGAAATTTGCAAAATGAATAAATTGTTTCAGACTAACTTCTGTTACGCCGCTTTTGTGCGTCTTTCCAGCGCGTAAGAAAATGCAGTGCACTGCCCAGCTTGATTTGAGCAATTACGGGGTATTGCAACTGAACGAAGAGAAAGAGAGTAGAAGAGGCAATATTTTTGTAATCGATGTTAAATTTTTTTTTGGTCAGTCTAGTTTTGGTGTCCACTCAAGAATGATAGATTAGAAGATTGTCCAACTCCGATGGAGAGTAAAACGACTGGTTCCTATGCTTTATTTTTTAATTTTATTTTTTATCCTCTCTTCTAATACGATAGTGAACCAAAAATATTGTACTTAAATGAATTGCCGTGTCGTCAAATTACTATGAAGAGAACGGTAATTTTGTTTTCTACTGTATATACAACATAAACATTAAATAAAATAAATAACCAATGATGAATGAGAGTGAATGACCAAATATATTATACCACCACACTACATACAATAAGAGGAAATGAAAGGTATATAGATTAACGCTTTCACTTCAATGATCATGTGAGATGCCATATTTATTCATGTTTCTCGCTCAAACCGCTGTAAAACCAACCAAATATTTGAAGAACCAAGGGTGAGTGAAACAAAGTTTAAATAATAGGTGAAAATAAAGTCAGATATACAGACTGGTTCCTACGCTTTATTTTTTTTACAAAAAAAGAGAGTAACGTATTTTGAGTTGCATAATCTTGTAATCTATCATTCTTGGTGTCCACTCGAGATAAGTTTATTGGGTTTTTTTTTATATTAATGATAATTTTTTTTGTTGTTTGGGATTGGTTTTTTTTGTTCCCAATAAATGAAGTTGAATCTTGGTGAATCGAATAAATTAAATAATCGAATAAATTAAATTGTGCTTACGATTAAATACAAAAAAAAACCAAAGAAATTAAAATACTAGAACGAAAAATTGTGTAATGTTAATTTAATTTACAATTGTGATGTACCATTAAATATAAAATAAAAAAACAAAAAAAAACTTAATAATAAACCGATAATTGTTACTGATTCAATAAAGTGTAATAGACATTTGTTGTATTAAGAAACTAGCTGACCCGGCGAACTTCGTATCACCTCAGAATCAATAAATGTTGTGTTAACTTATTAGCTGAAGTAAATTCAGTTTTTATTAAGATAAAATTAATACTCAAAATGAATTAAGTTCAATAAATGTACAAAAATCAAAATGAAATTTATTTTAATTACATTGGAATGAATTTAATTCACGTGACAGCAAGGCATTTGCTTTATTGAAGTAAATCGAAATGATTCGCGTGACATTTTTACACTACATACTGTTAAACTATTTGCTGGATGGGTTGCGCTCGGGTCGATTCCCTTCATTGAAGCACCTTGTGATATACGACTATTTTCGTTTTGTTGTCATTTTGTTAGGTGCGAGAACGAACAAAGCGGATGGTTTTCCGACACGTCAACATGCTACTTACCGTTAGAGAAAAATTCATTTTCTAGATTCAGACCTCAAACACTCAAAAGATTGGCCTTATGATTTGTTGATCATCATGGGGAATGCAATACGAATCGGAAATTAAATTCGTTTAACCTCGAGTGACATATCGGTTGGGATCATCGAAATTCTCGGAATGAGAACAACTTTACCTTTGAACTTTCGTAACGAATAACGTGGCATCTCAGAGTAGAGCAACGTTCGGGCAAATGGATCACTTTGGCAAATCGAAAAGAAACTGGTTAATGTTGATGCTGGAGATGTTTCAGCACGTTGAGCAACATTCGATGCATTGAAATAAACTCGTTGATCATTCTCCAGATGCACTGCCAAATGTACAAAAGTGGGATGATGTTCATGAATGGGGAATGAGGATATACGCAAAATCGCCTCATTCCAGCTCACGCATATCGACCAAATTTATAGTGCATGATTTCATCGTTGGTATTGGGTTTCGTGACATATTTGCAGATGTATTTGATGGACTCACTGAATTAAAATACTCCACGTTGCAATGCGGCTTGAATGTTTTGGAAAGAAGTGGCGAATACGGAACAATCCAAGTGTTGTTGACCGCGAAATCATTTCCTTTCACTTTCCTTGTGTTACTTCTACCGTTATCATCGGGTGATCGACGCCGATACAGTGGATAACCATCGTTGCCAGTGATAGTCTCTGCCGTTAAACTTCGTGGATCTCGAATGGAACACTTGCCGTCGATCATATACGGTGATTGGGGATTGATGGCGCCACACGGACCGTGAATCATGTTCGTAACTACAACATCGAGCAGGGCTAGATCGGTTTCGGGATTAGGAATTTTGGTACGTGTGATGTTATCTATTTGGTACAAACTGCATAACCTTTTACAATGTGCAGTATATCATACAGAACTCCGTGAAATCACTTTTCACTGATGTATTTCAGAAAAAATCGTTTGAAAAGAATTAATTGAATCGAATTTAAATTAATAACCGTCGAAAACTGAATGAAAATTGGTGAAAACTTGGAAAAATGCTGATAAATTGCGGCGCACGTGCTCAATAGTATGCAAAAGAGACATGAAATACTTACACCAGAAACAAACGAAAACAACAACAAATTCCCATATATAACATAACACGAAAGCCGCCCCCCAAGAGACTTTCTTAATGCTTGGGGGTGTTCTTCAATCAAGCCGGTCTCATGAAATTAAAAATGTGAGATCTCACGTCAGTGTTACCAATATTTTTTTTTTTTTACTAATATTAGTTTTTGTGTTTTGTTAATTTTTCACATTTTTAAAACTTTTCTTGTGAAGTTATCGGTGTTTATATTACATATAAATGTAAACATCATAAAAAGTAATGTGAAAAATTAGCAAAACGCAAAAAGTAAAATTAGTAAAAAAAAAAAATATTGGTAACACTGACGTGAGATCTCACATTTTTAATTTCATGAGACCGGCTTCAATCAATCAATTTTCATCCATTGTCCGATTTATCCGCATACCATTAAATCTTCGACCGTTATACTGAAATATTACTGTAAAATTTTGAAAATAAATATTATTTGATATTGCATTTAAAAAACTGGTTGTTTTTCTAAAAACTGTGTGAGAAGCCTTCCAGAAAGAAACTACAAACGGGGTGAGATGTTGTAATTTCAAATTTTCGAAATTCGAACAGAAAGTCGAAAATTGGTATGTTGTAAAATTTTCGAATCGCGATAATATCACTCAGTTTATTTAAAGTGATATACCTACGAGCGATACGTCAAAATATATTATGTAATAATATCTATCATAAATTGTTGTTTGTTAATAAAATCTTTAAGAATTAATATTTATTTAACGCTTTGTATAACATCTAAATGTCAAATTAAAATTGATGTTGTTAATTCATCTTTGAAAAATGGTTGCCATATTGACGTATCACTTTGGAGTCGAAAATTTTACCACATGCCAACCATCACTTTTTCGAATCGACTTTTAAAGTCGATTCGAATGAAAGTGATGGTACAACATCCCAGCCTGGGGTGGGATGTTGTAACTTCACTTTCGATTCGAATTCGATAGATTTTATGTCTCATGTTTCAAAAATAAAATTTAAAGGCGGGTTTTGAGTTGCAGTCGTTCTTTCGTTGTGAAATTTTTTTTTAATCCAATCAAAGGAACACGAACGAAAAATAACGTCATTTTCAAGGAATACGATTGATTAAAAAAAAATTCAAAACGAAAGAACGAACGAACGAATGCAACTCAAAACCCGCCTTTACTCTTTCGTTTTTCAATTATGCTTTTTTTCTTGCTATAAAATAGGCGTGTTCGGAAATAGACTTTGAGTAAATTCACAGTAAATTTAGACCATTAAATTAGACCATTATAGTGTAATTTAATGGTCGAAATTTACTGCGAATTTACCCATGGTCTATTTCCGAAAACGCCTAATATTACTAAAGATACATGTTAAACCGAAAAGTGATTGACTGAGTTATGACTGAAAGTGATCTGACTGAAACTTTGGGTTGGTGGTTACATGGGATTTTTTTATTTGATTTGAATTGACATTTTAAATGTCACTTTGTTCTAAAATTAGATCTAAATTATTAGAAAATTATTTAAAATAATTTTAAAATCACTTCGAAAATGTATAAAACCTTTTGCCTGTACGAAAAAATCTGTCAGTTCAACTAAATTAAAGTTTACATGTTTAACTCAATATATAAACTGACTCAACCAACCAAATTTAAGTTGACCGAACTCAGGCTACTTTCAGATAACTTTCAGCCAAGTCAGATCACTTTCGGTTTAACATGTATCTTTAGTATATCTCAGCTTGCTCGAATAAAACAACATTCTATTTCTACTTATACTCATGATTTTTATCACTCAAATTTTTGTTTAGCGATACTTTATCGATTTGAAGAAAAAGAAAAGTACGCAGCAAAAAGAGATCGCTATTGACGATTGTTAAAGTACGAAATGTGCCTCTAGCGGAACAAAACATAATTGGCCCAACGCCGAAATGTGACGTTTGAATTTATGATAATTTGTCAGTTTATTTTTGTTTTGTTTTGAAGCACAATATTCATCCAAAATCAGGCAATATTTTTTATTAACAATAAATTTTAAAAATGGAGAAATTCCAAAAATATATTAAGTTGAGGCCCACATTTTATAAAGAACGCAAAAACCGTAAAAAATAACAGATACAATTTAATAACAAATCATGACTTATTTCTCAATGCCTGTTTGTTTATTATTTATTTACTATAAATGCCAAAAAACTGCGTTGGCCCAGTTAAAAGAAAATCCACTAGATGTAATTTGACGATTGGAGCATCACGGATTCCACCTAGTGGAAATTTTTTAAACTGAGCTACCTGATAATTTGACATTCGAAATTATTGTAAACAATTCCAATTTTGAAATGTAAACACAATTTTTACTTACCGGATTGCTAAATTTTCTTTCGTCGCATTTGTGACAAATGTCATTTTATCAGGTGCATCATTTTAACTTTTTCCTCGAGAGGCGCTTTCTCTACTTTTACAATCGTCAATAGAAAAAGAGTAATCAAAAACGAAATAGAGTACAATTTTATTCTTGAAACATGAGACATAAAATCTATCGAATTCGTATCGAAAGTGATGTTACAACATCCCACCTCTGGGTGCTAATTCTCTAAAAAATAAAATAATGTGTAAACGGGTAAACTTGCAAAAAACATAGCTTACTTTTATGAGTTTGGAATTTTTTGATATTATTTTAGTAGTAAGTCATATTGAGAAATTTCAAACTCGTAAAAGTAAGCTTTGCTTTTCACAAGTTTACACAATATTATCTTATTTTTTAGAGAATCAGGGTACAGGTGTTGGTTCGACTGAATCAGCTGAGTTTTTGATGTGAAAATATCTTTAGCGGCAGGAGAAAGTGAGAAATTGTATAGAGCTCGGGTTACGGAAATAAAAGTGCCGAACAAAAATTATTGCAGGTATGTGTGAATATCGACAAGGACAAAAAATAAATAAAACCTAAAATCAATACAAAAAGTATGCATACACATGCAATATACAACACCATCCGGCATTTCAAAAACATCGTGAGCCGAATACAAAAAAAAAATCGCCTACTTTAACCTTCACCTTGTCGGTATATACCCGGGTAAATATCGTGATTTTGATAATTGAATTTCTCCGCGGCTTTTTAATTAATTTTAAATCAGCTCTGACTCAGTGACTCAATGTGCATGAAATTTATGAAAAATCAGTTATTCCGAAAAATTATGTATATTTAAGTACATTTTTTTTGAAAATTTTACAGTTTTTCGACCATCTTCACAGAATATACCTGGGTATATAATTTATTGTTTCATATATTTTGTATGGAATTTCTCATAAGTTTTATTAAATAGTCGACTACATAGTTTAATTGTTATCTGTAAAGCCTGTAAATAACTATTGAACTAAAGTAGAGAGTACATGTATGTATGAATTCCGAAATGTGTAGATTATGAAAGATTCTGTTATGTAAAAAGCGTTAAACTTTAGAAACGACAGTCGGACATAGTTGCTCGATACAGCGGGTATGAATTTTTGTTTTCAAAGTTGCCGAACTGCTATATAATTTGATCTTGCGTCCAGATTATTTGTTTTTTATTCGGATTTTCCGCATTTTATTTGATAAATTCATTTTCAGCCTTCTTATGTCTCCAAATTATGTCCTGCATCGATGCGCCAAACAAAGTGCAAACTATGTCCACATCGTCCAAAATCTTGATGTTAGGCTTGGGCTCAATAAAATATGGCTCGCATATTATGTCATCCGCCATTAACCCTTGTAAGTTTGTAGGAGTTTTCCTCCGTTGGTCAAACAAACCGACAGAAATCTAAACTGATCATCTTCCGAGTTTGATGCTAAATTCTCCACTATCTTTTGAAAATATTTTTGCATCCTCATACGAGAGTCTAGCGCATAATGAAAACGTTTTAATTTTTAATTTTTGCTTGTTTTAAAAAGAATCCCATACGAAATTCACACAATTTACATTTATATACCGGGGTATTTGAAGTGAAGATTAAGGATTTTTAATTGCCGACAAGGTGAGGGTTAATTAATTTTGTTGTGAAAATATCTGCTATATACATATGTCCGCAGCAGCAAGTGTTTTTGAAAATGGAAATTACATACGAGCACAAGGGCCACAAATTATGCTTAAAAAAATTAAATGGAAATAGCTAGCTGTAAAAATTGTACATATACATTGATACATAATAAAATAATAATTTTAAAATTGTTTAATCGGTTCGGTATGCTTATTACTATTAGTATTGCTCATGCTGTTCGTAAGTTTGGTTATGGTGGTTTCGCGCTACTGTCTTTTCAATTGCAATAATTTTACGACCAACAGTAGTTTGTCGTGACCATTTATTACTGTGGAATCTTGAACAAGATTGCTGTGTAGGAGTAATGGTATATTTTAAAGCGTACATGGCAGGTTTAGGTGATTAACAGAACTGTAGTTTCCTCAAGCTCAATCAATGTTAGTAAGGTTCGTCCTCCAAATTCAAAATAGTAGAATAACTTGACTTTTTCAACCAAAAATGTAACGTAGTTTAAATACGGAGCGAACACATACGTCTTTATGGAGGGATTTCTGAGCCTTATCGAAATGGTTAGAAATGATTTACATTTAATAGATATTATTTTAATACATAAATATTTTGCGAGTTGAGGGTGAACTCGCTCGTTGCTTTTTTTCGAACAGTGATATAACTTAAGGGAATTGTTTAAGATTTTTTTGGAATTTGTATGTTTCTTTGTATTTAGGCAAGTACTTCCAAAGAATACAATAAATGACACTCAATAAAATAATTTTAACCAAAGCCAAACTGATTAATAGAAAGAATTAAAGTTTTTTAATTAAAATACGACGTCAAGCAAATTTTTTTGCTTTAAAATTAAAGCTTTGCAAAGGATTTGCGAATTTTATTTATAAGATTTCCAAACAGCACTGTTGTAATGTTTTAGTTTATAAATGTGTGTCTTGACTAAAATGTTTTTTTTGGCACTGAATTATACGGTCATTAAATAAAATACAAAATAATACATTTTATTTATTGAATTTATTTTCACTTTTGTTGTTTGTTTTTGTTGATTTTTTTATTTATATTAAAAAATAAAATAATAATATGGCAGTTTCACAATATTTTTGTTATTTTATGTTTTATACAAATATATTATAATTGTATTATGTATATTTATAAATTACAATTAATTTAATTTTATGTAAAAAATAAAATTAAAATTCCCCTTACTTACTAAAAATAGATTAATGATGAAGGAAAAATGATGAATTATTTTAATTAAAATTTAATTTATTTTATGATCGATAAAAATAGACAGAATTCCGTATGTGCTATAAAAATGTTTATACATACTATAAAATAAAAAGCACAACAAAGTATATGGCATAAGTTTTTAAATTAGTAAATATAGATAAGTGTTTCTTTTTTTTCGTGTGAATGATTTAATAAGTGTACATTATTTTTATGGGATAGGATGATGGGGGGAGGAATATGTGTCCGATTTTATGTTTAATTTAATTGACTATTTTCTATTTCTTAGTATTTTAGTATTAGTTCTAAAAAAAAAAAAAAAGAAATGTTCAGTCTTGTTTTGTGAATCTTGTTGTTTTTGTGTATGTATACAATATAATTAGGTAGAGTGAAAATTACCATCCCTCAGTAAAAAATTAAAAAATTTATAGCACAATAAAAAATTGGACATCCGATTAATTTGTTTTCAAACTTTGATGAAATTGATTTTATGTTTTAGCAGTCTTTTTATTTAAAAATAAAATAAAAATTTAATTAATTAATGCTTGATAATTAACGATATTATTATAAAATAAAAAACTGCATAATTACAATAATAATTATTATTTATAGTGTTTGTATGTATTAATATAAATTGGATGAGAAAGTCTATCCAAAAAAAAAATTATTTCAAATACGAAAGTTGCATAAATTACAAATACATTACGTCTAGAATTTATAATTTTAATTAATTAATATTAATTTTTGTGTTTATCGCAAAATTAAAAAATAAATTAACTTATTTATTTACAATAAAAATTGATATTTTTCTTTATTTTATTAACCAGATTTTTTGTAGATGGATGGATTTTGCTTAATTAGGATTTTTTTGTTTCGTTTCATTTTTTATGTTTTATTTTGTTTAATAGGCCTGTAATTTTATCAATAACATAATACAATGTACTTATAATTATTTATTATTATTATTATTATAGGCTTAAGTCTGAGACTAGAGACTATTTTATAAATATATTAAATAAAAATTAAATTTTGATTATAAAAAATCTACTATTATTTTGTACAATTAATCAATAATAATACTATTTTTAATTGTATGAGCCTGATTCGTTTTATCAGTTATGTTTACGTCACACCACAACACTGTCTGTATATGTACTAGATTCTCGCGATTTCAATTTTAATTATCTAATTAAAACAAAAAAATATAAAATTTTAACTTAATAATGAGACAGAGAGCTTTAAATAGAATTAAATTTATAATTTAGTCTAAAATTATAAAATAAAATTTTCTTAAAAATATATAAATAAATAAAATAATAGATTTTTTTGTTTTTTTGTTTTTTTTATGTTTCAGTCAAAATAAAATATTATGTTAAATATAGAAATAATATGCACGTCTAATACTTTTTTGTAGTTTAGGATTAGAAAATTAAATTTTTAAACTGGGATCGATGACATTAGATTAGTGGCGGGTTAACATTCAAACTCATTTGCTGTAATTGCACTTAAATCTTTCATAAGACCTTCCAAATTTGCCATCTCTTGATTTAATTCTTCGGTTGATGTGCTTGGAGCTAATCTTTGTATTTCATCAGAAGAATGGGCTACGTTGGATCCGGTTTGCAAACGATTTGACATTGATGTTGACATTACGGGTTTTTTATATGGCGATGAATTTTGCGGCCTTATTGTTACCGCAGGAACTACTATAGAATATTTAATTGTATTTTAGAATTTTTGGTGGAAGATAAAAATCAAATTAAATTTTACTTACCATGTTTTCCTTGACCGGGTATTGTTGGCGTACTAACTGGTGGTGCGGGAACACTGAAACTTTTCAGAGGATGTCCTTGCCCACGTTTTGGAGCATCTACTGATATTCCTGGTGCATATGTAACGTTTCTAGAAATGAATAAAATAAAATTTAATCAAAATCATATCACAATGGAAAACCAAAGTTTGTATTTCATTGTAAGATTATGATGAGATATCCTTAACAACTTAACAAAAATCCCTAAACCAAGGTGTATCAGCGTACGCTGAAAGATGAGCGGCTGACAGGTAAGCCAGTTCTTAGTATAGGACTACAACCCCCTCGGGAATAACTAGCCTGCACTTAATTGAACTAAAGGCCGGTACTATACGTCGTCTGTGTTTATCTATCCTTTTCAGGCTTAGATTTTGAAAAAGGGTGAAAGTTTGTCCATAAAAATTTGAGATGTCTAGTTTCCCGACTCGCACTTGGAGTATCCACCTCTGAAATAAAGTGCTTTCGGTTTAGATACATTTTACGATTGTCCGTTTATAGTTTCTGTCTTTTTAATTCTTGACTAATTGTTTCGCCAATCATCGAAAGTTGCTTAAAACTAAAACTCCTAACAATTTGGGTTTTAGTATTCTTTCTATATTACATCCAGAAATTTCCGTTCAATACCAACTAGAGAACTGGTTAACTCTCCAACTTGGTACTCTACCTCTAACCCTTCAGTCAGGAGTGCCATAGACAATTAAATAAGTAATCTTTAAAAAATTGATATTTGGTTATCGATGAACAATTGAATTTTTCTCAATGGAGAAACACAGAATCACCATAGCCACATTTTCGTCAACAATATACAAATACTAATTCAAATTGTTTTACAATTTGATTTGAATTAAAATTCTATTAGAGACTAAGCCAACAACTTACCCATAATTCGGCGGCATTGTATCATATGTATACGGATTCTCCGGTGTCTGTACTAATGAATTTGTTTGCGATTGACTTAAATTCTGTTGCGACAGTGTCGGTTCCATTGAAACATGTGCCCGCGGCATACTATACTGTTGCCTTGTATACTGTTGGGAACCATTCACCGGTGTTGTCATATAACCCGGTACATATGTTCGTTTATCCAATGAATTTGTTACATGAGACAGTGCTGGCTCATTATCAAAATCATGAACAACCGAACGTGGAAGGGTCATTGCGCCACTGGATGAAGCGCCATCATTACAACCTGGAGTCGTTGTTGTTGTTAAATGATTTTTTTCCATATTTTTTAATTCCATTTGATCGTGATGGATCCATAGATCAGGCGGTTTTATAATGCCGGCATTATTTTTTTGATAACTTTTTTTCGCATGTTCAGGTGTTTCATTCGGTTTTCTGCGGCACAATACAAATATCACAACTGATGCGATTAGTAATGTGACGACAGACATAGCAACTATTATGTAGACGATCATTTCGTTGAATAAATTCGTTGAACCTACACCACCACTTTGAGGCATATCTAGAAATGAAAATATTCATAAAATTATTAATGATGGCAACAAATTGACACAAATTAGCTTACCCTTCCCGGTCGTATGCGTGATTATATTTGAAAATGTACCCAGCACCATACCAGTCCGTGATTGTATTTTAAAATAGTAGACAGTAAGCGGTTTTAAGTTTTCCGTTGTCCATTGATGAACATCACCAACTACAGCATGCACCGACCAATCACGATCATCTCGATTTTTGTCTGTCGTATAAAATACAACGTATCCCGTAATCGTACCCGAACTATGCTTGGGTGAATTCCAGGTCAATAAAACATTGACTGGATTATTTGGATCAGGTCGTGCCCTTAAATCTCTTGGTGCCGATAAAGAAACTGCTTGGCTTGTAATATTCAGCACAGACATTGACCAAGCAGATTCACGTTTCCCTTTTGCAACTTTAACTGCAAATTCGTATTGTGTATTTGGTTTCAATTCGGATATCATACAATTTAAATCGGTTGTATTGTGATATTTAAAGCGAGTAACGCTCGTCGGATTATATCGTACGACATAATGTCGATTATCGATCGCATGTTGATTTTTATTCAACATGGTGTCCGTCCAAAAGACAACAATTGAACTGGCCGACATTGTAATAGCTCTCAAACCAACCGGTACTTCTAATGGAATTGGGGCATCTACATGCATTTCTTCACGAGTTCGAACATTATCGTAAACCGGTTGACTATTTCCAACTAAATTACGAGCACTAAGCGTGATGACATATTGGTTATTTGGTTCGAGACCCGCAATTATAAAAGATCGAGAATTTTCATCCAGCTCTTGAAGTACTTCATCCGGTATACCCTTACCCCAGCCTAAAATGTAACCGCGAACTTTTACTCGTTGATCGGTTGGAGCGCCCCATGATACCGCAATACTTTCAGCGCTCGGTTTTGTTAGTATAAAACTAGGTGAGCCGGGTACTTGAGTTTCATCCAAATCGTTTTCATATGTTTCACCGGTCAGCCATTCCGAAAATGGTCCCGTTCCATTAATATTTATCGCTGCAATTTTAACTTGATACGCCGACTTTTTATCTAACTTTTTTATCTCGTAGTGTCTGATATTGGCCGGTGTTGTCTCAACTGCTACTTGTTTCTTGAGTTTGCGATAACGGATTTTATATCCAGTAATTTGTCCATTTTGTTCTTCTTGTGCCGGCGGTTCCCATCGTATTGTTAACGAGGTAGCACTAGTCGTTTCCAGTGATACATTTGTTGGGGCTTCGGTTGGTGCGGCCGAATACGTTTTCACTTTAATATCTTTCGAATGATCACCCATGCCATTTGTATTAAATGCCACCACTGATATGGTGTATTCTGTGTGCGGTTTTAAATCAGTCAAGCTGGTTGTTAATGCAGTGCTATCGGTAAATTTTTCTTGATCATAATCGTAATCCTAAACATAATTTAAACAAATTTATTAATTGTGACTGTCTGTTGACCTCTTGCGACCAAACTTACCTCAGAATAAAATATTCGATATTTTAAAATATCACCATTCGTAATTACTGGTGATTCCCATGATAATAGAATTTCATTATGACTCAATGCAGCTCCGCGTAAGTTTTGTGGCGAACCAGCGATATTTTCCTCGGATTGAGTTTGCATATTTAAAATTTCCGAAGATGCACCAGTACCGTAATTACTATTGGCCACCACTCTAAATAGATACGTTTTCCCTGGTAGAAGTGACTGGATATTTACCTCTTGGTCTTCTGGCGATTTTGTTGTAATTTTACGTTCACGATCGTTTGAAGTCATTTTATAGAATACCGTGTAACTGGTCACTTCCTCTGGATTATTAAGAGGTTCCATCCAATTCAATGTGATAAAACGCGGTTTTACAATTTGTGCTTGTAAATCACGCGGTGCACTCGGTACACGTGATGATTCCTGTTTTCCGTTATTGCCTTCTAGTATTGGAAGTTTGCGTGTCACAGGAGAAATAGATGAATGAGAAAAATATGAGATATCTTCGTGTTTATTCGCTTTAGTTCTATTAGACATTAACGAATTATAAAATTTATTCGGATCGTCTCCGGCCTTAAAAGGATGTATGCTACCCTCATCATCTTCATTATCATCATCGTCCGACTCATCCTCTTCATATTCGTAATCGTCAAAATTATTATCGACATCGAAGTTACCAACACCAATAGCACCTGGAATACTGCGATCTTTCGATGATCGTAAGCTATCGAGCGCAGTTTTTTGTATTGTCCGCCGATTATCATCTTTCAGCAGTAAATGATCACTAAGTGAGCGTGAACCACCCGATGATAATAAAGATGCTTGATTCATGGGCATTTTTTTTCTTAAATTTTTATTCATCAAATTTGCCAATTCGGTTTCTACATTTTATATTTTGATCATAAACAAATCATAAAAACATAAAAATTCATGCAAAATAAAAAAAAGTAAAAAACATTGAAATAATAATAAAATAAAAGTAAAATAAAATTTACCTGTTTTAACTACCTGTAAACGTGCAGATACCTGAACACTTCCGGCCGGATTCGTTCCGATGCACTGAAACATGCCCGAATCTGAACTAATTAATCCTAAAATTTTTAAATTATGCTCCGACGTTTGGCGCACACTAACTATTTGCATATAATCATTAGGCGTAATGACATCACCATTTTTAAGCCACTGTATCGTCGGTGGTGGTTCACCGTGTATTGCACACTCTAATTCCAATTCCTCTTTAATTACAGCCACTTTATCTTTAGGACTCTGTATAAATTTTGGTGGCACCTGTATTTTAAGTGATGCCGCCGCATCTTGCGAATCAATTGTATTACTAGCGCGACACTGATAATTACCATCATCACTATGTTCAATCGATGAGATTTGTAATGAGCCCGTGCCAATGATTCGAAACCGTGAATCCAAATCATTAATATCAATGTCTTCACCATTTTTTAACCATTTGATTATTGGTTTTGGATTACCATTTGCTACACAATCCAGTGTTACGGTATCACCTTCACGTACCGTTTGTGGTATAGGAACTGTTGAGAAAATAGGTGGCGCAAAACTTTCGGGCGCACCAGACGGTGATTTTATATTTAAATTTGATTTGGTTGATAATTTGTAAAAATTTTCCGATGACACATTACATTGATAGGTACCACGATCGGACGCGATCACCTCGTCAATTTCTAGTGCACCCGAGGGTAATTGCAGCATACGCGAATGATCAAATATTAACGATGAATCATCTTTTGTCCATGTTATTTGATATTTTATATGACTATTATCGAGTGTACCGACTATACATGGAAAATATGCCGTTTGGCCGAGTGATAGATAAATTTCACTCGAGTCTTGATACATTTCAGGAAATTCTAAAGGAATTTTATAATTTTTAGAAATTATTTCTTCTTACAATTTAATCTTATTATTTCACTTACTTGCTATTGAAACTTTTGCCGAACGACTTACAACAGTTCCAATTCCATCTAAACTAAGTAAACACTGATATAAACCGGTTAGTCCACGATTTTCTTCTACCGAACTAATATATAATGATCCATTTGGTGATTGCGTACGAAATGTATCACCAACAATTCCAATATCTTGGCCATCTGGTCCGCGCCATCGAATATTAGGTGCTGTTTTGTCTTCTTTCAGTGTTCCCGATTGAATTTTGCCAGCGCATTGTAATAGAGCTGAATTACCTTCGGGCACCGCAATATCTGATGGCTCAATACCGAATTCTAATACTGAAAGGAGAAGAACACAATTGTTACGGTTAGTAATCATAATCATATAAAAGTTGAAGTTTATCAATTTAAATTGGTCGATAAAGAAGTGATGCATCTTTACCACATTCATTTATGTATACTGCAACAAATGTTGGAGGCAATATCCCTTATAAATGGGAATACGACTTAAATTTTGAAATAGGTAAAGATAAATCCTTAGTAAGTACATATTTTATCATCGGTGTGTCTTTGAAGAAATTAGAAGTTGTGTTTCTGTTAAATACTAGTGACAAGTTCATGTAGAGCCGTTTCACTAGACTTACCTACTCTTTAAGCATGTTGCATGTTACTGAGTGGGAAATTAGATAAATATTTATCTCTTAGACCATATAATATAATGGACCGCCAGCAATAGATCATGTTTTCCGAAAGGCAGCACGATTGTTGAAAAATTACAGAGCGTTTTCCGAAAGAGGCAGCACGGTCAAAAAAGAAGTACAGAGTGTTTGCCACTAGATGTCACTACACAATCAAAAAAATATTCCTGACGTTTTTCAAAAAGGGACAGCCAAAATCAATTTATTTATCACGCACTAATAATTGTCACTTTTATGACACGAAAATAATTTTGTTTATATGTATTTACAAAATGCGTACATAACAATGTCATACAATTTTTGACACCAAATACTTAGTGACACCTAGTGGCATTTTGTGAAATTTGCTTGTGTTTTCGGAGTTTTCCGAAAGATGGTAGCTCTTACGGTTGTTGAAAATTTGACATTTAAACATGATCTATACTCGCAGGGGCGTCCAAGCCAAATGATTATTTTTGGCAAATTTTCAAAATAACTAGAACAATAAAACTGCGATTAGAAAAAAAAGTCAACTGGACAACGCGGTAACTATTTATGTACCCATAGCCAGAAAATGTATTACTCTGGGGTGAGTGTGAGACCACCGCAATTTTTATTCCATTTTGAGGCATGCGGCCCGCGGGCCGCATGCTGCAATATGTAACAACTATTGCGGTGATCTTCAGATATATTCCGGAGTGATAAATTCTTTGGCCCTGGATACATAAATAATTACCGCGTTGCCCAGTTGGCTTTTTATTCTAATCGCAGTTTTAATGCTCTAGTTATTTTAGAAATTTGTCAAAAATACTCATTTGGTTTGGGCGCTCCTGATCTATAGCTTCTAACTGTCTCCAACATCTGCAGCGCAAAGTAGCCTTGTGACCGATAGGGTAACTATAACAAGTATAATCAAAATTATTACCCACTGATGTCACTACAAAATTCAGTAGATACATTTAGTACCAACAGAAGTCACTGCAAATTTAAATTTACATATAAATAAAATAAAAAACAATAATTCAAAAAAATTATTTTATTGACCCATGTCCAATGGATAATTTTAGGAACAAGTACATATATCCAACGTCAACGAAACGACGAGGGCGCCAAATTGTATACAGCGGAAATAATGGGGACAAGGTTTGAGTGTTTGTTAAGTTTAACATGTCTTGTACTAAAATGGAATTTTTATTTTCTGGAAATGCTCATTTCATTTTTTTTCCTTAAAAATAAAACAAAATAAATATCTGGAAAATGGAGATTTCATGTTTTTCCCAAAAAATAAAATTGAAAAACACATAATTTGACCAAAAAGTGTTTTTTAATGTTTTATTTTTAGTTCTAAAAAATTTATTTTTAGTTCTTAAAAATTCTAATTTAAGAAAAAATGCGCATTTAGTTGAAAAAAAATCTGTTTTTAAAAATATTGGCGCTGAATTTCATTTCGCGTCGGATATATGTACCTTAGCCTAATTTTATTTAACTTTGTTCTAACATAAGATTTATTATTTAGATTTATAAGATTTACGATGGATGAAGTTGCAGTGATATCTGTTGGTAATAAATAAATCTACTTAATTTGGTAGCGACATTTGTGGGTACTAATTTTGATTATACTTGCTGTAGTTACTCTATCGGTTACAAGGCTACTTTGCGCTGCAGATGTTGGAGACAGGCTACTTTACAATTTTATATGGAAACGTCACTACGCTAGCGGTCCATTCTATTGTATAAAATTAGGGCTTGCTGATAATATTATTACAAGGGCTTGCTGATACAATATTACACAGTTTTTGGTGCAGCACAAAAACGAATAGATTAAATAAAGGCACGCATGATCACTTTTACCAACGATTACAAATTTATTGGTCGTAAATTTAATTTTTTCAGGGCAAACATCTTTTTACTAAAATCAACAAAAATTATTACAGAAACGTCAAAATTATTACACTGTAATAATGCGCTGTAATGCTGTAAAGTGGCTGTAATATTTTGGTTGCATACAAAATTCTGTCATAATTATTACAGCTGAAATAATTATTACAAACTTCGGACGCGTACTTAGTACTAGTTTTTGACGTTTATTTGAAAAAAACTGCACACACCCAAATTATAATAATCAATTCCTATGATAATTTGTGACAACTATAGAACTAAATCATTTTGTAGCTTACTAGCTGTAATTAATTTAACCTGTCGATTTTACTTAATTGGCGTAATTATGACTTAATAATTGTACCATCCAGGACGTTTTCTGTCCAAACATCTATCCATTTCTCGGAAATTATTGTAATTCAAATTCAGCAGGAAATATGTGAGGCGAGGAAATATACCGAAAAATTATTATTAATTTTCGGCAAAAAATTTAGTAAATTGAAATACTGTACTAAAAAGTAGGGTAAATAGTGAAAAAAAGGTAATTGATTGTAGTTGCCGTTTTTTTTGACATTAGTAAAAGTGATTTCAAATATTTATATCTACATAATATTAATATAAGATTTTCATTAATACATATATTAATACAATTAAATAGTTTAGCTCGATTGACGAAAATGAAAAAAACCAAAAAAAAATTATTCGGCAAGACGTAAGGCTATAGGTATTACTTGATGCTTATTTTACCACCTTAAACCAGTGAATTCAACCCTTCAAACCGGTATATTTTTCCTGTAAAGCCAATTTCTACTAAAAAAATTACTTCAAATTTGGCACGATATGAGAGGTAAATTTGTACCAAAATTGCAATTTACCGAATTTTGCGATTTTCCTTGAGTATGGTACGCAGCCAAAAGCGAAAAGATTACTGTACTAAAATGGAATTTTCCATGATAAACTGTTCTAAATGTTTCTAGACTATTCTTACTGGAAAAGTCATAACATTTCTAGAAGTTAAGCGAATGAAATCGAATTAGATTATTAGTGTTTGAACAGTGAATTTGTGCGCTCAATAAATAAATTCGTTTGTGATTAATTAAAGTGGTTTGTTTTATTCACAATCAGTGATTCGAACCTTGATTGACAAAGCAAAAACGTAACAATTGATGATAGCGGTGGGATTGTGAGTAATAAAACAAAGAAAATGATTCCCTACGAATTAAAAGTTCCAGAAGTAAAGAAGGAACGTGAGGCCATGGATAACGAAGGGTTAGACGCGTAACATTTTGAGTTTGGAAAGAAGTAACTAATGCGGCAACCGTAGAGAAAACAGAACGTAAAACAAAAACATTGGTCGAACCAACACAATTACCATCTGGAATGAGCCAGATGATGGAACGACAGCTAGGAGAGCAGTCAACCTAAATGATGGAACAACAAAACAAGTCAAACCAAGAAATGAAACACCAGTTGAAACAACAAAACGAGCGACTGTTGGAGATAATAAAACATTTAAACCAAGAAATGAAACAACACATGGAGAAAATTGAACAACCAATCCGAGAAACTGCAAATGTTCAAAAGAGAATCGACGGGAAGTTTCTCGAATTATTTATAAACGTACACGGCGAAATAGAGAAACTACAAACTGAAGTTCAACAAGGTTGAAGAGAAATTTCAAACGGAGATTCAACAGGTGGAACATAAATTACAAGCGAAATTTCAAACAGAGTTTCAACGTCTCGGGAAAGAGTTAATTGATCCAAAGCAAGAGCAACAATGAAGCAAGTGGTTCAGACCGTCCAGTCGATTAAGTTAAAGCCACCAGCATACGACGGAACAACATCTTTCGGTATTTTTAAATTTCAATTTGAAACGGTGACCAATCAAAATCATTGGAACGATGAACATCGTGTTGCAGCTCTAATTGTGGCCCTTAAATGTGAAGCAGCGGAGACTTAACAAACTCTTCCGGAACAAGAGCACAACAGTTATCTCGAAATTATGAAGGCACTGGATCGGAAGTACGATAGTGACCACACAAGCGAGAAATATTCCGTATGGAATTGAAAAACCGCTATCAAAAGGGAGGAGAATCGTTATATGAATATTCATCAGCAATCAAGTGTATAGTGCATCTAGCACATACAAGTACGTTGACCGATTACATGGAAAGGCTTAAAATTGATGCATTCATTGACGGTATTTAAGATCCAGAGACAGGCAGAGCGGTGATGTTGTCACCTAAGATAACGAACAAGACTGCACAGCCCATCACCAGACCGTCATTATTTAGGCGCCAAACGGATATAGTTACCAACGGGAACATCTAGCGGACGCTACCAATAATCGAAAGCGGCAGGATTAGGTGTTGGGAATGTGACAAGTTGAGTTACAACTCAAGGGACTGTCGGAGAGTAATGCAAGGAGGGAGAAGATCGCCACCTTTTATGTGGGCAAGAGTGGAACGGTCGTGGCAAAGGTCTAGAAATGTCTAGGCCATTTGTGGTAATCTCACAAGATTGTTGGGAAACAAGAGAGAAACGGCAAAGATCCGCAACTTCTATGGAAAGACCACCCAGAGGAGAGCGGGCATCGGATGAACGAATAACAACAGTCGGAAAGGTGGAAAGATTACTAGTCAGTTTGAAAGAGCAGAAGCTGGCTTCGCCGTCTGGTTGCTCCATAAAATAAATCCCTGTTACGAGTCTACCACGAGGCAGTAGCAGCGTAACAATCAATGGCGATGTTGATGGAAGGTGGTGCATCATTAAGCTGGATACTGGAGCAACTCACACGATTGTCCCGAAAGACTTGATCGGAAAATCTGTGCTGCTGGCTGATGGGGTCAACATTAAAAGAATGGGAAATGGAAATAATGCAATGATAAAAGGGAAAAAGATCGTGAACATAAGGATCAGCGAAACTTTTTTCCCACACGAAGTTCTGATCGTAGATATTGTAGACGAAGTCATTTTGGGAATGGACTTCTTGAGAGTGGATGGCTTCGTATTGGATTTTGGTCGAGGAGTATTGAATAGCGATAACACCACGCTGCCACTTAAATTTACCGGTATGGATGCCACAGTAAGGCGAGTAACAGTCAGCCATCGCGAAGGGTAACAGGACAGTTCCTCGCGCACATTTCTTTGCACACATTTCCTCGCGGGAACATTTCCTTATTTGATATAAGGAAGCGTTTCCAGAATTTATAATTTTTAAATCCCTATTTTCCAGAATTTATAGCAAGGAAATGTTCCCGCCAGAAAATGTGGGCGAGGAAATGTGCGCGAGGAAATGTCCTGGAATCATCGCGAAGAGCTGCCACCGAAGTCAGAAAAAAATTATGGAGGAAACCATCAGGTTAAGCAGATTTTGGATAAGAAGTGCCGAATTGTAAGCGAAGTGCAAGTGTCGGGCGACTGGATGAAGACTCGATATGACATACGGGCAAATAACCAAGGATTCCAGGAAGGACAATTGGTATGGCTTCACAACCCGCTACGAAAGAAAGTCGATTTATCGTTTAAACTGCAGCCAACATGGACGGTACCCTACATGACTAGGAAAAGACAAGAAGATAAACCAAAGGTGGCGCATCTAGAGAGGCTGGCCCTATACAGATTGTGGTTGTGATTCGGGTCCTGCTCAGCAAGAACAGGCTTAGATGAGGGTAGTGTTATGGTGCCACCTAGGGAAGAATAGAATAAGTTATTTAATAGCGAAAAGATTACTGTAATAAAATGGAATTTTCCACGATAAAACTGTTCTAAACGTTTCTACACTATTCTTACTGAAAAAGTCATGAAATTTCTAGAGCGAGAATTTATGGTCGTAGTAACTATTGCTATTATTAAAGCAACATCAAAATCATTGCAAAATCATGTCAAAAAATCGATATGAATTACGAATGTATTTTGTTGTTTTCAATATTTTATAGCAGTGTTTACAGTGATCGATTTTGATCACTATAAACGGTGTTACAATCTTTTAGTGATGTTTATAAATACGAAAACTGTTACTATAACAAGAGTTAAAGTTGTAGTAGCGACTATAAATTCGGGCCTAGAAGTTTTGGTTTGAGTATAAAAAAAGCCAACGAGATCGAATTAGATTATTAGTAGCTGGAAAGTGATAGTGTAAAGAATAAAAAGTGAATTAGCGTGATATAAAAATTATAAGTTAACAGTAAAATTGTACGAAAATTATAATAAGCGATTTTGTGAATTTTTGTAAATAAATAGTGTTTTAATGGCGTATTTTATGTTTTACCACCGCAAGGTCTTAAACTTTTATTTGGGCAAATAATCAAACATCCACTTTCCTAAAAGTACTAACTTGACAATTTGAGAAAATTTAAATGATGTTAAAAAAATAAATTAGATTATTAAATTGAATTTAATATTGTTACGGTGACACCTATGATAGAGTAGAATAAGTTAATTGATAGCGGAAAGTTCTACTATGGAATTTTCCATGATAAAACTGTTCTAATGTGTCTAGACTATTTTTACCGGAACAATCATGAAATTTCGAGAAGTTTTGGTTTGAGTATATAAGGAGTGAACGAATTCGAATTAGAACATTAGTTTTTGATAAGCGGTAAAGTGAAGATTAAAAAGGAAATTAAAATGTGTTTTAGTGCGAAATAAAAGTTATAAGTGGACAGTTGAATTGTGAAAAAATAATAAAAAGTGATTTTGTGAAAACAAATTGTGTTAAATTTATTTTTGGTGTTAATAAATAAAATCTTTTGTGATAAATTGAAGTATTGTGTTTTATTCACAATCCAGTGATACGAACCTTGATTGACAAGGCAAAAATGTAACAATATTAATAATTCCGTCTTGAGAATTTGGTTTAATATTTCTCTGTTTCGACCAACCCAAACGGCTAAATTCTCCTATATTACTTACTCTTTGCTCCAACAAGAGTTGCAAGATTACAAGAAACCATATTTGTTGAGAGTTCTGTAAACAATAATCAGGTAAGTTTTACATAAACTTTTGAATTTGTGACTATATCTCAAATTCTCAAACAAAAAATGCGGTGATTTGCTCTTTGTTGATCTGCTACGTATTTCAATTTATTGAGTGCATGCAGTTGAAGCATCTTGACCGATTGACCCTACTTCAATCCAAAATAATGACCAACTGTTTCTGATTGAATTTTTTTATACCTGTAGCATCGCTGATTTCTACAGATCATAATATTTACATAAATTAAAAATAAAAATTTTGCAAAATTCAAAATAAAAATATTTTTTAAAGTCTGGCTAACACAAAAGTCAAAGCAAGGACATATGGTCAATTAGGATGAAACTTGGATATTTTTGTCCGATTATGCTGAAATTCGACATATTGTCTCATTTCAGTTCGTATTATTTTGAATTTTGGTAGGAATAAAAGATGCCAGTAAATGGACTGCCTATTAGGCACTTTGTGCAAGACATTTAAAACCGTTTTCAGTCTTGATTCACCAAAAAAGTATAACTTCACATAGTATGCACTGCAAAGTGAAGAGCACCTTAACATCCATCCTCATCTATCCATCAACATTGCACCACATCCATTTTTGCTTTGATTTACTTTGCTATGCATAATGGAGGTTAAGCTTAGTGTATACCTTTACTCCTGCTTATTCAACCTTAGTGCAATCACAAACTTTTACCAATGTTCTATTGAGCTTCGCAACCACTAGAGTTAGAGATTTTGTTCTCATTTCTTGAAACTATGACAAAGAACTAAACCCCTGAATTATATTGTAATTAAAATCCAACTAAGTTTTTTTTTGATGACTCAATCACACATTAATCAATGTGATGTGTACCTAGAAAGATGATTGTCGAATTTTTTTGACAATTCATATCAAAAGCATGAAACGACGATTTTAAGAGATTAAAGAAAGCACTATAATTATTATATCACTACGGGGTGTATAAAGCAAATTTATATGGTTCATACAATAATTATTATAATAAGGCGTTAAATTAAATTGTAATATAATATCACAGCACAAGCTTTTTCCCGGTAGCACAGCACAGCATATTATATCCTATAATCATCATTTTATAACTAATTAACGATTAAATTCCAGCTAATAGTGTAATTACGTATCTCAACTTGAATATAAATTTCTAACACTTGTTTCTATGTCTCTATATCGATGTTTAGTAACTGATTAATATTCATAGAAACCGATGTAATTTAATATGATTTCCATGATAATTTATCGTAAAAAGATATTTTCACTTTTAATTTTTTTATTTTACCATAATTATTGAAGTCTTCTAATGATCATGTAGTCAATCTTTAGTTGTCTTTGTGGGCTTAATTACAAATGTTTTTTTTTAGATTTATGTTGTTATACGTCCCGTATATGTATAATGCTAAAATCTATACACGCTCCAAATCTGGTTCATAAATACTCGTATATTTGTGGTGTGCTATAAATCAAAATTTATAAATGAAAATTAATTACATTTGAAAATAGCTTTTGGACTATATGGTTGTATATTTCAGAGACAATTTGAAATGATTTTTATGTGATGTCTTCTCAAACGTATAGATAATTGATAGAATTAAATTTACATGGGGGAATTTTGTCGCAAGTTAAATGATTTTGAATAAAAAAAACAAACTAGAAACTGACAAAACGTTGTCAATTTAATTTGATCTGATTTAAAAATATGTATACTGGATATATAAATATGTATAACGTGACCGGTTTAAATATAGAAATGATAAAAATAGGCGGGTTTTGTGGTTTATTTGGAACCATATTCTGATTTGATGCCGATTTAAACTAATTTGTTTTATAAATATCAAGAAACTTCTTATATGAAGAAAATTTGACTTCCATATCCATACACTCTAAAATCTGTTAACTGACAAATATATTACAGCAAAACTGTGGAGTTGAGAATGTTGTAAGGCTTTAATGCAGAACCAACAAAATAGAAAGCAGGATTGATAGTTGATACGAAAGGGACGTTAGCGATTTGATTGAATTCTGCTGTGGGAGATTGTTTTTGAAGGCTTAACTTTCGATTATTCCATAAGCAACAAATACCTTAAAGGCGGATTCAGTGAACCGTTCTTTTGTTCCTTCCTTCCGTCTGAAATTTTTTTAAACCAATTTCATTGGTTAAAAATGACGGTATTTTTCATTCTGGTTCCTTTGATTGGATAAAAAAAAATATTGCGAATGAAGGAACGAAAGAACGCAACACTGAATCTGCCTTTTATACCTTGCAATTGCTTTCGTTCGTCCTAGAAATGGCCTACGCATCAAGTAAAATGCCGTATTCTGGGGTGGCATTTTGTACCATCACTCCTGATTCGTTTTCGATAATGCTTTTTATCTTGTAACAAGAATAAATTTGTACTCTATTTCGCTTTTTTACTACGATTTTTCTAATACGATCTCAGATTATTGCATAATTTCCCATTACTTCACTTCGATAAAATGTCACAAACAAAAATTTGGATGATAAAGAATGATGATTGGGAGTATTTAGACGCATCCATCACTACATCACATCATTCCACACTATTTCGTTCTCACGTAAAATATCGAACCGTTCTCACAATTGCAATTTACCTATGTATGTGTAGAATTATTTTCATTATTATTGTGATGCTTGTCAAAGACGTGACATTTTATTTGTTTAATTTTCCTGTTTGCTTCCTACTACATCACACAATTTTGATTTACGAATGACGAATAAACAGCGAATTCAAAAACAAAAAATACGAACCTAAAAAATACGTATTGCTTGCATTTTTTGTTGAAAAAATGCGCACAAAAATCCTCACTTCAAAATCAGTTCGTAGGCAAAGAAATAAGAAACGAGGAAATGATGCGACATAGTGAGGCATCGTCTAACTAGCAAATACACTCCCTTATCAACTGAATCGACTAGACCATCAAAACGCATATTTTTTTAAAATGGCTGGATCGATTTTCGAAAAACAACCTTCTTTTGACAGCCTAGTATTTTATCTTTTCAAGGATACCTTTATCATTAAAATCCATACAGTACTTTTCAAATTAAAGCAGTCTTAGCAAAATGCGATGTTTCGGTGAAAACAATTGGTGTGATGCAATTTCCTGTATAATGCCACGTTGACCGATATTTGTCGCCACTTATGAGTCAGACGTTGACCTGAACAAATCTCTACCAGCTTAATTCATTGTTTTCTTAAAATCATGGATACCACTCCAGAAAAATTCGCACAAGTTGTTGCTTTATTGCAAGAAGGACGCAATCAACAAGAAGTCGCTCGTCAGCTTAACATGAGCCAATCTGCTGTCTCAAGAGTATTCAGAAGGTTTCAGGAAACTGGTACCTTCAATCGAAGACCACAAACCAGCCGGTTTCGGTGTTCATCAGAGAGGGACGATCGATTTATCGTCCTAACTTCACTGCGAAATCGCCATCTCACGGGCGTCGATGTGCAGCAGGAGCTAAGACAAGGTCGAGATGTAGCTGTTAGTCAATGGACAGTAAGAAGACGCTTAAAGGAAGCCAACCTCACTCCAAGACGGCCCGCTAGAGGCCCAAAATTGACAACAAACCACCGCAAACAGCGACTCGAATTTGCTCGCGTACACATCAATTGGAACATCGAGCAATGGACGTCCGTTCTATTTACTGACGAGTGCAGAATATGTCTCCATGGTAGTGATATGAGAGACCGGGTCTACCGGCGTCCAGGAGAGCGATTTTCGCAGTGCTGTTTTGCTGAAACAGTCTCATACGGTGGCGGTTCGTGTATGGTGTGGGCTGGCATATCGTTTGAGGGAAAAACAGATCTTGTTTTCGTACCTGGTGGAGGCCGTGAAGGAGGTCTGACCGCTGAACAATATATCGAGGGCATTCTCTTGGATCATGTAGTGCCCTATGCAGGATATATAGAGGAAGATTTCATATTGATGCATGAAAATGCCCGGTGTCACACAGCTCGAACCACTCGACAGTTCTTGGATGAGGTCGGACTCGAGACGATGGGGTGGCCAGCACCCAGTCCAGACATGAATCCAATTGAGCATTTATGGGACGAACTAAAACGGAGGGTCCGAGCTAGAAATCCGGTACCATCTAACATCAGTGACCTGAAGATTGCGTTAGAGGAGGAGTAGGGTGCGATCCCCCAAGTATTTGTCAAAACCTTAATAAGGTCAATGGGGAACCGCATGCGAACCGTTGTAGACGCAAGGGGGGCCATACTTATTATTAACCAATAAAATTATTTTTGTTTTGCTTGAGTTTTTTGTTGTAATTTAATTTTAAACACCCCCAATATTTTTTGCTTAATCATCAATTTTGGTTGCGTTTTCATTCAAAATTCATTACAAAAAAAAGTACTAAACCAACTTTCATAAAAATAGTGTCATTTTAAAGCAAAAATATCAGGCTTTCAAAAAAATAATGTCCTATGAAAATCGGTTTGACCGTTCTAACAAAAATCGCCCTTATGTGAGCGCTTAAGGTTTTAGTCGATTCAGTTGCTCGGGAGTGTAGAATGTTGCTTTATTCGGGCCAACTGAGATAGCTTTAGAAAATGCATAATTGAAAAAGCGAAATAGAGTTCAAATTTATTCTTGTTACAAGAGAAAAAGCATTATCGAAATCGAATCGAAAGCAATGGTACAAAATTCCACCCCTGGGTATGTTGTATCATCAGTCATCACTTTCGATTCGTTTTCGATAGTATTTTGTCTCTTATAACAAGAACAAAATTGTACTCTATTTCCTTTTTGACGTGAATATTTCTTAATATGGGTAATTCAAAAAACTGATGATAACAAAATCGGGGGATACTTTCTTTATAGTAATAAATTATTTTTTTTATAAAAATTTTATTGGGATTCTATATCTTAACTGATTTTTATGAAAATTGGAAATACTGAATCCAATGGAAATCTCAAATTATCTTTAGATGATGTTCTGGAATATGGCCAAGTATGATGGAACTTGCCCATTTCTCAACCGATTATGATGAAATTTGATATGTGTATTGGAAATGGAATTCTAAAATGTTTTTTGGATGAAGTCCTGGAATATGGCCAAATATGATGGAACTTGCCTATTTCTCAACCGGTTATGATGAAATTTGGCATTTGTGTTGGAAATTGGAATCTAAAATGATTTTTGGGTAAAGTCTGGAATATGGCCAAGTATGGAACTTGCCCATTTCTTAACCGATTATTTTTGTTTGATTTTCATATAATATTCCTAAATTTATTTATCTAATATATTTCTGCTCATAATACGAAGATTTTTATAAATTTGTTGAAGTTGTTTCTTGTTTTGCTGCGCTACATTATGTCCGTTTAGTATGAATTTTGACTCGGAGAAGCTAGAACGTTCGTTTGCATTTCAATCGTCAGCTGTCGTTAATATTTATAGATCGCGTATATAAAACATTAATGTGAAATAGTTATAGTTAATATACATAATAGAAAATACATAATTGAAAAAGAGAAATAGAGTATAATGTTTTCTTGCTACAAGAGACAAAACACTATCGAAAACGAATCGAAAGTGATGATACAACATGTCGGCCGAGTCCATACGTAATATACTACATATAACGAACTTTCATTTTGAAAATACATATATCAAAGTAGGCTCAGTTAAAGTAAAATATGTCAGTACTTTTTCTCTATTTTGTTATTTATCGTACAGTGTGCAATAATTTTATGGAATTTTCAAGAGATGGCATAACTAACTAGTAGTATATCCAAATAAATTATAATACCTATAAAGGACATACCTATACTTTTCCATAGTAAACTTGCGGTCAATGATAAAGGTAGATTTATCGAAAATGCAGTATTATTTAATACGTGAAAACATAGTACGGGATTACGTCTAAAGATGTCAGCTTTAACAATTTTTAGGTTTTGGTAAATAAGTAAAAAATAAAATTAAATTTTTTTATAATTCAAGTCTAGTTGTAAGTTTTATTCGTGTTTTTTGCTTTTGTTTACATTTTTGTTTCGATACAACAAAAAAAAAATTTAAAAAAACTACTAGTGCCATCTTTAGATTTAATCCATCTATCTTATAGGTTATTATAATTTATTTGACTATATCGCATCGGAATGATATCAAAGGGCCGAATGTCGAAGGGCCGAATTTCAAAGGGCCGAATTTCAAAGGCCCGAATTTCAAAGGCCCGAATGGGTCGAAGGGCCGAAAGGGTCGAAGGGCCGAATGTCGAAGGGCCGAATATCGAAGGGCCGAAAGGGTCGAAGGGCCGACTGGGTCGAAGGGCCGAATGGGTCCAAGGGTCGAATTTTTTTGTTTTGTTTTTAGAAATATAATTTTTTAAATTTCTTGTTTTAAGGAATATTATGTAAATGTACTGAATTTGATATTAAGAACTATGTTTATTTGTTTATGAAAAACAATATTAATTTTCCAAATATCAATGCCAGGTTGAAACGTTGTTTGTCAAAATGACTCATATCAAAATAGGTACAGTGAAAACCACGAAAGCCGGAATGCCACGGGAGCGGCACTTATTTCCGGCTTTGGGGATTTTTCCGGCTCTTAAATTTAGCCTTTTAGTACTACACAAGTAATTAAAGGTAGGTTTTGCTTGTTTAAATTTTTTCCTTAAGAATTGCGCCAAAAAATTTCAATAAAATACGTAAGTAATATGTATTTCTTCATTCAACAGAAAATAGTTTAGTTTTAAATTTCAAAACAGTAGAAATATGTAAACTTAAAATGAGAAGGAATTGTTAATTTCAAAATTATTAAAATTATGTTTATAATTATGTATGTATATACCTATTACCTACGATACTGATGATAACGTATGTATTAATATGTGTAAAAAGGTATACAATCCGAAATTATTTAAAAAAAAATCTAAAATTGAGGTTTGTTTTGTTTTCCTCTGTTGCGCTTTTAGTTCAGGATAGTCCATCTTCAACGCGCTTACTTTTTCGAAAAAGTCAGAATTTCCCAACTGAGTTGAAAATCGAGCTAAATTGTTTAAGCTCTTTTAAACGTCTTGGGGTTTAATTTCTGTTTCATGGTCCGTATCATCATCATCAGAATTCACAACTATCGCAGGATCATCACCAGCTGAATTAGCTCTAGTTTGAATATCACCATCTTTCTTAGTTTCAGCCATAATTGTATTCAAAATTTCATCCATATCAGAAAATTCCGTTTCGACTTCCTTATCAAATTCCACAAATAGTGTTGCGCTGCATATACCTGATCCGCACGCTGTCTGGATTAAATTCTGTGTTTCAATCAAAGCGGAGCAGACTGCATCTTCAACTTCTTTCATCACTTCGTCAAACGAAAACACACAGTTCAGAAAACATTAAGTTACCGTTGATGATTTAATTTTTTTTATGGCAGATTTTAATAATTCAATGGCGTCTAATAGAGATATTTTTTTCGTCAGCTCGGCTACAATTTTCCATCTCGATCAATAAATGTTGCAATATGAGCTTTCGATATTACACTTTAAGTACGGCAATAATACCATTGTCTAGAGGCTGCAATTTAGAAGTTGTGTTTGGTGGGAGAAAAATCAATTTTACATTGGAAAGTTCTGCATCGAAATGTGATGACGCGTTATCAAGAAAAAGTAAAATTTTTCGATTATCCTTTTTCATTTTTTATTTTCTTCTTCTTCCGTTGGGGCTACATCCCATGAAGGGATTTGGCCCCCTCAACGACGCTCCTCTAAATAATTTGATCTGCCACAAGAGAACGCCAGACACGGTGACCGAGTGTGTATAGGTCCCTCTCAACGTCGTCCATCCATCGGGTAGGTGGTCTCCCACGAGGTCCTACTTTCGCTGGTGCCGACTCCAAGGTCTCTTTAGTGGCCCGATAGCCTTGATGATTTTATAAATCCGATGATGTCGACTTTATCGAGATCATTTCTGATCTCATGATTTTTTTATTTAAAGCGGTCAAATATTCGTTGAATCCGGTCATCCAAGTCTTGTTGTTCGAAAAATAATCCACCCCCCCCAACTTATTTTTATTAAATTTTTAAAGCAACGTGGACGATTAGCTTGCCTGATAACCAGCGGCTGAAGTATAGATCGGTCTCCGAAAACTGTAAGTATCACAGTCACACGTTCTTTTGACATTTTCCCTCCTGTGCAATTATCTTTTGCTGATGAAAGTGACTTATTGGGCAGCATGCGAAAGAAAAATGCTGTCTCATTCATACCGAGGTTGGTAACTCTCACAAAAATCTCCCAATTTTGATTTCCATAATGTAAAGGCGTCTTCATCCACATCGTTTGCTTCACCACAAACTCGTTTGAAACTAATATTAAATCTGGTGCGAAAACTTCGAAGCCATCCGTTAGTCGCTTTGAACGACGAATTTCCAGTTATCTCGGCGATAACCTTTGCTTTGGCTTGCAAAAGTGCTCCAGAGATTGGGAAGTTTTTTGCTCTGGCCACATATTTTATTCAACTCACCATTTTCACATTGTCGCCACTTCTTTGACTTCAACTTTATTAATCGAAGAATCATAACGTTCTTTGATGTCAAACTTATTTTGTGGTTTCAAGCACTCGTAGATTTGCGTTTTACCACAATTGAAATGGGCGATGATTTCTTTACCATTTTATCCCTCTTTCTTGTAAAATAATTGCCTCGTATTTTT
Organism: Tipula helvola; assembly: GCA_963556165.1. Lineage (NCBI taxonomy): Eukaryota > Metazoa > Arthropoda > Insecta > Diptera > Tipulidae > Tipula > Tipula helvola. The sequence continues at coordinate 71,760,547 of OY744483.1, read as the reverse complement.
CTTTAGTGTAAGGATTTTTATTTTCCCTGACATATTTGATTAAAATAAACACTAAAAAAAAAGTAAAAAACTTCTAAAATCACCTTTAAAATGGTACGTATTTATGTAAAACAATTCAACAAATTCCTCGCTCGATTGACGATTGGAAAACTAAGAAATGCGATACCTATCGCCTGAAAACAAAGCTTCGTACCCATTAAAAAAACTAAGATAGCTTTGAAATAGTAATCAGTTTCATATAATATTTGAGTGAACAACCAAAGCTTACTTTGATTATTTTTTTGAAAAATGGGTACGAAGCTTTTTTTTTGTCCGACAGAGCACACGGTCCAATCGTCAATTGCGTTTTAATAAAAATAAAATTTCGAATGACAGCCGTCCGTTTTGACTTTTGAGTGAGCAATTGACGAAATGTGTATAAAATAAAAAAAATATACGAAACAGATAAATAAAGTAAAAAACAAAATGTGATATCGGGTATTTCCCCCAGTTAATTGTAGAATTCATACAGCTATTCATTATGATTAAATCTATTTCATACTGCCTGCGACTTTTTCGAAATTATAAATTTTTCCGTCTTTCAAAGTTTTGTTTATTGGGAAAAATTTGCGAAGGGACCAAGAATTCTAATTCCGTCCGCGTCTTAGGGGTTTCCGGTATAAAAGAGTTATATTTCATATAAAATTGGTGAACGGAGCATTTCGTTCCGGCTTTGGAAAGATTCCGTCTTTTAGGATTTTCGGCCGTTCGGGATTTTCACTGTACTATGAAAATAAAATGGTGGAAATGGAGAATATTTTTATTTTATAACTGAACTTTATTTAAAACTGATTATATTGAATTTTATGTTTTTTTTATTTTTGAAAAATTACTATTAATGTTGAATCCTTTCGAATAAATCACATTGTCAACATACATAAATCAAATTATAATTTTCATTTATACCAAAGGACCCCGCAATAATATGTAAATTGGCTTTCGGTCAAATTTTCTGAATTTTTGATATGTTGTATATTTTATCATCCTGAACAAAAGTCTCCATGGGCACAAAGTTCCAAATTCAATATTTTGGCAGCTACGGAGCTCCAAAGCTCCACAGATCCCATACAAAACTATTCATTTTTAATACTATTTATAGATGGCAAAAGCATATTTTAATTATTTAAATATATAAGTTTATATTTTTGAGGTCGCTGAATTCAAATCTGATGTCAGATTTGAAAAATTGACAGTTGACAGCTGTCAGATCTGTGGATCTGTGGAGCTTTGGAGCTCCGTAGCTGCCAAAATATTGAATTTGGAGCTTTGTGCCCATGGAGACTTTTGTTCAGGATGATAAAATATACAACATATCAAAAATTCAGAAAATTTGACCGAAACCCAATTTACATAATAATTATTGCGGGGTCCTTTGCATTAAACATAATTACCAGACAAAGACGACTACAAATCATGTCACCAGAGACAACCACATGACATTTACTTGAGACAACCACACGACATGTTACCAGAGACGATCATATTACAATATTACATGTTACTAAAGACGACCACACATACATTCCGTTTCACTTGGTTAAGGCCACCATAAATTTTCAGTTTCCTTTCAAATTTTTGTTTGTTAGAACAACATGTATGTAGAGATTACTTGGAAGTAAAAGTTCAAACATTATGTGTAATTAAACAAAACTACAGAAAAAGTCATTTAAAACAGGATTTACTGTTACTTTATTCATTTATTTCAAATGCTAATGTAAACCGTATGAATTTTTAGTGTTTCAGTAGGATAAGGCCATTTAAGTTTATACCTGATTAGTCAATAAATTTAAGTTTTTTTAAAAACTAATTACGTTTATTATATTAATATTAAAATTAGGCTACATGAATTAAAAAAGGCTGAATTAAAAAAGGAGATTTTTCTGAATTTAATACCACGTTTACACCAGTAGTATAAAAGTATGTAGCAAAAAAATATCATGATGTAAACGTAAAGTATAATACTTTAATACTTTATTGAATATTTTTTTGCTATTTCATTATAATAGGTATCAAAAAAGTATGACACGTGACACAAAACAAAAAAACAATAAAAACCTGAAATGTCGTTTCTTTGTTCAATTTTTTCGAGATTTTTCGTGTAAACAGAACAAAATAAGAACAAAGAAATATAAATGACTACCAATTTGTCCAAAATTTGACTTCTAAAAATCTCGAAATTATTTATACATCAAATAAACAATGTAGTTGTACATTATCTGTCAAAACATATAAAATATAATATGGGGTTACACCGCAAATAGCAAAATAATATTTTGTGGTGTAAACTGAAAGAGAATTATAGTATATTAGCAAATAATTATTTAACTATTAAAGTACCTATGGTGTAAACGTGGTATAAATAAGTGATTTTAATTCATTTTAAAAATGAATTAAAATCTATACTAAAAATGAAATAAAATAAGGTTCTCAAAATGAATTAAAAAAGGCATTTCTTATTTCACTTTTATAATGTTTTAATATGTGCCCATAAAATGAAATAATATAAGCCTTTTTTAATTCATTTTGGAAATGAATTAAGATGTAAATTATAAAATGAAGCAAAAAGCGAAAATGTACTAATATCTATTATATTTATGTTATTATCTATTATGTATATAGATTTTTTCGGGTAAAATGTCTAACGGAGTTGAATATGGTTTATTCTCTGATGATAATAAAAAGAAGGAAAATGGGAATAACAGTCATACAATATTATAAACGCGAATAACCAAGTATCAGGAAATAAAATAAATCAATTATTAACCTTCCTGTCAACACGACACACCTGGGTGTGTATTTGAATTTTTGTAACTGAATGAAATTTTTTTTCTAATAAAGTTAAATGAAATTTTCATTATCATATATCGTTTCTATATTTAATGTTTATCAGTATTTGATGAGAAACTCTTGATTAAATTCATACACACCAGGGGTTGAACGTGTTGCTAAAAGTGATTTTATTCTCTTGTTGACACGAAGCTTAAACGATTGTAATGACGTTTACGTATCATTATTCCTTAATGAAAATAAGCACTGATCATGAGCGATTTTAATTCATTTTTAAAATATGTAAAAAGTTACTGGGTTTTCATATTTTCATTAATGAAAATAAACACTGATCACGAGCGATTTTAATTCGTTTCCAAAATATGTAAAAAATTAAGCAAAAAATTAAAAATTAATTAACTTTTAATTAGTTAACAAATTAATTAATTTTTTACATATTTCAAAAACGAATTAAAATCGCTCATGATCAGTGTTTACTTTCATTAATGAAAACATAAAAACCTAATTAACGCATTTTTAATTCATTTTATAAAATGAATTGAAAAAGGCCCTTTTCTAATTCAGAAAAATATCTTTTCTCAGACAGCCGTTTTAATTCGTGTATCCAGAATCTTCTAAGATTTCGAATATTTCACAAAAAACAATAGAAAAAAGAAATCCAATGAAATGTAAATATAAAACAAATTTTTACTAGAGACGCATTTAAACTATGTTAGGATTAATTTTGTAACAAGGTGAATTTAGTACATTTTCTTCCAAACACGCATTTCTGATTTAAAAAAAAAAAAAAAAATTACGACTTGTGTTTAAAAAATGAAATAATATATGTCTTTTTTAATTCATTTTAAAAATGAATTAAGATATGTGTTAATAAAATGAAATAACATAAGCCTTTCTTAATTCATTTTACGTTTTTTTCGTTTTTACGTTTTTCGTCAAATTCGCATTTTTTAATTCAGAAAATTTGTTAAAAAAAATGAATTAAAAAAGGTGCAGGTGTTTCATACAAAAATCAACATTTTTAATTCATTTTTAAAGACCTTTTTTAATTCAGCCTTTTTTAATTCGGTACCCCTTAAAATTACTAATTGAATTTTGAATTAAAATGCCAAAAGTTAAGACCCTCAATGAAGTTAAAAAAGCCAAAATTGATGTGTATAGTGAGCAAGGGTTTTCAAGCAGAAAAATTGCCGAAAAAATTAGCCGAAGTAAGACTGTGATTAATAATTACCTCTCGGAATCGAAAACTACGGTATCAGACAGAAAGGCCGTACTTTTTTGGTTACAATGAAAAGAGAACGGGGTCAATTCTTTGAAGGCTTCTAATTTTGGTCTTTCTGTTAAGAAAATCAAGCCTTAAACTGAAGTTACAGCTAATGTTACAACTGTTTGGCGAGTAATCACTACAGTGATCATTTAGTGCGGTGTAAATTTAAGCAAAAGGCGATTTTGAATGCAATAAATGAAAAAGAAACGCTTTGATTTTGCACGTTCTCAAATGACCTGGAATAATGAATGGCAGAACGTGTTTTTTTCGGACGAAAAAATTCAACCTGGATGGACACAAATATTACTTTCATGATTTGAGTAAAGAACAGATCATTTTGGCATGCCGCCATAGCCGTACATCTGGTATTATGGTTTGGAGTGTTATCACTTACTATGGTACTATAGATTTGGAGTTCAGAAGTATGTATTACAATGAACGTTGAAACTTACAAAACATTATTACAAAATGTTTTCTCGTCACTACGTGAGAAATATGGACCACAGTTATTCATATTTCAACAAGACAATGCCCCTATACACAATACTAAGGTACTGAACGATTAGATTAGATCTGAAAATATCGAACTTCTTCCCTGTCCGCCTTATTCACCCGATCTAAATATCATCGAGAACATATGGGGATTGCTATCGAGGAAGATTTTTGAATGAGGACTCCAATTTTGAAACACCAAGCGAGCTTGTATGTAGATGCCATAAAAATGGTATGGAGTGAAGTGAGCCAAGACTGTATCCAATCACTGAAAACTCACTCTCGAACAGAATTTTTGAAGTTATTAATAATAATGGTGGAAATTCTCACTATTAAAACCATTATTCCGATTTTTTTCAATAAATTTACTTTTAATATGAACTGATATTTTGAATTTTCATGCGGCCTTAAACTACTGAAAATGTGAATCCGGTATTTTTGATCATACTTTTTTCTATTCTCAAATAGTTTTTAATTTTTCAATTGTGTATAACCTGTTTAGTTTATAAGAATATATATTTTAAGTTTTGAAAATTTTTATAACTCCTGAACTAGCAAAAATATATCGTCGGTTTGCGAGAATAGTGACACATCTCAAAATATCATATTTTTGAGGAAATCGATTTGAATTTTTTTTTTTGGTATAAAATAGTTGAATTCATAAAATTCAACGTCGCATCTATTGAAAACTATGGGTAGTTTAGAAGTGACACTATGCCAGATAAAAGATTTTTGAAGTGGTTGAAGTGGCTGCTATCGCACACTTAGGCCAGCAATGGCCCGTTGTGATTAAAAGATTGTTACATTTAAAAGATTTTTTTCCTATTATCTCAAAATTGGCCATATTTGAGTTGTGTCACTATTCTCGCAAACCGACGATATAAATTTAACGTGGCCTTAACCAAGTGACAAGGAGTGTATGTTACTAAAGACAGTATCTAAACATATTACCAAAGACGAACACATAACATATTACTACAGACGACATCCAAACAAATTACCAAAGACAACTTTCAGACAAGTTACCATTTTCGACAAGAAGACAAGTCACTAAAGATAACCACTAGATTTCCCAAAATGTTTATGTAATGATAGTAAGTGAAAATACGTGTTATAGGTTCAATGGTAACTATGATACTGCTTTATTGGCGTTTATGTTTTACAGCGGTAACTATGTATAAGTGAGTATTAGTTATAAGTTCATGTTCATGACATCCCCCCTTTTTTCCAAAATGGGTGTTAAATGCTTGTTGCAGTTAAGCTGCCATGTTTAACCGATAAGCGGTATAATACTTGTATTATTTAATTACTGAGATAGGTCATATTTGACCACTGGTTTGATTTTTCTGCCGTAGCGGCTGACTTTGACTGCCGCTTCCCTGTCTGATGGCAGTGTCTGACCCGTTGACCACCCACAACCAGGTTGACCCGTGTTTGTTGAAGTATTTCCCGTTGTTGATGATTCCGTTGATGGTATTTCAACCGGTGGTATTTCGGCCGTTCGGTTGTTCGTCGCTTCGAATTCTATCGATGGTGAAACAGGTAATGGTATCTTCGCTTTTGTTGTGTGAAGGTGTATATTGTTTCTTCGATATTTTCTACCATCCGGCGTTTCGACTATCACTGATCTTGGATTTTCAGTGATTTCGACTACCTTCGCTGGTTTCCACTCGCGATGATTTGTTTGCATTCTGACATTTTCGCCCCTTTTAAATGATAATCGAGGTGTTGCTACCCGATCCGCATAACGTTTTTGATTCGTCCTCAATTCTCGAATTTCTTCAGTGACACCGTTAATAATTTTGGGTTTTAAATCTATCATATTTGTCGGCAAAATTGTTCGCGTTTGACGGCTGAATAATCGCTGAACCGCTGATCCCAATATTTCGTTGCGTGGAGTATTGCGAAGTAATAGCATTGCTAAGTATGGATCGGTTCCGTCTTTCCAGCAGCGCCTTAATATTCCTTTTACAGTTTGAACATTTCTTTCCGCAAATCCGTTTGAGCGAGGATAATGTGGTGACGATATTCGATGTTTGAATTGCCATTTTGACTCGAACGCCCTAAATAGATTGCTCGTGTATTGTGGTCCACCGTCCGATTCCAATATTTCGGGTATTCCATGGACTGAGAACCACTGGCTTAGTAGTAATATTACCTCTGCCGACGTTGATGATTTCAATTTTCTGAAATCAGAAAATCCGGAGTAGTGGTCCGCCAAGAGTATGTAATCGTCCCCCTTGAACTTGAATATGTCCGTAGATACCAGTTGGAATGGGTATTCAGGTATCTCTCGCAATAATAATGGCTCCTTTGTATTCGCCCTTTGGGTCTGTTGACAAATTGCACATCGCTCTACGAAGTTTTTTGCATCAACACTTAGTCCGTTCCAAAACAATGTTTGTCGTAATCTGCGCAATGTTGTAGAAATGCCGCTATGGCCCGCATGTGCCTCAGTCATTATTAATTGAATCATTGCTTTTGGCACAATTATTTTGTTACCCTTCAGCAGTAATCCCTCTTCGTATGTGATTTCCTGTATGTATGGCGCATACGCCCTGATCATCTTTGGTATTTTGTCCTCTTCAGCCGGCCATTTGCCCATGATTGCTATTTTTAATGTCTGTAGCTCAGCATCAGCTGCCGTTTCCCTTGTCAATCTGTCACGTAGGTCTTCACCAATTGAGTGAATTAAATTTATGGTGCATGCCTCGTCACTTTCGTATTCGTCGATCTCGCAGTCTCGGCTTAATGCATCTGCTATTGGTATCGCCGTTCCTTTGATATACTTTATTTTTGGCGAATATTGTAATATGTCGAATATTATACGCTGCAATCTCAATGGTGCATTTTGTATGGGATTTTGGAAGATCGTCTCCAAAGGTTTGTGATCCGTTTCAACGCTTAATTCTTTTCCATATACGTACTCATGGAATTTTTGACATCCGAAACGAATAGCCAACGCTTCTTTTACTATTTGTGGTTGGTTTTGCTGTGAAGCTGTAAATGCCCTTGTGGCATATGCTACGGGTTTTCCCCCCTGCATTAAACAAGCGCCCATAGACTTACTGCTCGCGTCTACAGATAGCTTTACCGGCTCATTTACGTCGTAATACGCTAGTACCGGTGTGTTTGTCAGTACTTTTTTTATTTTCTCGAACGCCAAGGTGTGCTCTGTTTCCCAACACCAAGCTGCTTCTTTATGTAGCAATTTTCGCAATGGTTCTGTTAATTCTGACAGGTTGCTGATAAATTTGCCAAGGTAATTTACCATGCCCAATATTCTCTGCAATTCTTTGACACATGTCGGCATTTTTAATTGGTTGATTGCCCTGACTTTATCTTTATCCGCTTCATATCTCCTTTCTGTGAAGATATGACCTAGGAATTTTACTGACGATCTTTCGTACTCACACTTTTCTTTATTTAGTGTGAATCCCGCTTCTGTTAATCGTCCAGTGACCGTTTTTGTGGTTTCACGTAACTCCTTTAATGTTGGCGCGTGAATGAAAATGTCATCCATTACCACTTCGCATCTATCTATACCCTCTAGAGTTCGGTTCATAATCTCAGCGAATACTTCTGGTGCTGATGATATACCGAATGGCATGCGTAGATATTTGAATCTGCCCCACGGCGTTGAAAATGTTAGATATTTCGAAGTGTGTTCTGTCACTTTTATTTGCCAGAATCCCTTTTCACAGTCCAATTTTGTGAAAAATTTGCTGCCCCGTGTTTTAGCTGCCACTTCTTCGACTGTTTTCATTGGATATATACGCCTCTTAATATTTTTGTTTAATTCCGTTGGGTCCATGCATATACGAATTTTACCTCTGTTTACGACCAACATAGGGCTTACTGCCGGTGTTGGCTCGCTGACGCTCTCGATGACACCAAGTTTCATCATATTTTGTATCTCTTTCTCACCTTTTCTTCAATTGCGTAAGGTATTTTTCTTGCCGGTATTATTTTGAACTTTGGGTTATCTATGAAATCCATATCGTACTCAAAATTTTTGCAGCACCCAATCTGATTTACTCTTTTCACAAATCCCAAATTTTCGCAGTCTTCGCCGCCTAGGATTGTCTGTAAGTCTTCTTTTATTACTGCAAATATTACTATCCCCTCGATATTTTTTTCTTTTCGTAAGGTACGGCACTTTAATTTAGTTTGTCCGATTACTTTTATTAGGCCGCCGTCATACGATTTAATTTTTTTTATTTCGCTTGCATTAATGACCGCACCGATTGCTCTTGTCATTTTATTTGAAATTACATTGCAAAATGCACCAGTATCTAGTCTTATTTTAAGATCGTATTTACCGACACGCACTTTTTCTGTCCACTTTTCTTCACTTATTGAATTTACTGTGGTGATCATTCCAATGAATTTAAAGCCCGTCTCGTCACCCGTTGATTCTGTTTCATTGTCACTACTATCACTTTCGATGACGTTAACTTTTTTATTCTTTTGACTTCTGTTCTTTCCGTGAGATTTTTTATAATTCGACTCACTTTTCGAATCACTTTCATTTCTATTATTATGTGATTTACACACGATACTAAAATGTCCTGTGCCACCGCACTTTAAGCATTTCTTTTTATATGCCGGGCAACTTTTAGTTCCGTGCGTCGTATTGCACCGTCTGCACTTGAATTCTTTGTTGATTTTATTCACTCTTGCCGACGAGCCCGCTTCATTTATATCATTAATTTGCTTATTTGCTCGTTCGGCCGCGCGACAAATTTTAATTGCTTTTTCCATTGTTAATTCGTCTTCGATCCATAACTTCTGCTGTGTATTTTCACAACGGATTCCTAACGCGATTTGGTCGGTGATAAATTCGTCGATATTATTGAATTCGCATTTCTGCACCTGTTCGCGTATTTTTTGTAAAAAATCGTCAAATGCTTCACTCTCCTGTTGACGGATCCTGTGAAATTTGCATCGTTCGTATGTTTTATTACGCATTGGTACAAAATGTTCTTTTAATTTTTTCTTTATTTCGTCTAAATCTTGTTTTTTCTCATCTGTTAATCCCAAATTATTTATTAATCTTATTGCTTCACGTCCTATTACCGTTTTGAAATTTGCTAATCTTATATCGGCTGATTCGGTGTTCACCTTCGCGGCTATGGTATAGCACTCGTATTCGTCTATCCATTCACTCCACTCACGTGCCATATCTATGTCACTATTTATTAATAATGGCTTTGGCGGCTTAAGTGATCCCATTTTGCTGTATATTATAGTTATGTATAATGTATTATTTCCGAATTCACTTATTTATGTTTATTTTCTATAGATTTCTACTCTTTTTACTATGTATTTTTAATTTCGCATAGTCACCTGTGAGCGGCTTTTTTTTTTTTTTTGATGCTCTTTCTCACAATTTTCACAAAAACCTAACTCCTTTCTTGCACTTTTTGTTCAAATTCACTTAAATCATCATCTGTTTGTTTGTTATTTTTACGTTTTATGTTTTTATATTATTATATTATTTTTTATAATTTTTATTAAACGGGTTTCGGCACCATGTAATGATAGTAAGTGAAAATACGTGTTATAGGTTCAATGGTAACTATGATACTGCTTTATTGGCGTTTATGTTTTACAGCGGTAACTATGTATAAGTGAGTATTAGTTATAAGTTCATGTTCATGACAGTTTATACATATGTACTTGTCTTTTAATGTTGAATTCTTTTCACACAAAATCGTCAAAAAAATGTATGCACATCGAAAACTGTATTCTTTTCGTCTAAAACATCAGTGTTTTTTCGATGTGCATCAATTTTACGAAATGCAGATGTTTTCATGAATTTAATCTCCAGCTACTAACCCCAACAAAAATAAAAACGTCAATTTTTAGTTGTCAAAGTTGCCAATATATAAAGTTTCTTGCGCTTCGATTTTGAATCATTTTAATTGTTATGTTTAATTGTAATTATCGAATAAAAGCAGTCGACTAAGCACAACAAAAATCGATTCGAAATTTTTTAGACGTCAAATGTCAATCAAGTAAAACCAAACCAGTTTATATTACCAATACAAACACAAAACAATATCAATTTTTGTTTCATGTACTTTTCACATCATAAAATTTGTATTGATTAGAAAAAACGAAAAGAATTCGACATACATAGGTAAGTATCTTATACTTACTTGTTATCCAAGACGTGTTATACTGGTGTCTGGAAAGTATCTTCAAAGACACACCTGCTGGGACCCCAGCAAATTTCTTGTCTTTGGTAACAAATCCTTTATGTGTCTGGGATAGAGAAAATAATATAAAATTACACTGGTTAAAAAGAGACAAATTTCGGAACAAGTACATATATCCAACGTCAACGAAACGACGGGAGCGCCAAATTGTATACAGCGGAAATAATGGGGAAAAGGTTTGAGTGTTTGTTAAGTTTAACATGTCTTGTATTAAAATGGAATTTTTATTTTGTGGAAAATGCTCATTTCATTTTTTTCCTTAAAAATAAAGGAACAGATTTAGCAGAGCATACCATTTTTCGCGCATGCGCAACTTTTGCAAGCGCCATTTTTTAAAATGTGGAATTAAGGTAAACTACATTTTGGATTAAGTCTTGACTAAAAAAATCACTTATACCACGTTTACACCATAGGTACTTTAATAGTGTAATACTTATTTGCTAATATACTATAATTCTCTTTCTTTTTACACCACAAAATATTATATTGGTATTTGTGGTGTAAACCCAAATTATGTTTTGACAGATAATATACAATTTCATTATTTATTTGATGTGTAAATAATTTCGAGATTTCTAGAAGTCATTTATTTTATTGTGCGCTGAAATTATTTAGATTTACATACATTTTTGTTCTTATTTTGTTCTGATTACACGAAAAATCGCAATAAAAATTAACAAAGAAATGACATTTCAGATTTTTTTTTTTCATTTTTTGTTTTGTTTTACGTGGCATACTTTTTTGATACCTATTATAATGAAATAGCAAAAAAGTATGCGATAAAGTATTAAAGTATTATACTTTGTGTTTACATCATGATATTTTTTTGCTACATACTTTTATACTACTGGTGTAAACGTGGTATTAGGCCCGAATTTATAGTCGTAACTATTGGTCGTTTCCACACGAGTTGCGCTCACGCTGTTGCATTTCTTCGTCTCTTACCTCTTTGCTCTCTTTTTGCCTATAAACTAAATTTTGGAGTGGGGATATTTCTGTTGCATCTCGTTGCCAACAAAATTATTTGATTTTCGATTTGCATTACTAACACAAACAAAGATTTTTGCTCTTGTCAAGTCAAAACATAATACGAAAATGAAATATTTCACATATACATAAACAAAAAACCAGTTTTTAGGTAAAATGCAACAATCGTGTGGAAACGTTTTTGACTTGTTCATGATATCATGAATACGACTCGTGTGGAAACGACCAATGCTATTGCTATAGCAACGATTTTCGAAAATCATTTTAAAATCATGTATAAAATTCAATACGAATTTCGAATTTACTTTCTTGTCTTGGAGTTTATAGTGATGGATTTTGATCACTATAACCATTGTTACATTACAAATAAATCTTATAGTGAGGTTTATAAATACGAAAACTGTTACTATAACAGTAGTTATAGTAGTAGCAACGACTATAAATTCGGGCCTAAGTATGCGTGTTGTTTTTAGATAGACAAAACCAATCTGTTTTCATAAAAATGAACTAACTTTTGACATTTGCGTAGAAATTTGATTTATTAGCAAATACCAATTTCAATAATTACTTATTGTTAATGTTTATTTATTATTGTTGCCGGATGAATTAACGCAAATGATGAGGCCCATCGTCATGGGCTATTTGTGTTATTGGATGTTGTACTATTTGTGTTATTGTGTATGTTGTGTTATTGGATGTTGCGAGTAAAAATGTCCAAGACGGTTTAAATCAATTTGATGGTTCTAACTCCTATTTCTTCCATGATATGCCACGCGGAGAGCGCGTTCTATGGGTTAGCCGATTATTCAATTATACCAACATTTAACAAAACACAAAGTTATTTTTATTCGGAATAATGGATCAATATTCCGAACTAACGATAAAAAAACAGTAAACACGTCCTCATTCCTTGCCAAACACCATTTCCCAAACTTAAACTCTGCTAAATAATATGTGAAATTACATGTGACAACGAGTCTAGGCTATATTATCCCACGCAATTCATCCCGGATTAATTCATCCCGCACAATTTATCCCCGTTATAAATTCAACCCGCACAATTCATCCCCCGAAATTCAAATGTAAAGCCCCTCATAGGGCTAAGCGTGGAGGTCGCTACGCCCCCCCCCCGCTTAGCCCTCCGAGGGGGTTTAGATTTGAATTTCGGGGGACGAAAAAACTATTATTATTATTAGTTTTTTTAAAAACAAACAAAACTGAGGATTTAAAGTCGCTATAAATTCTGGAAAAGGGGAGATTTAAAATCGCTCTAAATTCTGGAAAAGGGAGATTTTAATTTTAAAACGAAAATAAACAAAAATTATAAATTCTGGAAAATGGGACCTTAAAGTCGCTATAAATTCTGGAAAAGGGAGATTTTAATTTTAAAACGAAAATAAACAAAAATTATAAATTCTGGAAAATGGGAACTTAAAGTCGCTGTAAATTCTGGAAAAGGGAGATTTTACGAGCACATTTTCAATTTGGGATGAATAACCATAATTAAGGGATAAATTGTGCGGGATGAATTGCTCTCAGGGATAAATTGTGCGGGATGAATTGATTTGGGATGAAATGTGCGAGATGAATCAGCCGGTTACCATTAGTGATACGTGGCCAACCCCTAATTTAACTTAGAATTGTAGAGGCTAATGGCTTGAGTAACCCTCTTCTATAAAATTATTTTGGAAAAAGGGGAATTTACAGCTCTTTCTAGTAAAAAATTGAGAAAACTTCTTTAACAATTTCATTAATTTCATCTGAAAACCATTAAATAATCCCATTTCCATTGTACCTGTCCAATTTCATCAAAATCGTATTCAAAATTACAAAATTTCGTTAATTTCATCTGAAAATCATTTTCCATCGTACCAAAATATACGAAAAATAATGCATTACATATGTATTTATAAATGTAATGCATTACCTGCAGTTTATAAAAAACACACAATCATTTTTCTGGAAAAGTGGCATTTTTATTTAGTTCATATTATTGTAACATTTTAAAATATTACATATTTTAGTTTTAAAAATTAGCACTTTATTAAATATGGAGCTATTTTCTAGTTGAAAATATTTCTACCATTGTAAAATATGGCGCTGTGTGACATGGTATGCTCTGCTAAAGCTTCCAAAATAAAACAAAATAAATATCTGGAAAATGGAGATTTCATGTTTTTCCCAAAAAATAAAATTGAAAAACACATAATTTGACAAAAAAGTGATTTTTAATGTTTTAATTTTAGTTCTAAAAAATTTATTTTTAGTTCTTAAAAATTCTAATTTAAAAGAAAATGCGCATTTAGTTGAAAAAAAAATCTGTTTTTAAAAAAATTGGAGCTGAATTTCATTTCGCGTTGGATATATGTACCTTAGCCCAAATTTCTTAGGCAACATTTAGTGTATTTTGTTGAAAAACTTACAACAACAATTGCGATAAATATAAAGCGCCACAGGATTTAAATAAAGCCGAAAAACTGTTTCTTTATTTAAATCGTAGTGGGTTTATAGGAAAGAATAGGACAAAAAATAAATCAAAACTGATTTTGTTTAAATTTTTCTCAACAAAATACAGCTATTGTTCGGGTTACGGGTGTACACAAAAATATGTTTTATTTTGCTACACAAATTCTCCGAATAAAAAACACAAACTATAAATTATAATCTCGACCGAGATTTTATTTGATTTTAATTAACACAAAAACATGTAATTTTTACTGATTAAACACGACTGTTTCTCGCAATTTCCAGAACACAACAACATTTTATTGATAAATAAATTCTAAGGTAAGTTCATCTCGACTAAATTATAACAGTTTTACAAATTTTATAACACATCTAGTTCATCTGAATTACGCGAGAAAGCAGTGTTAATCGGTGATCAGCAAATGCCAAAATATCAATCAGCTGAGGGTATTTGTTTACGTTTTGTAATTAATAATATTTTATAATCTAAATTTATACGCGAATTAATTATCAATTATAATTTCAGGTGCGCCAGTTTGTTATCATAAAATTAAATACAATATTGTTTAGGATATTAATAATAATAATACATATTTTCTTGTTTTATAGAGTTAAGACTACCTTCAAGTCTTATGTAACATGTATGGAGCTCGTCTTGGGAAATTTGTCTTCATTTATTGAAACGTCATCTAAATAAATTTGATATTAGAAAACTGTGAGTATTATTTATATGTAATCTTATTGATATTAAATAGATTGAATTAATCAAATAAAAATTGTGCACTATACGGAAACGCATTAACCGTACGAACCAATATTTGGAAAAAAGAAACCCATAGCAAGAATCAAAATTATTGTAATTTGAGGACAACAACCTAAAGTTAAGAAATTAAAGGAAGGAAAATTATAAATCCTGATGATCTGACTTTCAAAAACAGACGTTCAAAAGCCGTGGAATCGATCAAATCAACAGTTTGAAAATATTTACAGAGGCATCTAGAAAAGATCCAGGTGAAGCATCTGGAGGAATTTGAACAAGTGTGCTGTGATTCTGACATAAAAAGCTATAATACCACAATGATCGAACCGTTTTATTATTATTAGGTTATTTGACAATTGAGGAGTGTCTGATCAAAAGTAGCTATTTACATTTTTCAAAATTTTTTATTTTTTTTTCTATCTGGGTAGAATTTTTTAAATCGTATCCATTTTCGTTATCAGAATTTATTAAAAGTGGCTATTTCTCTGCGAAAAATGACCCTAAAATTCTTGATTTGGGTCAAAACAAGCTATTTACTACAAAGAAGTAATTTTTAAATGTACGTTTAAAACATCCAGATCAAAACAAGACATTTCTCGAACAAA
Organism: Tipula helvola; assembly: GCA_963556165.1. Lineage (NCBI taxonomy): Eukaryota > Metazoa > Arthropoda > Insecta > Diptera > Tipulidae > Tipula > Tipula helvola. The sequence continues at coordinate 71,744,920 of OY744483.1, read as the reverse complement.
TTTGAATACTGCATTTTGCCCCGCTTCAAAACTGTGCTATATACATCATATTATGTTTGTACTAATCAACAAATAAAACTAAGCTTGAAGAATTGTCCTCCAAATTCAGTTACATATTGCTTCGACCCTCAGCAACAACAACCACTACCAAAACCTCCTATACAGGAAGCATTTTATAGCAGACAAATTTCTTTGTACAATTTCTATATAGCACCAACTCAAGAAAAATGTAAACCTTTCCTCTATGTATGGACAGAAGATGTTGCTGGCCGGGGAGCCACTGAAATTGGTTCTGCAATATATCATTTTTTGTGTAATGAATTTCCAGAAGATTCTAATAGTACCTATGATTTAATACGGTTTTTCTGTGATGGTTGTGGAGGTCAGAATAAAAACAGCCACATCATACATCTTTTAATGTTTTGGCTCTGTAGAAAGGCACCAAAAAATATAAAGGAAATACATCTAATTTTTCCCGTCAGAGGCCATAGTTTCCTCCCGGCTGATAGAATATTTGGCCATATTGAAAAGGGTTTGCGAAAGAAATCTATTTTAACTACAAAAGAGGAATATGTCGAAATTTTTTCAATTTATGGTCATGTCAAACATCTTGGACAAGATTGGCAGCTTTACGATCCTGAGACTTTAGATCAATCGTTAAAAAAACTTAACAATATTCAGTCCATGAAAAAAATATTACTGAGGAAAAAAGCTAGAAAACGCATTGATATAGAAGTAAAGGCACTACAAAATAACAGATTTGAATCAAATGAGAGGTTTGAATCTTTACTGAAAAGAGGAAAACGTTTCCCATTGACCATGCCTGCAATAGAGCAACGTCACATTGTCATTAAAACTGCCAAAAAAAAGGATGTGGAGAATCTTTTAATTAAATAGTTTGGTGAGGGATGGCATGAATTACCAGAATTAGCATGGTACAAAAATATTATCTCTTATAATGATACAGAAACTGCTATTGAGGAAGAAGATATCAGGAAGATATATCAGGAAGAAGATTGTTGTATTTGTTTGGAACCTGACATTGGTGATATCAGGGTTTAGCTGTTTTGTTTAACTTGTTATGTTGTAAGAACAATAATAATGTAAGAGTAATAAAAGACCTAAATAAGAATGAATACTTATGATGTTTTATTATACTGTAACCTAGCTATTTACAGTCAGTTCAAACCGAAGGTGAATATTATTTTACTAGAGTTCCAAATCAAAACTGGCTATTTACAAATTGGTCTGTATCAAAAGTATATAATTACAACAGTATGAATCAAAACTATCTATTTACAATTTTCGAATGCCAAAAACTACTTACATAAGCATACTAAAAAAAGGAACTTGCTAATATTGCCTATACTTTTTACTGGCTATAAAATCAGCAAGCGTGATTACAACAAAAAAAAATTCTTCCCGACTTATAAGTTTTTAGCCATTTCTGAAAAATAGTTTATAACGTAAATAGCCACTTTTGATCAGACACTCCTCAATTTTGGTATGCTGTTGTAAATTGAGCAAAAGCTCAAAATGGAGTGTATCACAAGATATGTAAATTTTGAAGTGTAACTAAATAAATAAATAAAACCGTATGTTTTTAATTAACGATAGCTATAGTTATGCATTTAATTTTTGATTTAAGGCGATAAATTGAAATTTTGTATTAGAACTGTTAAAATTGTATACCTTTGGTTTTTAGTAAGTGCACGATATTTTTGCTATCGTTAATCAAAATCATACATTTTTATTGTATAGATATGTATTATAAATCCATTATTTATATTTTTCAATTGCTGTGGCTTTATCACTATTTTATCAGTTATATAATAAAATATTAATGTTTTACTTTATATATTTATTTTAAAACTGATGATGGACGAATGTCCGAAATAAACATTTTCACTAACGACATTAACCAACATTTTCACTTCGACCATCAAACATGTTACAAAAGATAACATCCAGACATGTTACTAATAACGACCACAAGACATTTCTTTGAAGACTCTTCGTCCCAAACACATGGAGTTGCCTTTTGACTATCTTGGGTTTGTTACCAAGCCTTGAATTTGTCTTGCATGTGTTACTTAACACACGTTTGCTGGGATACCTTTAATTTCAGTATGCGTTTTGTTGCCGAAGTATAAAACGTCATTTTTGTGATTAAGGCATTTTGGCATATTGCCAATAAAACAATAGTGAATAAGATTCTTTCAGCTTTTTATAGACAAAATATGGCATTCACAAAATTTTCGATTCGTTAATCAGAAAAATAAAGAGGCCAATTATTAATAATACATCTACCAAAAAAAGTAAAAATATCAATCCCCCCATACTTTACCCCAAAGGTTATACAAAGTGTATAAACTGAGAACTTGAGTTCCAAATGTTGGCAGTTTGGTTTCGTACTGAAATCTTAATGATTTTAATACACAGACAAACTTCTCTTTCTAAAACAAAAGTCACTGTGCCAGGTTTCATCCACTTCCACCACCCAATTCCTTTCGTTTAAAATAAATCGCATATATCATTATAAAATGTATTACAAAACAAACATTATCACGTAATTTATGTAAAATTTATTGATACTATGCTGTTACGTACAGAAATATCAGAAATATCACATAACTTCGAATGCTTACGAATAAATTGCTTTAGCAAATCGTCATATTTTTGGCGCCACAATTATATTTCACCCTTCGAATCAAACTAAAAATATAAAATAAATTGTGTTACGAAATTATCTTGCTGGGTGCGCGCATACAAGAGCCTGCAATGATTATAAATTATTTGTTTGCTGTTCATTTGTAGTGTACAATGTATTGTAAATACTCGTAAATGTATGTACGATCATATAAATTTAAATATTTAATTTATAATAATAATTCGCGAATAAATATAAATAATTACTTTATGGATTTATTACCATGAAAAATATTTAATTTTATTTTATTATAATTACGTCCGTATATATCTGTGTTGTGGTTAGAATTATCGATTCAAACAATATTTCCTATCATTACAGAATTTGAAAGTATGTGCATACATAATGCAATTTTATATTGTCAAGATATAGATGTAATAATTTTGTATTCGAATAGAATTTGAAAAGCAAACAAAAAATTGTATGTGTCTGGCGGAACAGGAGGGGTAGTTAGTTATCCAGAAAAAGCAATAAATTTTATAACCAAAAACCACAATTTTGATTTTTTTCCCCCCCCTTTTCATCTGGAACAAATCTTATTGAATGCGCATTTTATACGGATACGACCCATCGTAAAAAAACGCGTAACAAATTGAATGATTTGTATTGTTATTCACTCTATACATACTATATATTGTACAGCTATTCTAAAAGATGTATGTCGTCGTTTCTTTTGTTGTACATAACTTATCTTGTAATTTTTTTCTTTCTTGATAAAGAACAAGATTTTGAGATGTTGAGTTTTTTGTTAAAGAACAATATTGGATAACCGGCGACGACAGTTTATTTGGAGTTTAAGGTACACAAACTGTGATTGATGGAATAACTATTCAGTTTCTCAACATTACTATATATCTATATAAATACATATTATGTACATATAATATGTAGATATAATCTTTGGGGTAAAATATACATATTCAACAAGTGGATGTGATTTATTACAAATAAAATTCTCTAATCTTTATATGTGTCATGACGTTAGTTAGCACTAGATGAAATAATTATCGAGAAGCTTTTTGCCGTTGTCGTATTGCCGGATCCCAGTAATGTTATTTTTTTTTACAAATGTAGCAGAAAAAATCACAATATTTGAAACAATAAACAAATTTTATTTAAAATTGAGTAATGAATGTATGTGATTCAATATTTCCCAATTTAAATCAATAAATTTCTAAAATTTTTTAGCTAAATCCCAAACAAATATGAAGCAGTTAAATTCCAATTCTAACGACAAATATAAGAGTGATATGTAAATCCAAATTTTCCAGTTGTACAATGTGTAAGCAATCAAGGAATTTTGTTGAGATGATAAAAATATGAAACAGCAGCATTAAGTGTAAAAAACGAAATCTTCGGCTTTTTAACACTAAACCTACCACGAATGTGTAGTCTATCTGACCTGTCACGGTAGGAATAGGTAAATGTAAAGTGTTAAACGTATTTTTGATAGGAGTAAATTGCAAGTTCGTGGAGCGCTCAGTCTTTCAAGAGGATTATATTTTTATGTCGTGTACTATTGTTGGTGGATTTAGAAGGGACTGGTATTATATGAAGGTCAAACGATTGAGTATATCGATAATTAACCAGATTCCAATAGGAAATTAAAAGGAAGCGGCCAGCATTGATCAACAGAAAAGGAACTGTGTTCCATCATGACAACGCGCAGAAGAGGCAAACAGGAGGATATAATAGCCTTCGCTTACTTTTTTGGAGACTCAGAGGTGAGGTGACACATCCTCTTGAAATTAGGCGGTTCATAGCTCATTGCAAGCGCAATGGGTTGGCCTACCTGATAGTTTGCGATGAGAGCGAGCACTTTTTTAAGCTTTTGATTACACATAATGTAGACATTGTCAATAGGGGAAAGAAACCTACTATTATAAATACGATTAGACAATAGGTCCTAAATTTGATACTTGCTAGTTTGCATTTTAGCAATTTAGTTAAAAACTGGTATGTGTCTGAAGATGCCTCCTTATCGGATCATATCTACATCAGATTCGATTTGGCAGCCGAGAACATGCAGCAGCAGGTGATTAGAATTCCAAAACTGACCGGCTGGGACTCGTTTAGCTTCTTGCTCGGATCAGAGACGCCCTCAGTTAAGGGAAACATAGAGGCTCTAGAGGGATTGGAGTACTGTTCAAATCAGCTGAATATCGTGAATAATCTTGAACTAAGGAGATCCAAAAGGGCTACCTGGCAAAAATTTCTGTGAGGGAATCAATCCAAGCTGGTCTCCAGGAAATACTTTCCAGGGATCATTCTAACTGTTTAGGACTTCTTCAGATGGAAAATGGGAGATTCACTGAAAACCGGAAGGAAACCTTAGAGTTACTTAAATACCCACCACTTTCCGTATTTAATGTGCAGGAGCCCAAGAGGACCCGCTTGACCTTGTTTCAAGTGAGGTAGCCTACACACCACACAATAGGATTTGGAGTCTCTCGGGGAAATTTTTCACACCCAGTAAGGTGATAGGGCCTATTGGCTCTTTCAAACGTTTTAAATCCACTGAAGTGGATGGCATCTTTCCGGCATTACTTCATAAAGGTATTGAAAAAATACTCTTTTAACTATATTCCGAAATTCTGGAGGAAAGTGAATGTGGTCTTTATACCAAAGGGAGGAAGGGAGTTGCTTATCAAATGAAAATTGTAAGCAAAATTGTTTCAAAATTGGCCCAGAGGTACAATACGACATAAGGGACAATCTTGATCACAAGATTTTTTTTTTTTTCATTGTAAACTACGGGAAGGCAATACATTTATTTATGTATGGGAAATTCTTACAAGCAAACCGGGTTTAGAATTGGGCCTGACTCTGAGGCAGCCAATGGGAAATATAAAGTAATCTATATTAGAACTAATCCAATATGTGAATTTTAAATTCACTCTTTAAATGTTATAATAAATAAAAACTCTGGGATCGGTTTTTATTTTTATGCTCGCGTTGTCGGAGGTAATTTTACATTTTCCTGGGAAGAAAGACTGGGACTGGGATAACTTCAGGGATGTCTAAATAATCAGGTTCTTTTTCCTTGTACAATTTTATGCTCGATAAATTATTTTTTAGTTAAGTAGCATTCTTTTCTGAACGAGAAATGATTTTTCTTTTTTTTAACTGCATATGCCTTTGAATCTTTCCTATATAGGAAACTCACAAGATGTAATTAAATTTTACAAAGTAATACAAACTTTTGATTAAGACTTAACCTATGTTAGTTTTAGTTCCTAATATTAACTTGCAGTTAGTATTTACTTCAAATTAGTTAGCTAGATCTAAAAGATCTTTTTTTAAGACGCCGCACAGTGAGGCCGATTGCCGAAAAGCTGGCCAAAATTCTGAAATTCTCTACTCGGGGGTTTTTAGGGTCGCTGATCACGAATCTCTAGTCATACTTGCAAAATTACACCCCCTTCATCCCTTATTGACAACCCCTATGAAAAATGGGGTAAAACGCCCTATATATCATATTACAATTAAGACATATGCTATTTTTATAGGTTTTCGGGTCACTGATTTCGAAACTTTAGTCACATTTACAAAATTTCACCCTGTCCATCTCTTATTGACAACCCCCCCTTTGCATAAAATACCGTATATATCATGTTAAAGTCAAGGTGCATGCCATTTTTATGGTTTTTGAGTCACCGATTACGAATCTCTAGTCACATTTACAAAATTTCACCCCCTTCATCCTTTTCTAACCACCCTTATTCGTCAAATAACCTAAATTTTATGAAATTTTGATTTCTTTCTCGTTTTGTTCATTTAGTAAGGCCAACAATTTTTTATTTTAAAATGTCCATACAAAATCGAGAAGCAGCTAGGGGCAGCTGATTTTTATTTTATTTTATAGGTAATACTTTTAGCTGCAACCTCTTATGCATTTGATGACCGGACACAACAAGTTTTTTTTTTTAATATAATAAATTTAAAAAAAACAAACAATCATTGCTTAATTAATATTTATTGTTTAAAATTGTTGTTTTAAAACATATTGTTAAATTCTACATAGCTCCAGGAGTTGACTCCATTTTATTTGATTAAAATTAGTTGTATTTTTATTCTTCTACGTATTGTTTTGCACTAGTTTCTTTTATTAACTAATTTAACACAACGACTGTAGCTTGAGTGAAGGTATATTGCAACTAAAATTCTTGAGTATGTAAAGGTATTTTCCCCGTCTTATGAGTATTTTAAGACGCTTAGGGTATTATTAAAGCCAACTCAACGTAAAAAATACCTAAATAAATTTTTTTTTTTAAATTTTGGCCAGGTTTTTGGCAATCGGCCGGCCCCGCTGTGCGCCGGTATCTGGACCTTTTTAAAATTTCCCTGGCTAAAGCGTTGGGATGTTGTACTAATTTTAACCGGTACCTTTTTACTGTACTGCTTGATTGTGTCTGCCACTGTTTCGATGTGTAGGTCCTGATGTATTTTGTGTTATCTACGTATATACCAGAGTGCATTATGTTGGATGCACAAGCGGGCCCCCACAATAATGTGCGCCAATTTACGCTCGACGTTAACCTTAATTCTCCATTTATGTTCTTTCCTATCCTTCCTTACATATAAATGGGGTGTGCAGTGGGTCCGGCCTCCTCCGGGAAACTAGCCGAATTCTTGGTCATGCCCTCCAATCAATCAATTTCACATCAGTCTCACATTTTCTAAGGAACAGACCGCGTGTGCCTCAAAATTGTATTATATAAACAATACTATCTTATAAATGCCACATTCATTTTTTATTAATTTTGAAAAAGTGTAACCATCAGCAAATTATCTAAATTGCTATTTGCGAACTTTACCATCTGGAGTATTTGATCCAGTTATGATTTATGTCTTATTTGTGTGATAAAAATAAAATCAAAAATTTTATTTTACATCAAAGCTTAATTATCTACCTACAAAAAATTATACACACATTTATCATCTTTATCATTAAGTACACATGTAATTGCCATACAGTCTAACGATAAATGTATATACATATATACATTTCTAAATATTTAATTTGATAACGCGAGCAGATAAAAAAAGAAGTAACCGCGAAATTGCTAAAATGTAAGTATGTATGTACATGCACACAAATAGAAAAATTTTGGTATAATAAAGAATTCAATGCTCTTAGAACTCTAATGAAGTTATTATATATACGTATTTTGAAGGCATATGCTGAACAAATTTTCCAAATATATATCGAAACAAGATAAACATCAATTTTTAATGAATAAAACATATTTTGACCTATAATTGAATATATCGAATAAACAACTATAAATTGATTATATAATCTTGCTAAATAATCTTATATACGTATCTTCCCAGTGTTATCGAATTTTATTTTTATTGATATTACTTTTATTGAAAAATAATATAAAAAACTATTTGTTTGTCTACGAAAAATAAAAAAGCTTTTTATATTATTAAAATACTTGATGGTTCAGCAAAAGATGCGGCTAACCAAAAATAAACTTGCCTCGTTTGGTAACCAATTAAAATTTTGCACTCAGCATTTCGGTATACAAAACGTAACGTAATATCGGTAATCACAATTCATAATCTTTATGAAGGTAAATAAGCAAAAAATTAATGAATTTCCATTTTAGCTCTAAATTCTATTATCAACACTGTGTATACAAAACAATCTATAATACCTTAAGCAAAAAAGAAACTTAACATTTACTTGTTTATTTTTTCTTGTATAGTATGAATTGCTTATGCTCTTTCACACAAGACTGGAAAATCTATTAGAATCGATCGATAAATAAATAAATAAATAAAATAATAATTTACTTTGCAAGCGCAAAATAGTAGAAGAAAAAAAGCAAATTATGATTTATTTATAAAGTTTTGCGATACAAGAATAAAATAAATTTTGTATTTATGTATTTCATTCTTTCATATATAAAATTTCTTTGTCAAGAAAATGTAAATAGCAACAATACACAAATAATAGTAATTTACGTGTAAAAACTAAAAACCATTAATAGCTTTGGCCGATTACAATAACCCTGCATAAGACGTGAAAAATTGAGAGCGTATCTCTCTATTATTACAAGGGCTGAAAAGTTTCCCCTATTGAAACATAGCTGGCGCTGTAATGAGCTACCATTATTAAATTTCGAAAATAGAATCTTTTCTTGGGCGCCCGATTTCTATTTTCAAGCCAATCTGTCATTTAGTTTGCATTTCACAAGCAACCAAATTTTGAAGTTTTCTGCATTTTGTGAAGAATTGTGATATAAATCTAGCTTTGGGCGGATCTGCACCAACCAATGAATCGGCCGTTTTTTGGGTCGCTGATTTTAAACCGTCACTCACACAATAGTTTCTGACTTTATTGTCTAATCGAAAAGTAAAGTTGGGTAAGTTTTATATCATAAACGTTTCAAAAGAACATAAAGGAAATATCTTGCTGGGACATTTGCATATGAAAAAGCATTCGCTCACCATCGATCAAAAATGCGAGCAGGAAAAAAAGTTCAAAAATCGTTGGATGAAGTGTATTGAGTTAAAAGGAGATTATATTGAATTTTAAATAAAATCATTAACAAAAAAGTTGTGTTTTATTACAATACAGGAAACTTATCAGCCCATGTATAGTATTTACGTTTACACCCAAAAAATTATTATTCGCAAACAAAAAATCGCATCAAAAAATCATTTAATCTTAGTAAGGTATATATACCCAACGAACAAATTGTAAGCCCTGAATATATACCTGCAAAATCAAGGAAAACATTGATCCAAGAAAATCACCAGGGCATGATCTGATAAGTGGCAAAATACTCAAAAATCTTCCGGAAAAATGTATCAAACTATAATAGATACATACATTTTCAACGCTATAATGAGAATAGGCTACTTTCCTGAAAACTGGAAAATTTCGCAAATCATAATGATTCCAAAACATGATAATGATGAAACAAAAGTAAACTCATATCGTCCAATCAGTTTACTACCATCGACTTTCTTTAAGCTATTCGAAAAAATGCTCCTGTAAAAACTAAAACCAATTCTGCACGAGAAAAAAATTATTCCTGATCGTCAATTCGGATTTAGAGAAGAACACGGAACCATAGAACAAGTTCATAGGCTCGTCTCTGAAATCAGGAACGTCCTAGAACAAAACAAAAGTACTGCTCTGCAGCGGTTATAGACATTGATAAAGTGTGGCATAAAGGACTTTATACAAAGTTAGGAGACAGTTACCAAAAAGTTTTTCTAACATCATTAAAAATTATTTGCTTGATGGAAAGTTTTTGGTGAAATATAACAGCGCATACACCAATTTATACGAAATCCTCGCTGGGATTCCGCAAGGCAGTGTGCTAGGGCCACTATTACATTTGATCTATTCAGCAGATCTGCCAACATCCAAATACGTAAAAATTTCAACATTTGCGGATGATACAGCAATCATGTCTTCGCATCAAGAAATCTACAAGATCATTTAGATGAAATAGAAAAATGGTTTGCAGGTTTGTTAGTTGGGAAGGAATCGACCTGGTTACAAGCACCTAATTAGTCAATAGTTTTAGTAGCACAACATAGTTCTAATCATTATACAAATAATTTAACAATTTAACAAAGTACAACACTAGCGTTCATAAATATTTTTACTTTTGATTTTCGGTTCTGTTATTCTAACAAATTAATTATTTTGAATTCTTTAATGTTGAAGAAAAGTTTATTTGTAGTACATATCTGTAAATTATCACAAAATTCAAAAAATGGCAATTTTAATTATAATCACGATTGTTTATTATTTTGCAGTTCATAAGTGTAAGTGGCTTTGACTTTCACGACGGTGGGACATTTCTTTTTATTTAAAATGAATTTATCCAGAAGTCAACTAGATTCCCTGCAAGAGAGCCACAATTTATTGGAATGTTCAGATCTGAAAAATTAAATTTAGATCTCTCAGACGGCACAAGTTAATGGTCAAAGATCGAAAGGCTAGATTATCCTTGGCGAGATGATTATAATGCTTCTGTAGGAGCTAGATAAGATTTAGTTCCGATCTGTGAATGAGTCACTTCATTTGATGATTTTATTTTCGATGAGAAAAAAGCAATTAATGGTGAGCTTGGTTGTGACCTTGAACTTCATCTTCAAGGTCATTTTGAGGTTAAGGTCATTTTTAAAATTGGAACCCCTATTTTTGATGACAGAATCGAAAAGAGCGATCAATTTTACGTCCGAATATGTATTTTCCATGACCTCCCAAGGTCATCTGAAGGAATTTACATTGCGAGGTCAAGTATGGAAACCCCTAGAATTCTCTCGAACTATGTCAACAAAAGTAAGGTTTAGTCTTACGTAATTTTCAACAAGGATTTTAATGGTGAGCCTGGTTGTGACCTTGAACTCCATCTTCAAGGTCATTTTGAGGTCAAGATCATTTTGAGGTCAAGGTCATTTTTTATAAAGGAAACCCCTGTTTTTGACATCGGATTCGAAAAGAGCGATCAATTGTATGTCCGAATATGCATTTTCCATGACCCCCCAAGGTCACCTGAAGGAATATATTTAGTTATAATGCTTATGATTTACTATGAAAATTAAAAAAAAAAAAAATTAAAAATTATTTGGAGCTGGAGACGTAGTGAACTGCCTGAATTGGGCTGTTTTTGTAAAAAATCTGTTTGGTGAAACAATTTTTTGATTAATAGTACCAACCATAATATCATTAGTGATGTTCCACAATATTTCTTCAATTTGTTATTTAAGAAATTCGACGAAGCAAAATAAATTAAAAAGTAAAAATTCATAAGGCGTTCTATTCGGTTCGACTTGTTACAGAAGATATAGAATCCTTCTCATGCCATTAAGAAATTTTGCAAGCAACTTAAAAATATTCTTGAGTCTCATAGTTTCACTTCCAAAAACTGTTTAACTCATTCCAAATGCTTCGAAGGTTTTTTGCACAATTTTAACAAAATTTAATATTAGCGCGTTGTTCCAATAATCGCTTACATGAATGGTTCTGCTAGATCCCGTCTTTGACCAAAACGACGCCAAGTTTAGTGCTACTCCTTTACACTAAAAAGAAAACTAAAAATTTAAATTCAAATTTTTACTTTTTTTAGATAAAGAGAAATATTTTTAGAGAATCCCACGATTACGACAAAAGAAGAAAAGCTATAATCTCTAAGCGTAGAAACAGGGCTGGCTACCTTTATATTTTATAACATTGGTAGACGCAGTTTTTGTAAATATACAAAAGGAAATTGTATTTCTGATGTTGAGTTTGGTTATAAGAAGCATGTAGATTGCACACGTACTATTGAAACGCTTTTTATGATAATTAATAGCCCCCCCGTGCCTTATGTCGATAAGCATCGCACGAACATATGAAGCCCCACTACATATCTACGGAATGAAATAACAATTCATCATTGGACATTTAACCTTGCGTTTTGGAATGGTTTAATGATTTATGTAGTTAAAAATTCAGATTAAGAATTTTGACAAAATTTCGATTTGGAAATAATGAGAAGCCAATTAAAAGATTTAATAATTTGGCTGTGTAGAATTTATATATGTGTTAAGAAAGTTGAAATTAGGCATTATTAAATTTAGAAGTAAACTGAGTTATTAAATTAATATTTTAGAAATTTAGAAATTTCAGATATTTGGATAGTTGAAAATTTTTAAATTCTGAGATTTAAAAAGTTAGTAAATCAAAAAAGAATTTTGGCGATTAAAATTAACGAGTTAAGAAATTTGGGAAATTTCAGAAATTTGAAGTTTATGAATTTGGAAAATTACGAAATTTTAGAATTATAGTACATATTTAGAAAATTTTAAATATTTTGTTGCTCTCGATGGTAAATCTCTACCTTTGTAATTCGAGTCCCCGGGGTTCGATTCATGGTAGTGGTGCACAGTTATTTTAGGTTATTTTAGTTTTGGGAGCCATATTTACCTCGTAGCCCTTTCTATTTTTTAGGCAATAAAACCAGACCAATAGAGATTTGTGCTGATACGATAATAAACTAAATGTATGAGCCGGTAGACAATATATCAGAAAAAAAATAAAGTGGTGACCCCTTGTGTCAAAGGTCACCAACAATGCCATTTATCAGAAAAAAACAACTTTTTCTTCAACAAAAATTTAATAAAAGTAAAAATGATACCATTGCATAAAAGAGAGTATTCCCTTTCATAAGGTTAAATAATTTTTGAGAACGAGTACTTTGAAAATTTGAGTTTCTAAAAAATTGAAAAAAATTCAGAAAAAGGTGAAGAGCCCTGAACTGCTGGTTTCATAACAAGTTTGGCATAAGAGGTAGAAAATGTCGAGAACCGTGTTACGTCACGACTTTCGTCATGCATTTGTCGTCGGATCGGTTATCAGACCGATTATTGGAGCTGGTTTCTTAGTCAAATTCGGTTTGGTCGTCGATCTAAAGAATAGGTCCTTTTTGATACAAATGCTTCACTTAGGATAAGCACAATGGATGTAGACATCCTCATTGAAGAAATCTTATCGCCTATAATACTTGTTATTGAAAGCCACTTTGGCAAACTTCTTCGCCAGTATCCAAGTCTGTCACAAGAGCCTCGATACGACCTGCCGGTGGAACATTCTGTCGTGCACAAAATGGTAACCCAAGGGAAATTACCGTTTTGCCATCCGAGGCACCTGAATCCTGAAAAGAATTGAATAACGTGGAACGAGGTTAACCATATGATGCAACTTAAGTTATGTAGACTGAGTTCATCCAACGGCGCCTCTCCCTTACACTTAGTACCTAAACGCGACAGTGGTTGGCGGCCCTGCGATAACGATAACGATAGCGGATAGATATCCTCTTCCGCATATTCACAACTTTTCCAGGTATCTTCAAGGGTACAAGATGTTTTCAAAGATAGACCTAGTTCGCGCTTACCACCAAATACCTATCGCTGCTGAAGATATATATAAGACTGCTATTACAGTTCCTTTCGGTCTTTTTGAGTTCATGAAAATGTCTTACGGTCTGAGAAATGCAGCGCAGATCATCAAAATGCGAATTTTGAGTACCATTCCTTAATTTTCTCAGTCACGAAATTACCAAAGATGGCATATTAGACCATCTAAGGATCGAATCATGGCTATCCAAATTTCCTCTAACCAAGGTTTATATTAGGTCTATTCAGACATTCGTGGGCATAGTTTTTTTTTTTTTTTTTTTTTTTTATCAGTTTTTTAATTGGGTGTAGAGCGGACTTATTAACGGTTTTAATTGGGTGTAGAGTGGACTTATTAACGGTCCTAGCTCCTTGTAACTGTCAGAGCTTCTGCACCCAATGCGCGATCCTGCAAGTAAAGATTAATAGCTACCTTAAATTTATTCATGTTGTATTCCTTCGGAAATTTGAAATGTATTAGCGAATTCCACTTTTTTGATGTTCGGTATATAAATTCACGCTTGATTTCTTCAGTTCGAGGTTTCGGGAGCTTCACCGTAAACCTATGTGCATTGGTTGTTCCTCTTGTTACTCTTGTTGTTGTAACGAATGATGGTATTTTCTCCGATAATTCTGCAGAACATTTACCATGTAAGCATCTGTAGTAGAAGACGCAGAGTTCTGCAACATCTCTGCGATGCTGTAAGCTGTCTAGTTCTTGAGTAAGTCTGGGATTCCGTATTATTCTGATAGCGCGGCGTTGAACCCTGTCCAATAAGTGGAGGGTGGTACCAGACGCACCTCCCCAAACTTGACAGCAATACTCTATACATGGTCGGATGAAGGTTTTATATATCTGGAGAACTTGATGCGATTTGAAAAACCTTCTGCATCGATTCAGGAACCCGAGTTTTTTTGAAGCTGATTTAGCCAATGCAACAATGTGTTCATTCCATTTGAGTTTGTTACTTATTTGAACACCAAGCAGTCGAATTGAGTCGCAACCCATAAGGATATGGTTTTTTACCACAAATGGGTAGTCGTTGCGACTTTTTTTACGTGAGAATGTGCATATTTGTGTCTTTTTTTCGTTAAATTGTTGTTACCCCACTCAAATATTGTACTTAAATCGGAATTAAGAGAAGTTACGACTTCTGACCGTTTATTATTTAGATCTGTAATGCTAGGCTCCGCCTCGAATGAAATAGAAGAATGCAATGTGGCATCATCCGCAAAGCTATGGATAGGGTTTACAGTGCTATCCAGCAAATCGTTGATGTATAGCAAAAACAGGGTCGGTGACAAAGGTGACCCCTGAGGGACTCCGGCATTTGGGGAGTGCGTCGATGATGATCTCCCATTAAGCACGACGCTGATTTTTCGGTCATTGAGATAGCTTTTAATCCACCTGGTGGTCATCGAGTCCAGCCCGTATGCCACAAGTTTACAAATAAGATTCTCATGCCATACCTTATCAAAAGCCTTGGATATATCCAAGGCGATTGCATAGGCCTCTCCGTGGTGTTCTAGGGCGAGATTCCATTTGTTCGTGACATACGTCAGGAGATCGGTCGTGGATCGTCTTTCACGAAAGCCGTATTGTCTATCCGAAATTAGTTTGCTAATTTCAAGATATTTAACTATATGTTGATTGACGCATTTCTCAAAGACCTTAGCGACGGCTGACACAATTGATATTGGCCGGTAGCTTGAAGGGTCAGTTTTGTCACAACCCCGTTTCAGCACGGGTTGCACCATTGCATTCTTCCAGGCGTTCGGGTAGTGACCTTGCTTATATGAAAGTAGGAAAATTTTAGATAATATTGGAGCCAAGTCACTGGCAAACTCCTTCAATATTCGAACTTTGGGAGATTTTTGTGAGAGTTACCAACCTCGGTATGAATGAGACAGCATTTTTTTTCGCATGCTGCCCAATAAGTCACTTTCATCAGCAAAAGATAATTGCACAGGAGGGAAAATGTCAAAAGAACGTGTGACTGTGATACTTACAGTTTTCGGAGACCGATCTATACTTCAGCCGCTGGTTATCAGGCAAGCTAATCGTCCACGTTGCTTTAAAAATTTAATAAAAATAAGTTGTGGGGGGGTGGATTATTTTTCGAACAACAAGACTTGGATGACCGGATTCAACGAATATTTGACCGCTTTAAGTAAAAAAATCATGAGATCATGGTTTTTTACCACAAATGGGTAGTCGTTGCGACTTTTTTTACGTGAAAATGTGCATATTTGTGTCTTTTTTTCGTTAAGTTGTACTAAGTTGTTGTTACCCCACTCAAATATTGTACTTAAATCGGAATTAAGAGAAGTTAGGACTTCCGACCGTTTATTATTTAGATCTGCAATGGTAGGCTCCGCCTCGAATGAAATAGAAGAATGCAATGTGGCATCATCCGCAAAGCTATGGATAGGGTTTACAGTGCTATCCAGCAAATCGTTGATGTATAGCAAAAACAGGGTCGGTGACAAAAGTGATCCCTGAGGGACTCCGGCATTTGGGGAGTGCGTCGATGATGATCTCCCATTAAGCACGACGCTGATTTTTCGGTCATTGAGATAGTTTTTAATCCACCTGGTGGTCATCGAGTTCAGTCCATATGCCACAAGTTTACAAATAAGATTCTCATGCCATACCTTATCAAAAGCCTTGGATATATCCAAGGCGATTGCATAGGCCTCTCCGTGGTGTTCTAGGGCGAGATTCCATTTGTTCGTGACATACGTCAGGAGATCGGTCGTGGATCGGCTTTCACGAAAGCCATATTGTCTATCCGAAATTAGTTTGCTAATTTCAAGATATCTAACTATATGTTGATTGACGCATTTCTCAAAGACCTTAGCGACGGCTGATACAATTGATATTGGCCGGTAGCTCGAAGGGTCAGTTTTGTCACAACCCCGTTTCAGCACGGGTTGCACCATTGCATTCTTCCAGGCGTTCGTGTAGTCACCTTGCTTATATGAAAGTAGGAAAATTTTAGATAATATTGGAGCCAATTCACTAGCAAACTCCTTCAATATTCGAACTGGAATTCCATCAGGTCCGGTGGCTTTGTTTGCATTCATTGACTTTAGATTATTAAAGACAATTTCCTCCGAGATGACGACGGGGCTTATTTTAGAACCACAATATGGAATTAATGGAGGTCCAATTCCATCTGGGACAACTAATGTCGAGTTCGATTTGAAGACGCTCGCCAATAAGTCGGCTTGTAAATATGGATCCACCACCAAGGCGCCGTCAGCACGTTTCAATGCTGAAACAGATGTTTTCGAAATATTTGCAACCGATGCGACCATGTGGTAAAAGTTGCGATCGGAGATTTTCAACTCGGAAGCCACATTGGCTTTCTTGCTGTCGGCTCTTTTTGCTTCTCTACCACAGGTTTTTTTGCAGGTGTTCCGTATCGTTTTGTATTCCTCATAAGAAATTTCGTTGCGTTTATATTTTTTGTGTGCCGCTTTATTTTGTTTGGCAGCTTTGGTGGCTTCTTTTGAAAATATTTTAAAATTTTGATTGGGATTGGAAAATGATGATGGTATAAATTTATTCATTCCATGTAAGACGGTGTCAGTAAAACTGGAAACGGCGTCGTCGATGTTGTTGTTATGTAGGCAATGGCGTTCCCAAGGGAAATGTTGAAAAAATGACCGTAAACCATCAAAATCAGCTTTATTAAAATGCCAAAGACGCCTTGGCTGCTGTCTAGATTCTAGTGGTGTTTCGACAGATATTTTTGTGGTTATTAAGTTATGGTCAGAATTTCCAATTCCAGTTTCGACATGGGCCTCCATGGAATGAGGGATTGATGTTAGACAGAGATCCAGAATATGAACTCCTCTAGAATTTTGGCATTCAAATGTGGACTCACTAACAATCTGTGTGAGGTCATGCGAAACGGCAAGCCATTCCGCATGGCGCCCAGCGACATTTGTATCTTTGTGATTCAACCATTGTTTATGGTGGGCATTAAAGTCACCGACCATAATTAATTCGCATTCGGGATGTTGATTGCGAGGTTATTATTACCATCGCTTTATTCATAATTTGGCCAAAAATTTAGCACAAATACACGAACAACTTCGTTCTTTTAATAAAGTGAGTAAAAAATCACAAATCAAGTTAACATCTGATCCCTTTCTCAGGCCGCACTCCTCGCTCACCCACACGAGAATGCTCCGATTAGAGTTACGACTGACGCATCGGATCGGATATAACTATAGGTGGTGTATTGGAGCAGCTTATCTTTGTTGGCATTCTATCGGATTCTATTCCAGAAAACTATCCACTAATGAGCAGAAGTATTCTATATTTGACCAAGGCAATTTACAATGGTATTCAACATTTTCGATACTTCATCGAAGGCAAAATTTTTACATTCTAACCGAACACAAACCATTGACAAATGCGATCTCGTCAAAATCAGAATGTAGTCCCCATCAGCTCGACTACATTACGCAGTTCAGTACTGATATTCGTTACATCAAGGGTGATGGCAATGTTGATATAGAAAATCTAGTTTCTTTGTAAGAGTCGGATGGCGAGCTCAAAACTCTCATCTAGTCGACATCAAATTCTAATAGTTCAAAGCGAAAGCTCGAATATATTCGATATCCTAACTCCGGCCTACCGATTTGGTGTGAAACTAGTTTGGGAAACAACCGACCATACGTTCCTAGCGATTTGCTACAATCTATTTTTTCTAAGCTACATGGTCTTTCCCATCCGGGAACTCAAGCAACCAACTCAAGTAAGATTATAACGTCTAAATACTTCTGGCCAAGCATGAATATTGACAGCGGATATTGGTCCAAAACTTGTATTGCTTGCCAGAGATCGAAAGTTAGGTGTCAAACACATGTTGGACTATTACCACCATCCGACGGTTACAATTACATATATTCAAGATTTGGGCTTCCACTTCAGATTACGACTGATCAGGGCAGCCAGTTCGAGAGCAATCTGTTTCAGAAGCTAACAAAACTTTTAGGTTCTCACAGACGTATCATCCACAGGCAAATCGTATGGTGGAACGATTCTACCGCCATGCCATTTCAAAGCCTGATTATATGCTCGATTGAATACCCTAACTTGGAGTGACGAACTCCCATTCATCCTCCTTCGCATTAGAACATCGATCAAAACTGATCTCGGGTGCACTCCAGCCGACCTTGTCTACGGACAATCACTCAAGGTCCCTGAAGAAATTTTACTACACTCTGAAAATACGACATCGACAGACCCCTCTTCCACTGGTCGGTAGACTACAACAGTCGATGCGTAACATCGTACCCAAGGATACCCGGAGGAACAGGCTTCAAAACAACGTTTTTATTACCAAAGGCATGACGAATTTTTCAATTTAGTCAAAAGACATGGTTAAAACCATATAGATTTGAATACAAGTCTTAGAACTTAATTCATTTTATAAGATGGTTAATTTTTACCAATTACTGTGTTTCATTACTTAACGATACCAAACTAGATTTTTATTCTTCACATACGAATAACTGTGATGACTAAGCCATCTAAAATCCTACGTACAGCGGCCTTCATACTAGTCTTAGATGACTCATTCATCATCTAAAATTAGAACGTTTTAACATTTTAGCTTTTTAAGGTTCATGAACCATCTAAAATCGCATGTCCGATGTTGAAATTGTTCATGGACCATGTTCATGAACCATCTAAAATCTCACGTGGGATGTTCAACGTGTTTATGAACCATCTAAAATCGGATGTGGGGGCGTGGAATGTCCGACAAAGGTCACAGGTAAAAAAAGGTCATCCATGGACAATCTAAACCATGGATGACTTTTTTTTACCTGTGACCTTTGTCCTTCAGTTTTTTTTACCTTTGACATTTTGACCTTTACACTCAGGTTTTGTTTACCTTTGACCTCTGACATTTTGCCCTTTGACCTTTGATAACGTAAACGACTATGATGATGACGTCACCCTGCTCCCGCTTACAAATTGCGGTAGGATCGGCACAAATACACTACTACTGTGATCAAGTTTTCTTCCGTGTGGATAAAGCTAAGACTGGCTAGACACCGCCATATGAAGGCCCTTATCGAGTGATCAAAAACCTCTGGAAATACTTCATTATCGAACAGAAAGGAAAATCTACATCGATCTCCATCGACAGACTAAAACCTGCCTATCTTACGGACGAAATCAAGCCATTAAGCGAGAAAACAAAGAAACAAGTACGCTTCCTTAATATGTTCGCGATTAAACGAAACATTATATTTTTTTAAATATTTTTGTGTGGGACAATTACTGCGAGTGTGTTTTGTGGCAGTTAATAAAAACTAAGCATTTTCACATTTTTATATCTTTATTTACTTTCACAGTGGTCCTTACTTACTAATAAAAAAGTCATTTCCAATTTTACACTCCAAGATTCCGTGACACAAAAAAACGGTTTGCAATCAATGCGATCATCAATGGTTAATACGAATAATTCAAACTTATCGAAGAGGCTGAGAATGCGCCAATTGTAAATAAAATATCATTTTGCTGAGATACAGATCCCACATTTTCTATACCATTGCTTGACGTTACAATCAATAACTTCCTTTATGAAAATCACACTAAACTCGCTTTGATGTTAAACGATTCTCCGTAATAACCAATCCACAGCAACAATAAATTTTTCTATTTAAACCAAACGATCAACCGTTTTATATAGAAATGTTTTAAATAAAAAAAATAAAAAACAAATTTGTTCCGGAAATTAGCATTTTCTTTAATTTTTTTCGAAAACTGAAATAAAATTATAATTTGATTTTTATTACTCAATTAAAACAAAAATATTTTTCTGTGTTCTTCGTCGCTTTTTTCTTAACAATAACATTTAATTTAGTTTTTCGTTTTTTTTTTTTGAGGATATAAGTGGTTAAATTTAATTTAAAAATTGGAACCAAAATTTTGTTTTATATTTGGAATGTTTATAATAAAACTAAAAATGTATCTCATTGTTTAATTTCACAATCTTATGTCTAATAAGAATTGATGACGAATACAAGAAAAAATTTTTTTGTGGGTTTTTGAAATAAATGCGGAATTTTAAATGTGTGTTGGCCTTTTGAGAAGGAGTCAAAAACAATCTAAATATTATAGATGTTTCCGCTTCAGAAAATCTCTCAATTATTCTAAAATGAGAGGTTCGAGTACTTAATTATAAAAATTTATATTTTTACTAAATATTTGTTTCAGAAAGAATGTAACCAAATAGTAGTAAAAAAGGATTGTACATTTCACTTGAATACCCTTATGCCATTCCATTATAGTTTTAATAATATGTCCTGTGTAGATTTTTAATGTGTAAAGGACAACCCCACATACATATGTACCCACACATAAAAACCACATAATGTTTAAGTAAAAACTATAAATAGAGAGATGTACAAACATATAAACATACATTTTTCTAAAAATCATAATGATTTAGGATTATAACAATAGTGACATTTAACAAGATTAAAATTTATCACATAAAATGTGTAGACAAAAGGGCAAATTTGATAAAATACATGTTAGTACCGAACCCTTAATAAAAAATTTCGACTTTTGACAATTGGTTTGGTTTTGTCTCCTAAATTTAAATTTGGCATATGTTTTCGGTATTTCTCGAATAAAATTAACAGTATTTTTGCTGCTTATATGCTCATATGTGTAATTTAATAAAAGTGGATTTTAGCTTATTTATATGGGTGAAAGTGAAAGTGATATATAGTATGTGAGGGTAGTTTTATTGTTATAGGTCTCGAGGGAAGATATACGGTCAATCATTGTATATATTGATGATGAATTATTTATCGTTTTACAATCAATAATGGTCATCAATTTATGATAAAATTGAATGGATGTCAAGCTGGTTTCATAACAGTGATAAGGATAACCCACCTACCTTATACATACTATATTTATTTTATTGGTTGATTATCATGTCCGTGTGATGTGTTCGAGCTTAAACTAAATGTGTTTGGAAATGGATTATTTTTTGGAATTATTGTGTCGATTTTCCATTCATCCAGATATGAAATGTTGTTTTGGCAGCTGCGTGAAATATTACATATTTCCAAATGTAATATCTCAGCAAGCATAATATTTATTTATTAAGATTAATACCCTATTACGTATTAATACCGGGCTACGTTTTAAATATTTTCATAAGAGGGACCCGAACATATAATAATCCAACAAAGATATAACGAATTTAAAATTTTCATCACACTTTGCTCAAATTTTATAATTTGTGGGAATTTTGGAAAATGAATTCTCGATCGCGATCTCTAATTGCAAGCATCAAAAAAATAATCCAGGAGAGAGTTCTTATATTTTAGAGGAAAATGTGACTAAATTATTTAGGATGACCTTGATTTATTTTTAGTAACAACCTACCTTTGATTATGAAAGAAGGAAGTTAAACAAGTTTCAGATAAGTTTTCTTTTGGCGTCAATTAAGGAGCCGCAACAAAAAATATAAGCTTGTATTAAAAAAAAGCAGGTTGACCTTGATATATAATTTCAAGATCATCAACAATAATTTAATCGGTCCTTCTCTTAAAATCCAACCACCGTTCTTTCTTCAATCAAAAAATCAAAGCAATTTTAAATTTCTTCCATAAAGAATTTCAAGATATGTAATTTTATGTGCATACGCAAATTGTATCTGTATACGTAAAGATCCATTTCTCCAACTCCTGTTTTTTTTTTCAAATTGAACGGCAATTTTTTGAAATAGACCTGTACATGTAAAAATAAGTTATGTGATATCAATATTTTGCATATTGTATAGGAATATCCAAAAAGAACTGACATTTTAAACACAGCCCTGCCTTTTCCAGTGCCAAAGTTACAACCTTGACAGTTGACAAGTAAAAACTGTACGATTAACGAAAATGAATCGCTATATGCTTCTTCAAGGCATTGAAATACTGAAAATTCATTAGAAAGAGAAGCTTGTTTGTATTAAAATCAATAAGATTCTTTCGGCTTTTCATAGACAAAATATATTAACAATAATGGCATTCATAACATTTTCCGACTTGTTTGTTAATCATAAAAAATGAAGAAGCCTATTTATAATATATCTATACCAAAAAAGTAGAAATATCAAAATCCTCCTTGAGTTCTCTATGTGGTAGTTTGGTTTCGTACTGAAAAGTATGTACAAACAAAACTTCGGTTTACTCTTCAGGTAGCTATGACCAAACTACAAAATACAATTCTAATGAGGCAAGAACGTACTGACCTAGCGAATTATATTCACTAAATCAAAACTCAATGAAAACGCTCAACCAATAAGATTCTTTCGGCTTTTTGTAGACAAAATATATTAACAATAATGGAATTCACAAAAAAGTACGGGGGGAGGGGGGTGGGGGTGGGGGGGGGGGGGGAATTTTAATATTTCTACTTTTTTGGTAGATATATTATAAATGATTGGCCTCTTCATTTTTTCTGATTAACAAGTCGAAAAAGTTGTGAATGCCATTATTGTTAATATATTTTGTCTATAAAAAGTCGAAAGAATCTCATTGATGAAAATTCAATACATTAATACAGGTCCGATTACTTTGAGACTTTAACAGGAAACACTGACAACTGAGATAAGTGAGGTGTGCAAATTTTCAGGTTCAGCTTTATTCCAGGCTAAAATATTTTTCGTTTTAATTTTCATATAAAAAATTACTTCATTGTCCCTGTCCTTTGTCCGACGACTTCAGACCTCGTGGCGATAAATCCGCATAAACTTACCTTCTGTGTTCTTACTTTCATGGGGGCCTGACTAGGTAGCTTGTAATACAACACGATATGTGCCGAAATTAGCATCGAATTGCATTGTTAGGCACTTTGATAAAAAAAAAAAGATCGATTTAAGACCATCAGTAACGTAAGGTAATTTTTGAATAGGGTGAAGTTTTTCATAACTTCAGTCACAATGAATTTTTCGACAAATTGACAAAATCCTTACAACAACAAAAGAGTAAATGATCCCCTACACTAAAATTGTGTACGTGCGGGTGTTCGATGTCTACACTTCAAATTTCGATGGACATTCTGAGAAAGAATTCCTGGGGCAAATAGCAATGGGATTCGGACGACATTTCAACGTTGAACTTCAAATGAATTAGTGTTAAACAAATATTTGATATTACAGTACAACTTAATTTTAAACGTTTGATGTTGAAAGGCCGAATGCCAGAAGGCCGAATTTCGGAAGGCCGAATGTCGGAAGGCCGAATGTCGAAAGGCCGAACGACGAAAGGCCGAATTAATCGGAAGGCTGAATGTAGAATGGCCGAATGTAGAATGGCCGAATGTGTTGAAAGGCCGAATGGGTAGAAAGGCCGAATCATGAAATTTTTTTATGAAGTTCTAGAGTTTGGCCAATTAAAGTGTAGCTTGGCTATTTCTTAACTGATTGTACTGAAATTCATTCATTTAATAGAACTCTCCTTCATCTATTGAAATTTTTCTTGATTTAATATAATCTTCCTTGACTTAACTAAATTAAATTTTCCTTCATTTAATATAATCATCCTTTAAGGCGGATTCGGTGTTACGTTCTTTCGTTCTTTCATTTGTTCTGATAATTTTTTTTATCTAATCAAAGGAACCAGAATGAAAAATAACGTCATATTTAACCAATGAAATTGGTTTAAAAAAATTTCATAAGGAACAAAAGAACGCAACACTGAATCCTCCTTTACTTAAGAAAATACGAAGAGCGAAATTATGAAGAATTCTACAACTTCAGTTTCGATCTGAATGAGAAACACGAAAAATTTAATTATTTTCCAGTCAATCTCATCAGGCTAAAATAATTAAATTTTTCGTGTTTCTCATTCAGATCGAAACTGAAGTTGTAAAATTCTTCATAATTTCGCTCTTCGTAACAAATCGTAAAATCGTAATGATTATCTGGTTATTTACCAGAAGAACTTTAAAATTCAAACTTAAGAAAATGTTTCTTCACTTAATTCCCTTCACTTTGATTCACTTATCAGAATTTTCATTAACTTAATAAAATAAAATGTATTCTCCCAGTGAAAATAAATTTGTATTGGATTGTTTGTAATTACGAAGTTAGTGTAATACCTTCAATTTCAAATTTTTAACTAAATCTAATTTTGAAAATGAAAATACCTAGGTATATAATAGCCCATTTTTATCTATTTTGTTCTGTCGTAAGTACATAATTAGGAATTTTGAGATTTATTTTCAAACCAAAGGAACAAGCCTCCTACGCCAATAATAAACTACACCATAATTGGCTAAATGGCGCATTAATTGGACGAATTTTTTTTATTTTAGTTATGAGTTTGTTTTGCTCGAATTACCCGTATAAAATCGTTTGTGAGTACCTATTGAGAACCTATTTTAAAAAGTCAAAAATTAGCTCAACAATTAAATTGCAGAATTCAAATTCTCTTCGACACATTCAGCCTTTTGAGCATTCGGCCTTTCGACATAATCGGCCCATCAACACATTCGGTCTTGCTACCTTTTCGGCCTTTTGACATTCGGCCTTTCGATATTCGGACTTTCGGCCTTTCGACTCATTCGGCCTTTCGACATTCGACCTTCATTTAAGTTGAAAATGCGGAAACCTGACCTCATTGTCATGAAACAAAAAAGTGTTTTCTGCGGAAGTCCTTTTCGTAATGAAAATGTTTTCTTTTTTAAGTGATAGCGTTAGTTCACAGACTAATACTGAAAAGACGTCTTAATACGCCTTAAGCTATTAACTCGGAAAGTTACGATTGAAATTAGAAAAAAAAAATTGAATTTTGGAATATCTAAACCTAAAATAAAAAAATCAAACTAACAGTTTATTGATTTATTGCAAAATGATTCCAAACAATGTTGAGAGCACTTTAGGGTAAGTTGCAAATAAATTGCCAATTCAGATGTTTTAAAAAAATATTGAGGAAATCTGGAATCATATTATAGCAACGAGTCTTCCTTTATGTCCCGCGGCGGTAATAAAAAAAATCACTAAAATCTTCAAGAGCCACTGACAGTGACGAGGCATTGTAGAAATGTCCATGTAATAATTAGTAAATGCCATCTTATTCTAATGTATTATACATATAAAGCCACATAATTATGAGACCCGTAAAACATTGATTTATTTATGTTCTAGAAATGCCACCCAAGAATATGAAATTTGATTTATGCTTCCTTGGAGAAAATCTCGGATTCGATGTTTAAGCGATTGTGATGGTTACAAAATTTGTGGAAGCGTAACAGAGGGCATTTGCACAAGCTTAATCCATTTTAATTTTAACCATACCAGAACGCATAATCTTAAATTTCGTAAATTACAAATCTGTGAAACAGAGTTAATTGTACAAAAAGTTTATTAAAGATGTTTTACCCATTTACTATGGGCTAGCAAACCTTCAAAAGTGCCCTTCCACATAACATTAGGCCTGAATACCCTCTTTGCAACCTTTTATTTAATAGATGGTTTAAAGTAGCAGTTTTTGAAGTTTTGGAAAGATCCATAAGTTCGGTTTTGGCTGTGACTTAAATGTATGATTTTTTTACTTCTTTCGTATCAGACTGAGTCTCATTTTGGCGGCCGCTCGGGAATGTATCATGTGAGGAAAAGCCATCCATCCAATTTTTCATCCTTTGAAGACGTTAAATTCATTTCGATCTATTTAAAATCCAATAAGTGTTTTGTTTTTTTTTCTTCATGAAGGTATGTAGTATAATATTTCAATTTCAATTAAATACGTAAAATTCATCTCAATCTTTTGTAATCCATAAGCGTTTTAATACTTGTTCAAGTTTATTTTATGACGTTACATTCCTTTAACTTTCAATGACAATATTTGTATTTCAACCTTCTAATTTTTGTGGCGGAATAAATTTATATTTATCGGCGGAGTTAAATTCTTTTGACAATGAATTAATTTCGCTAATAAATTTGCATTTATTTCGCGTCAATTTAATTCTTTATTAATATGAATTAAACCCACGACATTTAACTTCAAAAAACTGAATTAAATCCGGGCGAAATTAGTTCATTTAAAAAAATTAGTTGTCGCGGATCTAATTCATAGTGAAAATGGGATTAATTTCGCCATACAAAAGTTTTCGGCGAAATAAATTCCCGCATAGCTATTTCGTGCCCTGAATCAAATTACCCAGGTAATCGATCAAATTACCTGGGTAGTATTCGAAAAAGATACCTAAATATTCGAGCACATCGATCATCCGGGTACTCGATGATCGGTATTGGATACTCTGCTGGCTTCTATAATAACAAATCGCTTGTATCGGTTATTACTCATTCAAAAATACGACCCTCGTTTTTTTTAAAGTGGCATAAGTTATTAAGTATGACACCATCTTGTCTTTATACAAAAACTTAGTGGTATTATGCACACAACAAAAATAATTTATTATTATTTTTTAAATAACATCTACACTGATTTTCCATCAAAATACCTTGCTCTAGCTTTAACAACATCGGTTACCAGTCTGGGCATCCTTTAGACCAAATTTGTTGTGGTGTCGGCTGTGATAAATACTTCCTTCAAATGGTTTACAAATGCTACGATAAATTTTCTTATGAAGAACCCTATTGAGTTCAGCTACAGTGAATGCGGCAGCCAATCAATATTTTCTAACTTTCTTTGGAATTCTTTTTATTTAAAAAACATATATTATGGATAAGTGCTTGAGTTTTTCCTGTTGAATAATCTTATTGCTTAGAAATGATGACTAGCCATGTTTATTTAATATCCATTAGATATGTAAAATGTCGAATGCCGCACTACAGGAGAAGCTACTCAGATTATCACGAAGCCATCATCTCCTTGATTCACCGAAGACCCCATACGATGTGGCAGCATCTTTTCTTCGAAGACTTTATCGTACGAAACTTTTGGTGATTTAGTTTAGACCAATCAATGCAAAGAACATTTTTTCAGTATCCTTTTTTCCCCATTCCTTTTGAGCTAAGCCCACATACGCCGCTTTCCCCGATATGCAGCATGAATAAGTGACTTTTTCATCATTTATTGTCGTGTTGCAAATTAACTTTTCTCAGCCCCTATTTGTTTCTGCGTACATTTTTAATATGCACTAGTTACACGCATGTCCGCCTGCTGTTTTCCTTGAGCCCGAAATTTCTCTGTGTAGTCTGGTTGTTTTCTCACATTCACTGTTTGAGGCTGTTTTCCAAACGCCGACTTATTTCAGACTTATTGACTTATTTGACGCCATCTTGAATAAGTCAATGAAGTCATTCCAATTGCTTTTATCGACTTATTTTGAACATTTTTGACAATACACAATAATTAGACAGAACGTCACCATGACACCAAAAATAAATAAGTTTTCTATAGGAAAAATTACTAAAGAATAAGTTACCTTTTCAGCAGACTTATTTGAATAAGTTCGAATAAGTCAATAAGTCGGTGTTTGGAAAACAGCCTGAGAGTGCGAATCCCCATTTTTATTATCGTAAAGTGACTTAAGCCACAATAATTTGTAGAAACTAATGACTTAGGTTGGTTTCATTTTATGAAGTTAATATTCTGAATATTGTAACAGAACGATAATGCCTATTTGAAACTGATAAGTATGAATCAACCCTCTACTTAGGTTTTAAAGTATTTTTCATAGGGCGTATTTTATGGAACTTATGTTTAGCAAGAGATTTAAGGAAATTGGTAAGTAACAAAGTAAAAGTAATTTTAAAAGACGTATTAAATTGCGAAGCCTTACAAAAATATCACCAGACCCATTGATTGTCGCAGAACGTGCGGTTGTGACGATCCCAATCTGTATAATATTTGTCCTGTTAAAAATATCAACAAAAGAAAAACTGGATTCCTCCAAGAAAAAGGAGCTTTGTTTGCCGCTCTTATCACTTGCGCGAAAGAGTATCGGTTGAACTCGTTGCTCTCCAAGAGATGGCCGAAGGAGAAAACCCCGGTTTGGATTTGGAACCAGTTGATAATCGAGTGTGTAAACTCCACTTGCGCTTGAGAATTTGAATAATTTGTGTCCATGCGCCTACAGAATTTAACCAGACCAAAGACGATAGCAGACCAAATTTTTATTCTAGTGCTAACATAAGTCGGACCGATTTATATCACAATATAGGTCTTTGCTCTCGATACGAAATTGTGACTAATAACGGTGAGAGATAGTGATGCTATTTGCGCTCGCCTTTCAATACGAGAAAATCCAAAATGCCATTGTGTTAATTTAAAAAGGATGGGAACGAGTCACCCAGATATAAGATTTTATCGGTCGGTTACCAATTTTGTAGGCAGTGTGTATCTCTTGGTCACTGAAAAGTTATGATAACAGTTTTTTACAGGTCAAAGATCACAGGAGATAGTTTCATAAAGGTCTGAAAAATGGTAATATAAAACAATAACTAAAAGTTATTGGTTTTATGAGGAGATATTTTGTCCTTTTACTTGAAATAAGGAATTTCCTAAAAAATATGGATTATAAAAATAGGCAAGATTTTACAAGAAATTTTAAGTGAACTTTTCAAGTCTGATGAGACCACACATATTTGTAACCGTCAGTAGGTTAGGTTAGGTTAGGTTGAAGTGGCTGCTATCGCACACTTAGGCCAGCAATGGCCCGTTGTGATACCACAGGATCCCATCTCCCCATTACTCCCGTTGAAACCAACCAGAGCTATTTATATAGCGTAATAAATCTCGCACTCCACAGTCCGCGAGTTCCGAAAGGCTGTCCATACCGTACACACCCAAATACTTATGCCTTCTGTACGATAGCGCCGGACATGAGCATAGGAAGTGTTCCAAAGTCTCCTCCTCCTCTTCGTCCATGCAACTTCTGCAAAAGTCATTCGTCTGTATCCCCAGCCTTCTCGCATGCTCCCCAAAAAGGCAGTGACCTGTCATTATCCCTACGACCAATCCTATTTCTTGTCTTCCCAGGGATATTAGTACCTTGGAGCGCCGCAAGTCCAGTTTTGGCCAAACTTGCTTTGCTACCCTGCACGTGAGAGTGTTGATCCACCTCTCATTTGTCAAGGCGATTGCCTTTTTACTGAGCGCCCATTTTAGCACTGCCATAGGCCTCCCCAGACCTACCATTTCCGGCTGAATCTGGAGAGTCGTACCGTACCTAGCTAGTTCGTCCGCCCTGCAGTTCCCCGTGACGTCCGAGTGACCCGGGACCCAGATTATCTGGATGCTGAAATACTCGCTCATCTCGTTAAGAGATGATCGGCAATCCAGCGCCACCCGCGACTTCAGACAAACTGCCCCAAGTGACTTGATCGCTGCCTGACTGTCCACATAAATTGCGATATCCCTCCCGGATACCACATTATGCTTCAACCATGTCATGACTTGCCCGATCGCCACCACTTCAGCCTGGTACACGCTGCAGTAATCAGGGAGACGAACAGAAATATTAACATTAAGTTTATCACAGAAGACTCCGGCTCCTACCTGATCGTCTAGCCTCGAGCCGTCCGTGAAAAATTGCACTGCCTCGTTTTCCAAGATTGATTCGTTTCTCCAGGATTTCCTTGAGGGAAAGATGGTACGGAAACCCTTATCGAAGCACAACGTTGGTGTAATATAATCCAGATTCGCCAGTTCTTCGCCAGCGAATCTACCTATCGTCGAGTGTCCCACCTGAAGACACTTCCACTGAGAGACAGCCAAGAGTCTCGTAGCCACGTTGGCTGCCATCTGTTTACCATAAAGGTCGATTGGAATAAGGTGGAACATAACCTCTAAAGCGCGTGTAGGTGTTGTCCTAAGCGCCCCGCTTATAAGCATACAGGCCGTTCTTTGCACCTTCTCCATCATACCTCTATATGTTACCTTATCTAGAGCTGGCCACCAAATGTACGATGTTGGTACATTTCTAGCCAGGCAATTCTTCTATCAAAATATTAACGAAATTTATGATTACTATCGTCCCGACACATCACGCATCGGTCGTTTATTCCGCTCAATTACTGATTCTATTGTGACCGATTATGAACGCAACGAATTTAAAGAATTTACCGACCGCAATAAGGAATTTTTCAAAGACGCGTCACAATCTTTGAATCAAGCTTTAGAGAAAATGAATATCAACATACAATGGCACGAGAAGTTCTATAAAAATGTTGTGAATTATTTTAAAGATGCCTAAGTTTAAGTAACTAATATAATTAATTTATTAATAACCTATTTTATTTTTATGTTATATACAATATACAATATGTAAACGCCCACCCCGTACATTAGCACAGGTCTTACCACGGCGGTATAGAGCCAGTATACCAGCTCCGGTTTCAAGCCCCATCTCTTACCTATAGCGTTCCTACACGAGTATAAGGCTACAATAGCCTTATTCACTCTTTCCAAAGTGTTAGGCTTCCAGCTGAGCTTACTATCAAAGATTATGCCCAGAAATCTCGCTCGGTCAGCAAAAACTAGTCCGCTGCCGTTTATGATAGGAGGGCTAACCACCGGAATTTTATATTTCCTAGTAAATAGTACCAGCTCTGTTTTGGACGGGTTAATCCCCAATCCACACTTGCTGGCCCATTTCGTAACAATCAGGAGTGCATTCTGCATAACATCCCTAATCGTATCTAGATATTTGCCTGAGACAGCTATCGCTACATCATCAGCATATGCTACAACCTCTATCCCCTCTCTCTCTAGTTCCAGCAGCAATCCATTAATCACTGCACTCCAGAGAATGGGGGACATTACACCTCCTTGTGGGGTTCCTCTAACCACCCGTCTTCTAATCTTGGACTCTCCCAGCTCCGAGGTAATAGTCCTGCTTACCAGCATCTGATTTATAACCCTACTTATAGAGCAGTCCACCTTCAAAAAAGACAATCCTTCCATGATCGCCTCCGTTTTTACATTATTAAAAGCACCCTCAATATCGAGAAATGCTACCATGCAAAACTCTTGCAAGTAAATTGATTTCTCAATTGTGCGTACTAGATCGTGCAGAGCTGTGTCCACCGACTTTCCCTTACAGTACGCATGCTGCGACATTGCCCAATTCCTGGGTTCAATTCTTGATCGAATAAACACATCTATCAACCTTTCCAGGGTTTTCAGCAGAAAGGATGATAGAGTTATAGGCCTCAAGTCCTTTGGAAGAGCATGTGAGCTCTTTCCCGATTTCGGGATAAAGACTACTTTGACCTCTGTCCAATTCCTAGGAATATAGACTAGTTTCAAACATCCCCTGAAGATAACCTCTAGCCAGGGGATGATGGCTGCCGAGTTCTTTTGAATCTCTGCTGGTATAATCCGATCCGGGCCCGCCGACTTATAAGGCTTAAAACCCTGCAGCGCCCACCTGATCCGCTCTCTATCCAATATGCCCTCCATACCGTCAGTAGCTTTGAGTCGTTATGCGAATTGAGTTATGCCACTTTCAAAATAAGCGGCTCATATTGTCATTAAACGCTCGTTCAATAACACACTATTCGTCTGAATTTCTATGATCAAAATGAACACCACTCAATAATTTGTTTATATCGACTTCATTCATTTATTGTCAATATCTTTATTGTATAATTTAGCAAATATTTAGATACAATTAAAGTTAAAAATTTAATTATATTAGGTGACTTAAACATCGATTTATTGAGTGATTCTAATGACAGCAACAACTATTTGGCCATGATGGCCTTTTTTTGGTTTAGATTCAATGGTCAATGAAGTAACAAGGGCTAATTCTTCTAGTTGGTTAGATCATTTATTTGTTAGGAAGAGTCTCAATAGCCATCAGAGCATTAACTCCTTAGTTTTTGATTTTGGGGTAACTGATCATGCTTCTATTATATATTCCATATATTATCCTAAAATCAGACAAAATAAAGAGAGAATTGATTTTGTTGCAATAGATTATAACAGTCTTTCAGAATCTCTGTCAAATGAGAGTTGGACTAGTGTTTATGATTCGGTTTGTGTTGAGAAGGCCTATGACAATTTTTCTTCAATTCCTCGATCACACATTTCAAATCATCAATTTACAATTTCGAAACCCCCAACTACCAATTTAAAACCTTGGATGTCCAAAAACTTGAGCGGTGAAATTAAGAAAAACATAAATTTGCACAGAAAACTCAAAGCCCATCCTAATAATAAAAAACTGGAAAAATCTTTTAAATCGAAAAAAAAAATTGTTGATAATTTGGTGAAAGAAACTCGAATGCAATTTAATGAATATAAATTTAACATACATAAAAATAATATTAAGGGACAATGGCGAATGAGGCAACCGGTAAAAATATAAAAAATAAAAGTCTTCTAAAAACAAAAGCTTTAATAAATTTTTTACATCAGTTCCGCTTAACTTGTGTTCAGAAAACATTGAGTTTGATGATTTAAATAATTGTGATAGAAATCGGCTTCTTTTTTAAAATCATCATGAGTCAAAAAATTGTTTCTAATCACCTGTAACAGTGGATGCAATTTATTTGTTACTAATTAAGTTGAAAACTACAAAGTCATGCGGATATGACGGATTTAGTAATATTTCAGTAAAGCAAATAGCTCGGTTCGTCTCGGGTCCTCTCTGCTTCATTTGCAACTTAATGTGTAGCCGTATATTTCCTAACAGGCATTTTCTAATTCCATTGCATAAAGGTGGCGGTGTTACCATAATGGCATTCATAACACTTTTCGACTTGTTAATCAGAAAAAATGAAGATTTGTAACATATCTACCAAAAAAGTAGAAATATCAAAATCCCCCCGTGCCCGTACTTTACCCATACAAAGTGTATCGACTCCAAAAAATGAAAATTTTTTCTTGAGTTTTCTCTGTGGTAATTTGGTTTCGTACTGGCAAGCTTGCACGAACAAGAAATTCTGTCTACTCATCAGGTAGCTATGACCAAACTACAAAAATACAATTCTAACTTCATACATTAAGTATGAGGCAAGAACGTACTGGCTTAGCGAATTATATTCACTAAATCAAAACTCAAGGAACTCTCATTTCTGCGTATTTCATGCCCACACAAATTATAGAAAGAGCAGTTTGTATGTATTAAAATCAAAAAGTTTTCATTTTTTGGAGTCGATACACTTTGATTTTGGGGATTTTGATATTTCTACTTTTTTGATAGATATCTATATTATAAATGATTGGCCTCTTCGTTTTTTCTCATTAACAAGTCGAAAAATGTTGTGAATGCCATTATTGTAAATATATTTTGTCTATAAAAAACCGAAAGAATCTTATTGATTTTAATACAGACAAAGTTCTCTTTCTACTAGAAATAGTATCAGATTTTAACCGTTTTAATACAAAATTTGAATGTATTCCACGGTAATTGTTTAGATATGAATTCATTTTTTAGTAAATTCACTTCTCAATTTTAACAATTTCTTACATAATTTGTTAAAAAGGAAAATATGAGTTCTCGTCGCTCGTTCTCAGTTGCATCTCTTTACAGTTTTCGAGTTGAAAAATTAAAGCATTAAAGCGATAAATCGCTCTTACCAAATTGAAGCCGCCAAATTTTGATAAATAAAATGTATGAGGAAATTAGTCAAAAATTATTGTTTAGATAAATAATGCATTTATTTATTTAGAAAGCCTAATGCAAATTTAAATAATTTACGAGCATATTTTTGTATCACGATTTTCAAGAAATTCTTCAACAAATACAAAACCACCGTACGTTAAATAAATTAAACACACAAATCAACTGAGGATTATTTAATAAATCTTTGATTGTAAAAATTATTCTAAATGAAATTTAACGCGCAAAATATAATGTTTGGGTTGCCGCTCCGCGTATTTTATTACATATTTTATATATCCAGTACATGTATATTCGTATTTTCAGGTGATGTACATATAGCCATGTGCAGTAATAAATTAAAAAAATCTGCCATCTGTTTATATATACGATAATCTAATTATTGTTACTGATATACTGAATTGTAACTCGTAACGCAATAAAAATATCACAGAAGCACACACGATGGGGATTGGATAAATAATCTCCCTCTTCTCCAAAATCTAAATCGTATAAGAATTTATTTTTTTTAATTTATTTTTAATAAGAAATAATTTTACAACTCTTATAAATGATTTATTTATAGTTTTTATAAATTTTATAGTTTACACATTTTTCCTATTTAGTTTTGTGTTGGGTTAATAAATTCAATTAAATTTTTTATTTTTATAATATGGCGGAATGAAAACGTTTTTCCATAATCCGATTTACTTGGATATTAAAAATTTTTTTTTTTTTAAAACATGGAGAAAGAATTCTGGTTTGTGGAAAAAATCAAAAGAGTCGAACCAAACCAATAAACCGAAAACTGGAAACTTTGGTTTTATAAATTTTTCTCTATTTTTGGCAAATTTATTTTGAGAAGCGAACCAAGTTTGACAGAGATTCTGTTAAATCTTTAGTAACACTCAGCCGTGACCGTAAAAAATATTCACAAAGTTAAGACAATCTTTATACATAATCTGATTAGAAAATAATTATCTTAAACTCTTATGTTGGTCAAAACCACACTGATCTATAATGTCTAACGAAAAATTGATTTCCATTGTTATAAGGGTACATACATACATAACACACATGGTTCATGAGCAGCATAAAATCTATATAAACCCATTATCGTAATCATTAGCATGTAGAAAACAGAGTCACTTACAAAAATGACTCATTTGTAAACGTGTTTAAAAGTACGTACCTTCATAACAAAAAAATTTCCACATCATTGATTTCCCTTTAATATTTTTTTTTTTTTTTTTTTTTTTTGAGACGAAAATTCATTTAGCTGTGCAATAAACCGTTTAATTTTATAGAAAATCGTATACTTTTCATGTTGTTGCGCTGTTCTTCATCGTGTAGACTAATTCAATAAAGAGAAGAAAAATTATTGGTAAAAAAGAAAACGAAGACGAGAAAATTCTTGGAAAATATTGAAATTTCCCACACCTCTCCTGTAAACCTACTTATGCACATAATGTTTATTTATTTATTTTTATTGTTGAAAAGTAATATTTTATGATGGATTATATGAACGATGACGATATATAGCATTTTAATGTTCGAGGTGTCAATTTGAATAGTAATGACGAGAGATCCCCTTAGTTTTATTAAACTACAATATCCTATATACATATAATAAATGGTAATATATTGTTCTATTTCGCTTTATACACATTTATTGCAACGGATTAATGATTTATTGATTTAAGTTGTATATTTTGTGCTCTAGTGCAATTAGTATTAAGCAGTGAAGTGTATAATGACAAAAAAGGCGGATAATAGTTTTGTTTTAACCCTTACAAGTAGTTTGTTTGTGTTTTCATGAGATTAGATAAAATGAACGTGTCACTTTAGTTAACTGTTCTCTAAAAGTATACCATGTTCAAAAACTTGACACAATCATGAAAGTGATATACATATGTCAATATTATGATAAATGACGTGGCAGAATATTTAAAGTGGTTGCTGTTTGCTTTATGAAGATAGGTTTATCAAAATCTCGATATTCGAAAATATGTTCATAAAATGACGGGAAACTCTAACAAACAAAAAAAAAATATCGGAAAACTAAAAATTATTAGACACACTCATAAGAAGCAGATACATTCTTACGGAGAAACCTTACTACTTCTAATCCTCAATTAATGATGTTATATATCGGAATACCTATATGTATAATAAACCGGAAACTAGAGGGATACATGCATAACATGGTAATAAGGTGGATCAAAAGAATATAACTGTTGTTTGATTGGGGTTGGTTCGTGCCAAAAAAAAAAATCCCAACAAAAATATTTTTTTAATAAAACAAATTTTTCGAAAGGTTATTTTAATTCGTTGTATACCTTACAGGATGGGAGATGCCGCCCCAAACCCCGCATTAACGATTCAATAAAGTTGAAACATTTTTTTTTGATAATTGGTGCTGAAAATTAACTCAACTTCTAAATCAATTCTTAAATGAACCTCTTAACTCAATCATCAGCTTAACCTTCACCTTAACTTACAACTCAACCTCCAACTCAATCTGAACGCAATCCTAAACGCAATCACTAAATCAACCGGCAATCCAACCTCCAACTCAATCACGAAACCAACCCCAAATCAATCCCCAAATAATTCCTTAATTATTATTATTATTACTTTCGCCGACTCAACCCTCAAATAAATATCTAACTGAACCCCATAGCAAATAAATCCCTAACTAAACGCTCAACTCAATCGTCAAATCACCACTATCCAAAAAACTACATGGGCACAAGAATTCAACTCAGAACAAGTCAAGCTAACTTCCAACTCAAATCTCAACTGAACCTTCAAATAAGTCCTCGCCTGGCTGAATGAGCCCCAACCTAACCCTAATCAAACACCATAAACTCAGGCTTCAACTGTATCCGAAACTCAATGTCGTACTCGATCCCCAAATCAATAGGGTGCGAATATATTTCATGCATACATCAACTCAATTCAAGCTAACTTTCAACTCAACCCACAATTCTTTCCACATAAATCCACAACTGAACCGCTCATCAAACCTCAACTTCCACCTCAACCACAAACTCAATCCCTAAACCAACCCAGTTCGAAAACTGCAAGTATCTATGAATTCAACTCATTCAAACTCGACCCCCAACTCAACCCTCAACTTAGCCCCGAACTCAATGACCAACTCAATATTGAAATTAAAACTACTCGAAAAACAACATTCTTCCAAGCACCCAACTCAAAACAACTCAAGCTTGGAAGTCAATTCAACTTTCAACACAACCCCAAATAAACTCCTAATTTAAACCGCTGACTCAACTTAACTCCAACTTAACTCCAACTCAACCGCAATCCAACCGAAGTCCGACTCCAACTCAACCTTAATTCGATATGCAACCCATCCCTTAAATCAACCCCAAACTTTTGTTCAACTCAACTCCCAAATCAACACGGTTTTGAACGCTTCATGTATATATGAACTCAACTCAAGCTAACTGTAATTCAACCGTCAATTCAACACATAAATAAATCTTCAGCTGAACTGCTTCCTAAACCCTAACCCAACCCCAACTCAATTCGCAAATGGAACTCAACTCAATTCTCAAATCAACCGCAAAATCAACACCCAACTCAATCCTCAAACCAGCATATATAAAAAATTGGTCAACGTAGTAAGATCATCACATGTCGTTGGGTAAGTTCTTATGGGAGAGACCCAATCCTCTTGACGCAAAGCTTCCAAGAGTTTCTCAATTCTCCGCTTTTCCATGGTCAAGAGAAACAGGTTGGCGAAAAAAAACCTAAATCAAACAAGCCATTCTCGAGATATCAAGAGTACAGACAAACATCTAAATATCCATACAGATGGATCAAACACTTTAAAAACATCAAAACAAATTGTTTTGGACCAATGAACTTTTTCACTTTTTATTTTTACTTTTTGCATTTTAGTTTTTACTTTTTAGGTGAGATGATTTTGCGTCAATTCGTATGACAGATAACCGACCCTCTTGACTTAAAGCTTCCAAGAGCTTTTAAAATCTCCGCCTTGACCATATAGAAAGAGATTGACAAAAAATAATAATTTCAGATACTACGAGAACAGACAACAGACAATTTTTATAATTTTTTTTTTTTTGCTTTTATGGGCTCAGGGACTTTCAAAACGTCAAGAAAAATGGTTTTTGGACCGACGAAATTTTTGGCCATTTTTGATAGGATTTCAGTATTTTGGTCTTTTTCAACCGAGGTACATAATTATATTTAGCCCAAGTTGTTACTTAAACAGTATTTCTCATCAGAATGAAGTTACAACTTTTGTATATGAATGCTCCAAAGTTCGGTAAGGTATGGATAACTACAGCAGGGAAACTTTTAAATTTAAGAATGAAACTTCTCATATCGTTGGAACCGAATTAGTCCTAATTAGTGCTACTAGTGCTGGCTAAGGAGGCGAGAAAATGAGGAACGAATTTTCATATTTCGCTTGAAAGACATTAAAAAATGAAACTTGATTTTCAGTGGAAACCAGACAACTAAAATCAATTTAATTAATATTTGCCCTAATTTTTAATTTAATGGTACAGAAATAATTTACAAACAAATTTCAATTCACAATTTCAAATTTTGTCAATTCCACTGACACTTTCTTCGAGAAAAGGAAGTTTCTATTAATCGATTTAGAGTCTCTGGCTAATCGAACAATTTTAAACGATTGAAATACGCAACGGAAGATGTTGCTTTCGTGGAAAGAAATACCAGTAAGTCAGGCTAGCGATTCTAAATAGATAAGTGAATCCTTTTTCCGATTCCCATTCATGCGGATCAAAGGGAAAAGCGGAGCACAAAATGGAAACTGTGTCATCGAATGCGATACTATTGACGAATTGCTATCCGTCGAACTGAGCATTCCAATGCCGGCACATAATTTTCAATTATTGCCATCAATGTTGTCCTCATAGTTGGAGTTGTATCAATGCAGCAATATTGACGTGATTGAGTAATATTCACGTGATTGACAAGCGGGGAACTTTGACGTAAAAATATTTTTTCTATTGACAAGAGGGGGAGGGGCCTTGACATTAAAAAATAAATTTTCTATTGACAAGGGGGGCCTAGACGTACAAAAATAAGTTTTCTATTGACAAGGGGGGGCGGGGGGCCTTGACGTAAAAAAATATCTTATCTATTGACAAGGGGGGGGGGGCTTTCACGTTAAAAATAATGTTACTATTGACAGGGGGGGGGGCCTTGACATAAAAAAAAAAAAATTCTATTGACAAGGGGTGGGGCTTGACGTAAAAAAATAATTTTTCTATTGACAAGGGGGGGGGGGGGGGCTAGACATAAAAAAATAATTTTTCTATTGACAAGGGGGGGGCCTTGACGTTAAAAATAATTTTTCTATTGACAGGGGGGGGGCCTTGACGTAAAAAAATATTTTTTCTATTGACAAGGGGGGGTGGGGCTTGACGTAAGAAAATAATTTTTCTATTGACAAGGGAGGGGGGGGCCTTGTTTAAAAAAATAATTTTTGTATTGACAAGGGGGGGACCTTGACGTAAAAAAATATTGTTTCTATTGACAAGGGGGGCCTTGACGTAAAAAAATATTTTTTCTATTGACAAGAGGGGGGCCTTGACGTAAAAAAATATTGTTTCTATTGACAAGGGGAAGGCCTTGACGTACAAAATTAAGTTTTCTATTGACAAGGGGGGGGGGGGGACCTTGACTTAAAAAAATAATTTTTCTATTGACAAGGGGGGGCCTTGTCGTGAAAAAATATTTTTTCTATTGACAAAGGGGGGGGCCTTGACGTAAAAAATAATTTTTCTATTGACAGTGGGGGGGGCCTTGACGTAAAAAAATATTTTTTCTATTGACAAGGGAGGGGCCTTGACGTTAAAAAATAATTTTTCTATTACAAGGGGGGGGGGGCCTTGACGTAAAAAAATATTTTTTCTATTGACAAGGGGGGGGGCCTTGACGTACAAAAATAAGTTTTTTTTTGACAAGGAGTGGCCTAGACGTACAAAAATAAGTTTTCTATTGACAAGGGGGTGGCCTTCACGTAAAAAATTAATTTTTCTATTGACAAGAAGGGGGCCTTGACGTAAAAAAATTATTTTTCTATTTATAAGGGGGGGGGGGCCTTGACGTAAAAGATATTTTTTCTATTGACAAGGGGGGGGGGGGGCCTTGACGTAAAAAAATAATTTTTCTATTGACAAGGGGGAGGGGGCCTTGACATAAAAAAATATTTTTTCTATTGACAATGGGGGGCCTTGACGTAAAAAATATTGTTTCTATTGACAAGGGGGGGGAGGCCTTAACGTAAAAATATATTTTTTCTATTGATAAGGGGGGGGGGGGGCTTGACATAACAAAATATTTTTTCTATTGACAAGGGGGCCTTGACGTAAAAAATATTTTTTCTATTGACAAGGAGTAGGGAGCCTAGACGTAAAAAAATATTTTTTCTATTGATAAGGGGGGGCCTTGACGTAAAAATATTTTTTCTATTGACAAGGGGGGCCTTGACGTAAAAAAATATTTTTTCTATTGATAAGGGGGGAGAGGGCCTTGACGTTAAAAATAATTTTTGTATTGCCAAGGGGGGGGCCTTGACGAAAAAAAATATTTTTTCTATTGACAAGGGGGGGGCCTTGACGTAAAGAAATATTTTTTCTATTGACGAGGGGGGCCTTGACGTAAAAACTAATTTTACTATTGACAAGGAGGGGGGGGCCTTGACGTAAAAAAATATTTTTTCTATTGACAAGGGGGGGGCTTTGACATTAAAAAAAGTTTTCTATTGACAAGGGAAGGGGGGGGCCTTGACGTAAAAAAATAATTTTTCTATTGACAAGGGGAGGGGGCTTGACATAACAAAATATTTTTTCTATTGACAAGGGAGGGCCATGACGTAAAAAATATTTTTTCTATTGACAAGGAGTGGGGGGCCTAGACGTAAAAATATATTTTTTCTTTGATAAGGGGGGGGCCTTGACGTAAAAATATTTTTTCTATTGACAAGGGGGGCCTTGACATTAAAAATACTTTTTCTATTGACAGGGGGGGGGGGGGGCCTTGACGTAAAAAAATATTTTTTCTATTGATAAGGGGGGGCCTTGACATAAAAAAATATATTTTCTTTTGACAAGGGGGGGGAGGGGGCCTTAAAGTACCAAAATAAGTTTTCTATTGACAAGGGAGGGGCCTTGTCGTAAAAAAATATTTTTTCTATTGACAAGGGGGGGGAGGGGGCTTGACGTAAAAAAATTATTGTTCTATTGACAAGGGGGGGGGGCCTTGTCATAAAAAAATATTTTTTCTATTGACAAGGGGGGACCTTGACGTAAAAAATAAGTTTTCTATTGACAAGGGGGGGGGGCTTGACATTAAAAATATGTTTTCTATTGACAAGGGGGGTGGGCCTTGACGTTAAAAATAATTTTTCTATTGCCAAGGGGGGTCCTTGACGTAAAAAAATATTTTTTCTATTGACAAGGAGGGGCCTTGATGTAAAGAAATATTTTTTCTATTGACGAGGGGGGCCTTGACGTAAAAACTAATTTTACTATTGACAAGGGGGGGGGGGGGGCCTTTAAACGTAAAAAAATATTGTTTCTATTGACAAGGGGGGGGGGCCTTGACGTTAAAAAATATTTTTTCTATTGATAAGGGGGGCCTTGACATTAAAAATATTTTTTCTATTGACAAGGGGGGGACTTGACGTTAAAAATAATTTTTCTATTGACAATTGGGGGCCTTGACATTAAAAATATTTTTTCTATTGACAAGTGAGGGGGGTCTTGACGTAAGAAATAATTTTTCTATTGACAAGGGGGGGGGGGCCTTGACGTAAAAAAATATTGTTTCTATTGACAAGGGGGGCCTTGACGTAAAAAAATAATTTTTCTATTGACAAGGGGGGCCTTGACGTAAAAAAATATTTTTTCTATTGACAAGGGGGGAGAGGGTCTTGACGTAAAAAATAATTTTTCTATTGACAAGGGGGGGGCCTTGACGTAAAAAAATATTGTTTCTATTGACAAGGGGGGGCCTTGACGTTAAAAATAATTTTTCTATTGACAGGGGGGGGGGCCTTGACGTAAAAAAATATTTTTTCTATTGACAAGGGGGGGGTGGGGCTTGACGTAAGAAAATAATTTTTCTATTGACAAGGGAGGGGGGGGGCCTTGTTTAAAAAAATAATTTTTGTATTGACAAGGGGGGGACCTTGACGTAAAAAAATATTGTTTCTATTGACAAGGGGGGCCTTGACGTAAAAAAATATTTTTTCTATTGACAAGAGGGGGGCCTTGACGTAAAAAAATATTGTTTCTATTGACAAGGGGAAGGCCTTGACGTACAAAATTAAGTTTTCTATTGGCAAGGGGGGGGGGGACCTTGACTTAAAAAAATAATTTTTCTATTGACAAGGGGGAGCCTTGTCGTGAAAAAATATTTTTTCTATTGACAAAGGGGGGGGGGGCCTTGACGTAAAAAATAATTTTTTTATTGACAGTGGGGGGGGGGGGGCCTTGACGTAAAAAAATATTTTTTCTATTGACAAGGGAGGGGCCTTGACGTTAAAAAATAATTTTTCTATTACAAGGGGGAGGGGGGCCTTGACGTAAAAAAATATTTTTTCTATTGACAAGGGGGGGGGCCTTGACGTACAAAAATAAGTTTTTTTTTGACAAGGAGTGGCCTAGACGTACAAAAATAAGTTTTCTATTGACAAGGGGGTGGCCTTCACGTAAAAAATTAATTTTTCTATTGACAAGAAGGGGGCCTTGACGTAAAAAAATTATTTTTCTATTTATAA
Organism: Tipula helvola; assembly: GCA_963556165.1. NCBI lineage: Eukaryota > Metazoa > Arthropoda > Insecta > Diptera > Tipulidae > Tipula > Tipula helvola. Next base: position 71,701,933 of record OY744483.1, on the reverse strand, counting down.
GGGGGGGGGGGGGCCTTGACGTAAAAAATATTTTTTCTATTGACAAGGGGGGGGGCCTTGACGTAAAAAAATAATTTTTCTATTGACAAGGGGGAGGGGGCCTTGACATAAAAAATATTTTTTCTATTGACAATGGGGGGCCTTGACGTAAAAAAATATTTTTTCTATTGACAAGGGGGGGGGGGCCTTAACGTAAAAATATATTTTTTCTATTGATAAGGGGGGGGGGGGCTTGACATAACAAAATATTTTTTCTATTGACAAGGGGGCCTTGACGTAAAAAATATTTTTTCTATTGACAAGGAGTGGGGAGCCTAGACGTAAAAAAATATTTTTTCTATTGATAAGGGGGGCCTTGACGTAAAAATATTTTTTCTATTGACAAGGGGGGCCTTGACATAAAAAAATATTTTTTCTATTGATAAGGGGGGAGAGGGCCTTGACGTTAAAAATAATTTTTGTATTGCCAAGGGGGGGGCCTTGACGAAAAAAAATATTTTTTCTATTGACAAGGGGGGGGGCCTTGACGTAAAGAAATATTTTTTCTATTGACGAGGGGGGCCTTGACGTAAAAACTAATTTTACTATTGACAAGGGGGGGGGGCCTTGACGTAAAAAAATATTTTTTCTATTGACAAGGGGGGGGCTTTGACATTAAAAAAAGTTTTCTATTGACAAGGGAAGGGGGGGGCCTTGACGTAAAAAAATAATTTTTCTATTGACAAGGGGAGGGGGCTTGACATAACAAAATATTTTTTCTATTGACAAGGGAGGGCCATGACGTAAAAAATATTTTTTCTATTGACAAGGAGTGGGGGGCCTAGACGTAAAAATATATTTTTTCTTTGATAAGGGGGGGGGGCCTTGACGTAAAAATATTTTTTCTATTGACAAGGGGGGCCTTGACATTAAAAATACTTTTTCTATTGACAGGGGGGGGGGGCCTTGACGTAAAAAAATATTTTTTCTATTGATAAGGGGGGGCCTTGACATAAAAAAATATATTTTCTATTGACAAGGGGGGGAGGGGGCCTTAAAGTACCAAAATAAGTTTTCTATTGACAAGGGAGGGGCCTTGTCGTAAAAAAATATTTTTTCTATTGACAAGGGGGGGGGGGGGGGCTTGACGTAAAAAAATAATTTTTCTATTGACAAGGGGGGGGGCCTTGTCATAAAAAAATATTTTTTCTATTGACAAGGGGGGACCTTGACGTAAAAAATAAGTTTTCTATTGACAAGGGGGGGGGGGGGCTTGACATTAAAAATATGTTTTCTATTGACAAGGGGGGTGGGCCTTGACGTTAAAAATAATTTTTCTATTGCCAAGGGGGGTCCTTGACGTAAAAAAATATTTTTTCTATTGACAAGGGGGGCCTTGATGTAAAGAAATATTTTTTATATTGACGAGGGGGGCCTTGACGTAAAAACTAATTTTACTATTGACAAGGGGGGGGGGGGCCTTTAAACGTAAAAAAATATTGTTTCTATTGACAAGGGGGGGGCCTTTACGTTAAAAAATATTTTTTCTATTGATAAGGGGGGCCTTGACATTAAAAATATTTTTTCTATTGACAAGGGGGGGACTTGACGTTAAAAATAATTTTTCTATTGACAAGGGGGGGCCTTGACATTAAAAATATTTTTTCTATTGACAAGTGGGGGGGGGGTCTTGACGTAAAAAATAATTTTTCTATTGACAAGGGGGGGGGGCCTTGACGTAAAAAAATATTGTTTCTATTGACAAGGGGGGCCTTGACGTAAAAAAATAATTTTTCTATTGACAAGGGGGACCTTGACGTAAAAAAATATTTTTTCTATTGACAAGGGGGGAGAGGGCCTTGACGTAAAAAAATATGTTTTCTATTGACAAGGGGGGGGGGGTCTTGACATAAAAAATAATTTTTCTATTGACAAGGGGGGGGCCTTGACGTAAAAAAATATTGTTTCTATTGACAAGGGGGGGCCTTGACGTAAAAAAATAATTTTTCTATTGACAAGGGGGGGGGGCTTTGACGTAAAAAAACATTTTTTCTATTGACAAGGGGGGAGAGGGCCTTGACGTAAAAAAATATTGTTTCTATTGACAAGGGGGAGGGGTCTTGACGTAAAACATATTTTAAAACACAGATTATTTCGATTCTTAAGAGTTTCTTTATTGTATCATAAACTTTGCTCTATGACAATAATACGTGAAAGATAATATCGTGCAAATGGCCTTTGTTGCTATTTTTGCAGTGAATAACACTGCCCTGCAAACTTTTGCCCCTGGACCATGAATAGTTGTTTCCGAAGTAATTTTTCACGCTGAATCGGAATATAGGCTCAGAATTGCTCTATTACGTCAGGTTTATGAGATATTCTAACCAAAAAGTGCAAAAAACACTGTTTTTTGACATATTTGAGGTTATCTAGCACCGAGATTTTTTTTTCTTCAAAAATCCATGTGTGGGATCTTATAGTACAAGTCTTCTTCTTTCAAATGCCGTTGAGTTTGCTCAAATATCTTTTTTTTTCGCCGAGATATCGCATTTTCGAATTTGCATGTTCGTGAATTTTTTTGATAGAGCAACAATTCTGAGCCCATATTCGGATTCAGCGTGAAAAATTACTTCGGAAACAACTATTCATTATCCAGGGCACCAAATTTTTAAAATTTTGTAGAGTAGTGTAATTCTCAGGTCCCTCATTAAGAAAACAAAGGAAATAATTTCAAAAATAACCAATTAGTTTCAGCAAAAGCTCATATTTTAGGGAAAAAAAATATTTTCGAAATATTGAAATTTAATATTTGTCAAAAAATACTTCTGTTTGAACAACGAGAATATATTAAGACTATTCGAAGAGTAGAATTTATTAACCATTCTAAAGCGTAAATTAACCACACATCCTATAAATAAACCAAAGTGTAACATTCTCCAACTCCACAAATTACAATGTGTTTCAAACAGTTAAAGTAAATTTTTATCACTTTAACATCATTCCGAAATTTAATGAATCTTTCGGTTTCAACTCATAAAAATCAAATGCACAACTCAAATAAAAATTTTGTGTTCACTTTTATAGAATTAGGGCAGCATAACAAAATACATAACAATGAACTATGACTTCGAGTGGGTTTAACAACCATTAAACCCATTAAACCCAGGTGTTTAGCTATTTCGATGATCCGTATATACATATGAATGTATGTATATCGAGCGATAAACTCGGATAAAGAATTTTACTTTTTTTTGATTTTATGATATGGAAAATGCTTTACTTTACGAGATGAAAATATTTCTTATATACTCATATTAAGTATAAGTTTGTTTAATAAATTGTAAGCGTAAATAATTGGTCTATGACTGGTTTCAATTCAATGCTTTGTACCATATTTTATAATCGAAATTTATTATCGTATATCCGTTTACATCGACAGAATATAAGAAAAAAGCGATTTTTCTAATCGGAATTTAATTATCATATTATTATTGTTTCTTCTTGATGTTTTCTATTTATTTTTTTTATTACAGGATAGACATTTATTTTGGAATCTTAATCAATTCTAAACGTATAAAAAATATTTACCATAAAAATGAATAATGGAAGTAGGAATATTAATTGTTGAAACACTTTGCGTAGTGAAATGGAAATTTATTTATTTATTTTTTATTATCATTGTTTATTAACAATTTGTGTCTTGTTTGCTCAATTAAGCATAATATTTATCCATAACAGTAAAGAATCTTAATTTAATATGAACTCGTATATTCATGTATTATTAATTTTGAATACCCTGAAGAAAGGATTTCTTTTTTTGATTCGTTGCTGTACTTTGTCTGCTGTAATAAGCATTTTTTTGGATCGTGAATCATAAGAAGTGCATGTTTTTGGTGAGATAAGACGAAATTGATATTATTATTGTTATTATTAAGTGGAAATCATCAGAAATCAAATTATGTTTGGTTATAGGGAAGGTTAAATGTATATACAAATATGGTAATTGAAATTTGCAATCAGCCGAAAACTAAAATGATTTAATTTACATTATACGTAATGAACTGCCCGAGTTTAATTGAACGTAAACAAATAATGTTGACATCAAATGTAAATTGTGAGATAAATGCAAGTGAATTGATAATTTAAATTTCAAAAATTTACCTCTTACAACTATTGCATTATAATTTGGTCCATATAAAATATTATGTAGAATCCAGATTCTTACCTGTAAGTAGAAAAAAAAAATACAACAATTAGAAATTAGAAACAATTTAATATTTAGCGTTTATCAATTATTTAAAAATAAAATCGAAAATCAATTTTTCCGATATTGCATATCTGTACAGAGATCCGTAAGCTAAGCCCAATCAGTTATAGTTTCAGTTATCATATGAAACTCTTATAAAGTTGTCAAAAATGTATAAAGTAAAAGTTTTCGAATTTAAATTTCATTTTTCAAAATTATATCACAGTTGGTGGGCGGAAAAATGGAAAGTTAGTAGATCCACCAGTTGAACAGTGCGTTTTTTTTTTTGTAAACAAGATTTCGTTTTATGAATGTATCTTTATCTTGTTTAACGTTTTCCCTTATAATTTGTATTATTCATCAATCGAGTTTGAAAGTACTTAATATTAAACCTAAGTACTTAATATTAATTAATTATTTTTTTAATTTATTTATTTAGACGTCATACTTTTATTTTTATTTGAAAATTTATTTTCGAGGAAATTATTTTTCCAAATTCAACAATAAGCCCTTTAGCTCAAGTAAATAAATTCGATCAATTTTATAACCTTATGGGACTTGTGAAACAATTTAAAATTAAATAAAATAAAATTTAATCAAGTTAAACTCAAATTAAGCGAAAAATAATTGCATTGATGTCTATAGTGTAGGAGAGCCTAATAAAACAAAAATAAATTAGCTAGTTTTAAAAAATTCTGACACACTGCAATTTAATAAATCGGATTTAGTGAATTTTCCGAGTTTAGCCGTAGTGTGTCAACCCAAATATTTGGTAATCGCGTTTTGTTTCATAGAGCACGGTGTGCTGGAAATCAGTTTTAATGAAAAATTCTGTCATAAAAAAAATCATAGTGAACCTTGTTGAAGGGAGTGTCCTGAGTTCGGAAAAGTTGAAATTAAAATCATTGGAAGAGCCGTTTTTTTTTGGCGGAAATTTTAAAATTTAAATAAATTTCACATATATGTAAATGCTTATTTTATACCTCGTTTTTAATTCAGAAATTTCAGATTTGTATGTACATATTATATCAATTAATATGATTTTTTCGGCCTTTTCCCAACAAACAAAGCGCAAGGAAAGCGGTACCCTTTCGTGCGCGATTTCGCACGGGGTACTCGGAAAAGGAGACTATTAACTTTCGGAAAGCGGTGCACCTGGCTGAAGAAAGTTGTCACTTTTGTCGCACGACTTCCTTTTTTTATATTCTTTTATAGTCATGACTGTATTGGTGCGTCCAAACTTTCCATACCCATTCCATACCTTATAGCATTATAAATCGCAAACTTTTCCGTACTCATTCCGTACATTTTCGAATTAAAAATCGTACCGTTTTTTTGCTACTTTCCGTTGGAATATAAATTTCTTTCGGTTTTATTAATAACAAAAATTTTTAAAAATTCATGTATTTTGTTATAATGTAAATACATATATTATTATAAACATATCATTATTATACATATATCACAAATTTCTGGTTCGTCATCGTCATCGGCTTGGATGCTTCCGTTGATGTAGTAGGAATTTTTTCTTTTAATTTTTAAAAAATTTTGCGGTAGCCGATCTCTGAATCGGACCAAGAAAAAGTTTTATCAGCTACGGAAACATCTTGTTTTCTTTTTTATTCGGTTACATAATCTTTTGGAACTTAAAAAAAGAAAGAAATAATTTTGAAATTTATATTTATATTTTTTTTAAACTTGCCTTTCTTATTGAATGTAAATATGCTCCGGCTCTGGCTCTCCATGTTTTTAAATCTCAATATATTTATAATTTTTAGAAATTGGCATTTAGAAAATGGCATCCTAATCCTTGTTCGTAGTCAATTGCAAATACTACTTTGTCATACTACGCTGTAATGTAAATACCCACACAGTCTCAAAACTTAGTTAATTTTTTCAAATGACAACCAGAAAAGGGTACGGAATGCCGTGCGAAAATTGCATTTTTTTGGGTACGTACCCGTGAATGTTTGTTGGGTTATAGACAAAATATATTATTTTTAATAGCATTCCCATTATTACGACTTGTTAGTCAATAAAATAAAGAGGATATCTACTCACAATACATCTACTAAAAAAAGTAGAAATTCACTCTCCCCGTATTTTCCCTAAGGGTTATACGATGTATTATATCCTTTCAAAAAATGAGAACTTTCCTTAAGCTCCTGGTAGTTTGGTTTCGTACTGATAAAAAGCTAGCTACGATCAAACTACAAAAATACAATACAATTCTTACCTTTTACGTATAGTACTAGGTAAGAACGTAATGATTTAGCGAATTATGTTGCCCAAATCTAGAATGCTATTAAAAATAATATAAAAATAAATAAAGCTGAACAAATCATAATAAGGCAGAACCAGACGGTGCGAGAATTGGCAAATATATTGGCGCATAAACATTTGTGCAAGTTCTATACATGGCAAATGTATCCTACACATGAGACATCCAATGACAATATTGAAATGAAGCAATTGTATACCAACATATGGGCTGACGTTAAATTTTTTGGTGTATTTCAAATTAAAAATATATTTTTGTGTTCTGGTTCATTAAAAAGCCTGTAAAATTATTAATTTTTGATTTATTATAATTATTTTTTAAATAGGTACGGACGAGTAAATTATTAGAAACTAATTAAATAAAAATAAAACAGTTCAAATAGTTTTACGTGCATTTTAAAATTAATTCGGAATAAGTAGTACGGAAATATTGTGGTATGAATACGAACATCTGTCGTTCGAAAACTCAAACGACATGGCATATACATATGTATATATCACTAACATTTGACGATTTAAGAACGATGTGAAAATCGACAAATGTTGGTGATACACTGATATGTATCTATGTAGTATGACCTGTAGTGAGGACAGTTTTCATATCACCAATGTGACATTTGGTACATTGGTAAATACGTTCACATTCGCCGTGTGGACAATTTTCATATCACCAATGTGTCATATGGTACATTGCAGTGGCGGCGCTTGGTATTTCTGCCGACGGAATCAATTAAATAAATTGATTAAATTCATATCTAATTAGTTTAGATTTCCGTAAATTAATTTAATAATACAGGGTGTCGTATTCAATATAGAAATATATTTTTATTTTACAAAAGGCATGTACATACTGTGGACGTGTGCACTCGTTTCTTTTTAGTTATTATTAGGCACCACAAAGTAAATTATGGGAGAATCCAACTTGGTTTTAAATAAAACAAATGAGAAATTAAACACAACTAATAACTTTCTTGAAACACTTTTTATTTTCGATCTTGTCGCTTCGACTCACTGATTGCAATTAATTTAATAAAATTATTGACGTCAATCGACAGAAATATTGGCTTACATAGTTCATGTGGTTACACATAGATGGCGCGACTACTCATGTCGGCCAGTTTTATGTTTCGGACAGTTTGTGTAGTTACTTTATTGGCTGTCACTTTTGGCAGCAAAATAATTAAATAATTATTTTGTAAATATGTATAAACAAACAAGGAAACATTAAATCGGTAAGTAAACTTAAACTAAATGTACAATAACATATTTTAACCTTTTTCCTTCCTTTTTAGACTACTTGTTATACATATGATGCGGCTCGAAGGAAATTTGGATACAGCAAAACATCCATCAGATAAGTATTTTTGTTTAAGATTTGTGTTTCTTTGTGGTGATTTAGTTTTCTTCCCTTTCAGGTGTATCCGTGAGTTCTGCCGGTCCCGAACACCTACTAAGTTACAACACGAATCTCTCATTTTCATTAATTATTTTTTCTAGCTTGTTAGGTACGGAATTAATAACACTGAGAAGGAAATCTGTCATAATTTCACTTACGTTCATTCGAATCGCATTTTCCAATTCGTAGATTATCAAAGTATCTTTTAAATAGTTCAAAAAAAAACTCACAGAGAAAAACGAACAGGAAAGCAATTCGAGATGACTATGCTATCAAAAAAATCGTGCAGGTAATCCAAAACTACATCAACAGTATGCGGACGCGAACCATCTGTCATAAAGCATGCATGTTAATTTAATTTTCTCCCATTCCTATTAGTGTTGGTCCAGCTGATCCAAATAACTTGCTGAAGTATCATTGCCTCGTACAACAACCATCAGTGTTTAAATTCATTTTTTCTTTCCCTTCTTTTATCTTTTTTTCTCTCTTTGTGAAAGAAAGCAAAAAATATTTTTGTTTGTTTCTTTCCCCGGGAACGAAATCGACAAAAGTAAAATATCTCCTCATATAAAACACAAAAGATAAGAGAGGAGAGATATTTTATTTTGTTCGATTTCGTTCCGGAGGAAAGAAACAAAACAAAATATTTTTTCTCTTCTTTCGCAAAAAGAGAATAAAAATAGGAACGAAATTTGAATTTAAACACTGATTATAATACCTTAAGCCCATAACACACACCAATCAGTTACATTTTGAGGGTGTAATGGCGATTCATGGAATTCTCTGTACTCCAATATCTTTGATTTTGTTTGCTCACGTGACCCGTGAGGTGTGCTTTATCAATAAACCAGATATCCCTCAAGATGTAATCTCCATTTAGGTGTTTCAAAAATTCTTGGTCAAAAGCAAGTCAAGTAACACTTTCTGTAAGCTCTTGAACCTCGTGTGGACGATACTTTAAATTTTGAATGACTTTATGTGTACTTGTGCGGGAAACTTGGGCAACACTTAGGGAATATTTATTGAGACAGGTCGACCCTGATGTTGATTTTTAATGTCCCGAATATTTTAAATTTCTTAACCAACCTAAATATGGTACAAAGATACAGAGATATTTTTTGAAAATGTGTTTAAAATTCCCACTTTATTTCTTTAATTGAGTTTTTCTCTCACAAATTCCATTAAAATGAAGACTTTTTATTCGTTTGAATATCACATTTTGTAATGCTGTTCGTTTAATTTGAATGAACTTACAGTAATTATTGTTATTAATTTAAAAAGCGAAACCATCTTTGATAGATATAAAATTTATTTGGAATAAATCAAATATTTTGATAAACAAAAATAATTTTTAAAAATGAGTCGCGTTTTGAATAGGACACCCTGTATATCATAAACAAAATATAATCGTTTCTTTTAGTAGATTATTCTCCATGGTGAAAAGACCGTAAAACAACAACATTTATTTTATTCGTAGAGTAAAATACGTGAAGCCGGCTATTTGAAGATTATTTTATGAAAGAAAAATCTGTATTTTGATTTAGAAAATGATAAAACTGATGGAATTTAACAGATTTTACGATTCAATGAAACATATTAACGCTTATTACTCACGACAAAATACCTGATTTTGAATAAAATGCCTAGCTCACTAATTATACTGAGACGTCTCATTTTTGGAATACTATGATTCGAGTGTCATTAAGAATTCGTTACCACAAAAAATGTTTTTGCATATTTCATATTTCGCATATTTTACATAAGCAAAAAATTTCAATTTAATGCATTGCATATTTAGCTTTTTTTGAATATGTATGCCTTGCAAAATAAAAGAATTTTAGTTTGAATAAACATTGTTCACGTTAAATTGTTCTAAAATTATTAATAAAATATTAAAAGAGTTTGGCCCTGAAGGTATTGAAACTACAGATGGGAAATTAGTGTGCACACTATGTGAGTGCGACGTTAAATTAAAAAAATACCTCATTCAGCAACATTTAAAAACATTGAAGCATTCGACTGGCTCAAAATTCAAAACAACAGAATGAAAAAAATCAATCAGAAAAAAAGTCTTAGAATAAAAATTTTTGTTTAGATCTATGCAACATGATGGTTGATTGGTTGCTACAAACATACCTTTCTGGAAATTAGAAAATGTGGCGAAATTCATATATTAATTTAACTTTCCAATCAAAATTTAAATTTTATTTCAAAAGGTCTTTCCTAGAGTAATACACAAGAGAAATAATTCCTAGTGAATCCACCATTCGAAAAAATTATCTGACTTCTTGCTATGCAAATATAATTTCGGAAATAAAAGAAAACCTTAAAGGCAAAAAAATTTGGATGTCTATCGATGAAACAACGGACGCTGCTGGACGTTTCGTTGCCAACATTATAGTTGGAATTTCACAGAAGGATTTGGATAATATTAATTCAGTGTATTTATTAGACTGCCAATTTGTAGATAAATCCAATGCTACGACAATGTCTCGTACTCAAACGCTTTTAAAATACTAGATGGTGCTTGCGAACGTGATGATGTGTTGTCAGAGGTAACCGATGCTGCACCATATATGGTTAAAATGGGAAAAGGTTTATCTATTTTGTACCCCAACTTGATACATGTAACATGCCTTGCACATGGGTTGCATAGACTTGCAGAGCATATCCAATCCATTTTTTCTGACGTTGACACGGTCATCAACAACTTAAAAAAAATATTCTTAAAATCATCTTCCAGAATAGGCGTTTTTAAAAGATTGACGCAAAATTTACCACTACCACCACAACCTGTTGATACACGATGAAGCACATGGTTACAGGCAGTAGAATATTGTTCCAATAATTTCAATATATTAAAAATTGTCTTCGCGGAATTAGAAAAGAATGCTGGGTCAATTGTCAAGTGTCAATTTTGTCATTTATATACAGTAGAAAAACATGCTAAAACATATGGTGTGTTAGGTTAAGCGGATGTGCGCGACCTGTTGCGCGCTTCAGCGAATCCGTGGTAAATAAAAACACAACAAATGTGTTTTGTGTTAGAATCATTTATTATTTTGAACCACAATAAAACATTAATTAAATAATAATCAAACGCTATAATTAGATTTTTTTATTAACTATTTTTACCACCGCTTATACGTTTGCTTGATAAAGTTTGAATGTGTCATCGACAATGTGAGAGCGAGAGAAATAGAACCAAAAATATGGCGGCGTTTGGAAGAAAAACATCGAATAGAAATGTGTTACAGTCTTTTCCAGTAGCGTTCTGTGTCTATGTTTTTTTTATGAGCTTGTATTATCGTCCGACAGATGATGCGTGGAAGAATAGCAAAATAAATTCGAAAAGTGATTATTTGTGGAACATATCTCCCTTCAACAAGGTTCACTATGATTTTTTTTAGTGACAGAATTTTTCAATAAAACTGATTTCCAGCACATCGCGAGAGTACCTAAACCAATTTAGCTAAATCGAATTTTTTAAATCGCAGTCTGGCAACGCTATTAGATTCATAATCCAGTGTTTACCAATAACAAAATCCGAGTATAAAATGTGACTTACCAGTAATGAATGAGCCAATGTTTTTTTGTGAACTTGGACATTCTCTTCAAATCCGAATAAGTATTTGGGCAAACTTGATTAACATGTTTAGCCCATAAAATTGACCAACGCTAAGCAGTTTTGGGGAGGAAGAGATCACCACAGATGTAGTCATTGAAACTACCGTGAAATCTAACAGATTGCCTCCACATACGGATACTCGAGCATTTTTCCACTTTAGATTTAGTCGTTGGGAGCAAGCTTCGGTGATGAAGTTCACTTGTGACCCTGAGTCTAGCAAAGCCCGGCAAATATTTATTTTACCAGAAGAATCTACAACGTTGATGGCTGCTGTAGGTAAAATGGCTTAGACAGACGTGTTTTGAGAGCAAGCGGATACGACCAGTGCTGTTGTTAACTTGTCGGGTGTGGTTTTCTGACGAAATTTCGGTGTCTTCATTTGTGTGGAGTAGACTGTGGTGTTTCCTTTTGCATTGTTGACAGCGATGTTGAAAAGTGCACTTGAACCATGGATGCTTAGGGCTTAAGCAGTTGAAACACCTTTGAGTTGTTTTAACCCATTCTCTTCGTTCGGTGGCACCCATTTCATTAAATTTTTTGCATAAAAATAATGAGTCATCTCCTGAACATATTGCGCACTTGAATGTGAAACTGTTTGTAGCTACATGGCCGGTTACTTTTGATTTAGGAGGAGGTCGTTTTGGAGTGCTGATGGATTCAGTGTGTCAATTCTTCTTGCTAGGAATTTCATGAAATCCGAAAAGGTTGGATTTTCTGTGTCAGCGGTTGCTTCAGCCCACTGAACTTTGGATTTGTCGTCCAACTAAGCATGATAGAAAAATCAACCAAGGATCCCGTGTTTCTGCATGGTTTCCCAGCGCATTCAAACTACGCACCACTTCGTCTGACGTGTCCATTAGTCGCTTGATATTGCTTGCATTTGCAATATGTATAGTAGATTGATCGATGAATGTCCGTATGAAGGAATAAATAACTGGTCGCTTCCGATTATATCGCTCTTTTAATTTGTTTAGAGCTCCTAAATAGTTCGCTTCTGTAACACTAATATGGCGCAACAGAACTGCAGGTTCACCTCGTGATACACCTTTCAGATATTGAAATTTGTGTACCGGATTTAGTAAAAGCGACGTAGAAAAATTGCCACTCTGTATATTCACTATTAAACGGAGGAATGTTGATTTTTGGTAATTTAACCTCTGCGTGGCTGATTCCTGAATGATTCAGACACATTGATGCATCTAGATTTGCTGACGTGCTTGTAGATGAGTGGATCGAATCCAGGTATTAATGCTGGTAATGACGTTGTAGCATCTTTCCTTATACTGAACATCTAAGTCTTCTTCTGGGTTGACATCCAATAGTTTTGCTTCAATCGCCGTGAATTCCGACATTAGCTTTTCAACTCGCATCAAACGAGTTCGGAACTCTTCAATTTTGGTTGATTCCTTGGCAGTTTCCGGAAAATTGAAGATTTTTGTTAACCTACCCTTATTGGAGTTGAAGGCAGGTTGCTTTCTGAGTGATGCTAGTTCTTGAGTCATTTGATAATCAAATGGTGACCGTAGAACTTTTGAAATGATTGGACGACTTGACTTGGTAACTTCGTATGACCGATTTTATGCTTCCAAAAAATGGAGGCCCGAATAATGATTTTGAATTAACTCGTAAATTCACTTTACACAAAATAACGTCCAAAAATGAAGGCTATACTAAACGAATATATTTTGATTCTATTTGAACTGTGTTTAGTTTTAATTTCTAGTATTAGTTAACTTACGATTTCATGCTTCCGAAACATGGAGGCCGGAATGATAAATTTGATCTGATCCCGTAAATTAACTTTATACAAAATGGCTTCTTAAATGCGGTCTTGCTTGGTTGAATGACGGTTGTGTATTTCGACCGTGCACTTTTTCCACGTTTCATTTTATAATATGATAAATAAATTGTTAATGAGATTTCTGTTTTCTTTAATCTAACTGCTACTAGATGATGACATATAATATAAACATTAGATTTACGATTAATTTTAGAGGTAAGAATATAATAATACATTTCACTGTGTTTACAATTAGAATACATAAATCTATTTTATTTCAGAAAATGTGACTGCTGTGCATGTTGCGATGATGTGCACTTATGATTATGCTCCTTTACATCCAGGTACATTAGTAAGTATTAACAGCGTCCCTGAAGCAACTCAAAAAACTGCTTTATAGTTGGGTATTCCTCGTCCCTAGTTTTTTAATAGAAGCCGAATGATCCAATGATCTCTTGACTCAGCCTTTGCTCTCAATACCTTCAATCCTCGCAGTATTCCATCAGTGGCGGCTGATCGAAAAATGTATTAATATACGAGTCCGATGATGATTTGTCTTTTCCGTTGGCTTCAAAGTAATGATCATCCGTAAGCGGCAAGTTATTGATCAAATGGCTTGTTTCCCCTTTTAGATAGCCTCGCAGAAATTGGAATTTTTGTCGGAAACCTGGCTTTCGGTAATCCCAATTATTGAAATTGTCCACTTTGGTATGAGTTCTATTTGGTGTTTCATTTATATGCATTATAGATCCACCTTCCGCATGTCTTTTAAGCCAGAAATCTAGTTGTACATTAATTTCGAAGTAAAGTATCGATTATCGCTGATGATGAAATGCTTTCATTTAAATAACAAAAAGTATCTATACAATTTTTAACAATCAACAATTTTTTACCATAATTTGAATTTATTAATTAATTAATTCGTGTAATTTCTATTAATGAATTCAAATTAGAGTAAAAAATTGTTTATTGATAAAATTTGGTTACACAGGAATAGAGCTGTGTGAATGTGACGAAGAAAAATTTGTAAAAGAGTTTGGCTGTATTAGTATAATTCGCTAATACAACTTGCACAGTATATTCTGTATATATAGATTGTAAATTGTGGTACAATAAGTCCAGTCGCCGCGGCCTGATGAGAAGATTGGTTTTTTTACTTACCAATATTTGTCTCTAAAATTTAGCTGCTTAAAATATTACCAACTTTTGGCCAAATTCCGAATTATTTTTATCAGATTTTATGCTTCAAATTAATTTGGCTTTTGAAAAACGAGTTGGCTACATGCAAATTGGAATCCAATCGTCAGTAGTCAATAGGAAAAGAATAAAACCACTACAATAAAATGAAATCTTGGTTGTTTGTGTTTTCATCTTGATTTTTTTTTACCTCCCTCCTTTTGCAGGTATTGTCCAGTTTATTTTTTAGGAGGGTGGGTGTGTCTTTCTATTGTATAAATAACTTATTGAAATATACTCAAACTACCTAGAAGCTTCCTGTGCTAAATTGAATTACTCAAAGCATATCGAAAACTTTATAAATTTATTTCTCAGATGTCTCGTTTTCAAAATAAATACATGAAACAATAAACATTTTCCTTTTATCATTTTCTCAAGAAAAACTATGTATATACATATATATACAACTGTTCAATGTATACACACACAAATTTATTTATCCAATTTTTCATTTTTTATTGAATAATAATCAATAAATTTTCTTTTTGAAGTTCGCTTTTTTTTTTAGGAAAATACATTTTCTATTATTATTTGTCTATAACATATAAATAAGATTTGTAGAATTTGGAATAAGATAGTAAAATGTTGCCAAAAATAGTATTTGTCTATTTATTGTATAATTTTTTATCAATAATAAGTCCACGTTCCAGACGTGAAAAAATTTTCTAAAACAAAAAAACAAATTTTATTTTTCTATAAATACAACAAACTTATCTGTGTTATTTTAAATATACGTTTTTTTAGTTTTATTGTTGTTTTAGTGGTTTTGGAATTTCCATTGCCAAGAAAATGTTGTCTTGTTAGTTATTTTTTTTTATTGGTTTTCACACACTGCCTTCAAGCGTTGTATGTTGTTTGCTAAAAGGAAAAACTTTTTCTTGTGTTATCTATTTGTGTTTCGTGTGCTTTTTATCGATTTAACTTTAACAGTTACTTTTTTGTGTTGTATTTTTTATTTTACAAAAAGGTATTTTGTAAATTACACGATATGGCTGGCGTTAATAAAAACGACTTCCTAATAAGAATATATATACGCACATGTATGTGTTATTCCTCTTCTTATATTATAAGGCCCTATGCCTCTTTTTCTGCCTGTGCACACGATGGAAATGGCAAGAAAATAATATGAACATGTATCGTTCGAAGAGATGTAAATAAAGTACGTGCGTTATAATGAAAAAAAAAAAATCGTAGATTAAGTGATGTTATTATTAATGAGATGTTAAGGTGTAAGAATTTTTTTTTGTTGAGCGAACACTGGTGTGAGAGGAATCATGTTTTACAGGTTGAATTGGGAATATGTTTTAATATAATAAGTGAATTAGCTTGATATGCGAGAAATGAAAATTTATGTGTTTACCATTCCTTCTTTGTAATTTTCAAATCTACCTAAGATGATGCCCTGTTTTTGAATTATAACGAGATTCTGCTGTTTGAATTAAAATCAGCCAGGAGTAAAAATTCTAAATATCAAAACATCGTCTTAGGTATGCTTTGAAAATTACAAAGAAGAAATGTTAAAAACTTGAACTTCTTTGCGTGTCCTAAAAATGTGATTTTCTCGCACGTGTTTTCGTAAGAGGTAAAAAATTACGTAAAGTCAAAAATTTTTCCACTTTTACTTTGTTAACGAATGGTGAACATGAAACCCATTATACGACAATTTATAATATTCATTGCAATTTGTACATATCCTCTTAATTTTTTTATTTATTATTAGTCTCTGTTATTTCATAACCAACACATTAAAATCTGGCAATTGTGGCTGGTATTTATGTCGTATGCATTCTTATCTGTTACTAAAGGCTAAGAATATCGTAAATGATTCAAAACCGTAAAGTAGTATTTGGTGTAGCAGATTACTAGATGCTTAGGCCTTGATCGTTCGAGTTTACGCGGACTTACGCTCGAATGTGCCCCGTATTTGTTATACTTACTACATTTTTGTTAGTCGGAGCTTAATTATGTTGGGCAACGCCATACAATATTTGCTAAATTATTAATTTAGTAAAACACTCGTACAAAAGACATGTTGTGGGTTGAATGTATCTTTAACAGTCAGTATTAAATACTGATCAGTATTTTCCATGAGACGCTTTCAGGTCTCGCAAGTAGATAGAGCTAAGTTCGGTCCTGACAAGGGTAATGCACCAAGGCTGGGTGCAATAACAAAATTTTTAATTTTTATTGCTGACGAGGTGAAACAACTTAAAAAAGTGTCAAAATTGTTACTTCTATTTGAAAGGGTGACGGTTAAATTAAGTGGTCAAAAATATTTAACTCTTACCAAGGTTACACATACGCTTAACGTGCAAGAGAAACCTTAAAAAGCATTACACCATCACTATCACATCTAGTGGACAAAACTCTAGTTGAAACAGAGGATTTTTGAAATAATATTGAACGGGTATGGAATGGCATAGGACAACTTTACGAGGCAGGTTATTCGATCAACTATGACTGTTTGCTTCGTGTATAGTGCCAATTAAAATGCTATTGTGACAATTATGGAAAATCAAACTCAACTGGGATGATGAATTGCCAAATAATTTGAAAGGTGAATGGATAAGACAAAGCTCTATGACCGGGCTGACAACGAATGTCGACAATGTAAAGGACAATCATAAGCAGCAAATCGAAAGTTGCCCCTGTCAAAGTTTTATCGATTCCGAAGCTTAGTTGGAAAACTGTAAAATAATGCGTAAAGTTCACTAAACTCCGGTCTGAAATGCACGGTTAGATTCCACAATAATTTTAGATTGGCTATCTATGAATATCAAAATGAAAGACGTGTTTGTAGAGAATAGGGTTATTACGATCCTGGAAACGTGCAATAAAAATCAGTGGAATCTTGTGATATGTAATGAAAATCTGATGTTCTCATATCGACATATCGATTGATAGATTAAGATAAATAGTAAAGAAATACGGGTGGTGGCCATAAACTATATTCCAACGATGTATAAAATGGGCGCCTTCAGGTCCGCCAACCTTTGGCAACATGTTGATTAAAATAAACATGTTGTTTTCTGATTGCTTCCGATTTATCGTAAATTTCATGGCAAAGTGATGGATCGAATGTCTTTTTTCTATTTTCAAAGCCAAATGTAGGACTTGAAAGTGTCCAATCTTGCAAAGCGAAGCTAACAAAAGCAAATTATTTGTAGACTATACATTTATTTGTGCATTTTCATTTGCCTCGCTACAAAGATCGTACATAAAGGTACTGTTCAATAATATGACAGTCAATACCTATTTACACTAGCTGAAAAAGAATAATGACCAGTCGTGAAATTGCAGGTCTAATTTCACAGCAACTAGCAGACAAAGATTGGTGTAACATGTTGAAAGTAAACTGTAACCTAATCTCTACATCTCTTTTAATGCAAAATGTGTTCTGGCATTTCAACCTTCTTAGTGCGCCACACTTTTGGAGGAGGGGGTTTCACAATCAATAATTACGGTCGCTAATTGTTTTGAATAAAACGTGATTATTTTCTCTTGCTTATTTTTATTTTTATTAAATTTTATTGTAACTCAAAATAAATTGCTTGTGTTCACTTCACTAAGTAGTTTTTCCAACTAACAAAAAATGATACAAAAAGTACTAATTAAAATACAAAAGATATAAAAGAATTCATGAAAAGTACTAAATTATACAAATGGTATAAGAATATATAAAGTACTAAAAACATAAAAAAGTGCTAACAAGCAAATGTTTGACATTTTGACAACTGAACCAAAACAACGGTGTATTACAAAAATTCATGATGTTCCCATGAAACATTTAAATTGATGACGAATTCAGAGCGCTTCGGTGCAACAGCAAACATACCGGCCGCCTTAGCAGCTCCTGAGCGGATAATTACAAGTTGCAAATTGTCGTGATCAATTTAAATTTACAAATGTTTTTTTTTTTTTGTTGAAATAGAAAAATTTCAATTGTTCACAACACTATTGTAATGATGAACTGTAAATGATTAAGCAAAAAATTAAAGAGTGTTATTAAAAATATGAAAATTAATTGAAACTATTCATCTGAATTTGGAAGTGGACATAATTTGTGAACCACTCGTGTGATGACTCCATGCTGTGTTTTAATACTTGCTACTCTGGTAATGTTGTCACGTCCGGGATGAAGTTCAATGATTTTTCCCAGTTTCCACTTCAAAGGAGGAAGATTATCGTCTTGAATAAGAACGATTGTGCCGATATCAATTGGAATTTTGATGGAATTTTACCTTGGTCGATTTTGAAATTGATGAAGATAGTCCCTTGACCATCGCTGCCAAAAATGTTGGAACATTTGTTGTGTTCGTTGCCATCGGGATAGTTGATTTACCTTGTGTGTTGTCAAATCAGGTTCTGGAATTGCCATTAAACTGTCACCGATGAGAAAGTGAGCTGGCGTCAATGGAACGACGTCGTTTGGATCGGATGAAATTGCTGTGAGTGGCCTTGAATTAAGACAAGATTCCACTTGAAGTAACACTGTGTTGAATTCTTCATAGGTAAGTAGTGCGTCGCTCATGATTCTTTTTAGATGGTATTTGGCGGATTTCACCCCAGCCTCCCAGAGGCCTCCGAAGTGTGGGGATCTCGGAGGGATGAAATGCCATTCGATGCCTTCTTGCGCTAATGTTGTATAGATTCTGGATTGATTATCATGTGAGCTAAAAAATTTTCGGAAATTATCGTGTTCTTTTTTAGCTCCAGTAAAATTTGTTGCATTGTCGCAATAAATTTTTGAACATTTGCCACGTCGTGCAACGAAACGTTTTAATGCACCGATGAATGATTCTGACGTCAAATTGCCAACGAGCTCGATGTGTATCGCCTTTGTGGCAAAACATATGAATATGGCCACATATGCCTTGACGGAATTGTTTCCTCGTTTTAATGAAGGTTTAATGAGAAATGGGCCACAAAAATCTACACCGGTGTTGATGAATGGTCTTGAAATTTCTACTCTTTGTTGCGGTAAGTCACCCATCAATTGTTGTATCGTCTTAGGTTTAGTTTTGTAGCAGTGGACACAGTTGTGCACTGTTTTACGCACTAGATTTCGTCCTCTTAGTGGCCAATAATTTAACCGAAGAATTGATAATAACGATTGTTGGCCGCAGTGCAAATTGTCTGCCAAGTCTGCCTCCGACTCTTAGGATGCCTTGTTTATCAATAAATGGATTGAGCATAACAATTTTACTGGTTTTATTAATGATTTGACCAGATTCCAAATGGTTTATCTCAATGCGAAATGATTGCCGTTGCACTATACTTATGAGTTTGAGTTTTGCGGTGTTCAGTTCAGTGACTGATAATAATGAACCACTAGTACGATTTAACTTCGATTGTTTTGTATTTGAAATAAATCGTAAAATGTATGCTAATACGCGCTGCAACTTGATGAAAGACGAAAACTTGTCAATAAATGACGTATTATCGGTGCTGACATGTGCTGTAAGTATTTTTCTTTCAGGCATATGTTCCTGATTAACCTCAATACTGTCTTCGGTTGGTATAAATTCGTTGTGTGTGGCTAAAATGTCTGGACCATGCCACCATAACTTTGAATTAGTCAACTCGAAAGGTGAAATACCTCGAGATAATAGGTCTGCTGGATTCTGCCACGATCCAATATGATGCCAGTC
This sequence comes from Tipula helvola, assembly GCA_963556165.1. NCBI lineage: Eukaryota > Metazoa > Arthropoda > Insecta > Diptera > Tipulidae > Tipula > Tipula helvola. Next base: position 71,681,737 of record OY744483.1, on the reverse strand, counting down.
ATCTACATTGGTTAATTGCTGTATGTTAGCGACTCTATTTGCCACAAAATTCTTCCATCTCGACGGTGATGCTGCAATCCATGAAAGGACGATTTTTGAATCGGACCAATGGTATTGCCGATCAAATTTGATGTGCATTGCTGAGTAGACCTTGGCTTGAAGTTCTGCTAATAAATTTGCTGCACATAATTCAAGCCTCGGAATTGTGACTTTGTTGAGCGGAGCTACACGAGACTTTGCACAGACTAAACTGACATTAGTTTCACTGGTTGATATGCTTCGTATGTAAATACAAGCGCCGTAAGCGGATTCTGATGAATCACAAAAACCGTGTAATTCCAACGTTGTTGTTGGTGATGATCGAATATGTCTGTCAATAGTCAGATTATTTAAATAATTTAATTGTTGTCGAAATTGCAGCCATTTTGTTTGTAAATGGATTGGTAAAGATTCGTCCCAATCTACTCGAATTTGCCATAATTCTTGCATGATGATTTTTGCTACTATAATCACTGGAGCAATGAGGCCAAGTGGATCGTAGATAGCAGCAATGTCTGATAAAATAGTCCTCTTTGTTACCTCACGACTGTTATCAGGTTCAATAACATTATAAGAAAGTGTGTCTTGATTCGGAGTCCACCGTATACCAAGTGTTTTTATGGTATGATCGTCGTCGAATTTTAGCACTGCATTTTGTTCTCGAATTTCTTCAGGAATGTGTTTTAATAATTGTGATGAATTAGTGCACCATTTCCTGAGTTCGAATCCACCACTTAATAACATTTGATTGAGTTCGGATTGTAATTGAATAGCTTTTTGGAGTGACTCTGCTCCAGTGAGGATATCATCAACGTAACAGTCATTAATGATTGCGGTATGCGCCATTGGAAATTTGTCTGCCTCATTGCAGGCCAATTGTTGTAAACACTTTGTTGCAAGGTATGGTGCGGATGTGGTACCATACGTCACTGTAGTCAGCTTGTATATTGAGATTGGACAATCACGGCTGTCTCTCCAGATGATCTGCTGAAACCTTTGATCTTGTTGATCGATCTGTACTTGTCGATACATCTTAGCTATATCACAGGTCATAACTACTGGATGTTTTCGAAATCTCAATACTATTGAAAATAGATCATTTTGGGTTGGTGGGCCGATTAAGAGATGGTCGTTGAGTGTTGTGTTATTGCTGGTTTTAAATGATCCGTCAAAGACCACTCGCAGCTTTGTTGTGGTGCTAGTCGGTTTCAAAACAGCATGATGTGGTAAAAAGTAAATTGGCTGTACTACCAAATTTGAATCTACTTTCACCATATGACCCAAATTTTGATACTCTTTAATGAAATCATGATACATTGATTTTAATTCCCGATTATTTGCTTGTTTGTTTTCCAAAAGATGAAACCGTTTAAGAGCACCATTGAACGAATCACCTAACTGGAAGTTGTTTGCTTTGAACGGTAGTTTAACGATGAACCGCCCATTTGGATCACGTCTAACATTGGTTGTGAAATGTTCTTCACATTTCTCTTCATCAGGTGTGAGATGTTTGAGTTCAGATACCTTCTCCAATTGCCAAAACTTCTCTATTTGTTGACTTAATTGAAAACTGTCTTCTTTGATTGCTAAGTTGCATGTTGTAAAATGATTCGTAGCTGGTTTGGAACTTGATAATTTACCAGCGACTATGCAACCAAAAACCGTTTTTTGCAAGATCGGAAGATGGTCAGATAGTTTGATTTGTCCAACACATAACAGTTGGAAGAAAATCTCGGAGCCTAGTAACATGTCGATTTTACCAGGAACATTGAAAGATGAATCTGCTAATTTTATTGAATCTGGAATGTTCCATGCGTTGACGTCTCTAATTTGAATGTTTGGTAAATTATTGGTGATATGGTTTAGAATTAAAAACTCAAGATTGCATGTATAGTTGTTGAATCTCGATTGAATAGTGACGTTTACACCTTGTTGAACCTGTACTGTAGATTGATTAACTCCGCTAACTGATGTTGATTTTTTGTGCCGTTTAAGACGTAGCAACTGACACATGTGCTCAGATATAAAATTTGATTGTGCGCCACAATCCAACAAAACTCGACAATGATGAGCCGCGCCAGTTGAATCAAATGCGAAAACAACTGCGGTTGATAGTAAAACTTGTGTTGATTGAAAATTGTTCTCTGACTGATGAGACGTAACTTGTGGTTTTGATGTTGATTCATTGACCCTTTCTACTGCTTGTGTCACTGGTATATTGATTTGATTCACTGATAAAGCGCTTGTCGTCGAATTTAGTGGATTTTCTTTCTTATTTTCATTTTCACTTTGCGCTTTGTTGATTGATGTCGATTTACTACTATCATACATAGTAGTACTGAAAGATTGTGCATCTCGTTTCTCAAAATGTAGTAATGTATTGTGGTTTTTGTTACAACGTTTACAAGTACCAGCTGTGCACTGATATTGTCTATGATATGGGCTGAAGCAATTTAGGCACAAATTCAGATCTCTGACACGATTTATGCGATCGTCAATTGAGAGTCTGAGAAATTGTTGACATCGAAAAATTGGATGATTTCCAATACAGCAATGTTGACATAATTTTGATGATGATGATGTGGTTATTTCAGAGTCTGATTGTGTTTGCGTATGCAGCATTCTGGATGAATTTGATTTGTTGCGATATGATGATAACTTTTCATGTTTGTGAATTTCGAACTATCTTTCGGTTTTGCTTGCGGAAAAATATCAAGAATTTGACATCGCTGTTCGATGAACTGTTTTAGCTCCGCTAGCAACGGAAATGTTTTTGTATTACAGGAATGTTTGTTTTCCCATTCACGACGCGTTGTAGGATCCAATTTTGAGGTTATATGGCACACTACAATTGTGTTCCATTCGTCTACTGGTTGTTTTAATTGTTTCAATATGCGCATGTGCCTGATCGTTGTATCTATAAGATCGCGAAGTAATTCTGGTGATTCTCTTGTCAATGGTTGAATATTTAGTAATGCCATCACATGTTTTGTGATGATCATTTTGTGATTCTCATACCTTTCGATTAACGTTGTATATGCCACTTCGTAATTAGCTTCTGCGATTTGAATTGAACTTATCAAATCGAAAGCGTCTTTTGTTAATGCGCTGCGCAACTAATGAAATTTTTGTATTTCACTTAACCTATCATTTTTGTGAACCAAAGCGTTATATGTATCGCGAAAAGCAAGCCAGTGTTCGTAGTTCCCATCAAACTCGGGTATCTTGATGGTTGGTAATTGCAAATATTCTGTTGATTTATGGTTGCCAGTATGCTCAACTTGTGGTGATATTACTGTTGGCGAAGCCTTTTTTATCATTGTATTTGCTTTTGTAATGACGTCAAAATATAAATCGTGCAATTTTTCTACTTTTCCCTCTACATCCTCTTCATTATCTACCAATGCTTCAATTTGCGCTTAAATGTCAAAAAATGTTTTTTGTGCTGATAATGCTGTATTTAATCTGGTTTTTAATGCTTCAATGTCTTTGCCGTCGCAATTTGCCAAATAATTTTTTATTGTGGTTAATGTACCAAAAACGTGACCGCGTTTTATGTTGAGTGTTTTTCGATCAGCCATTTTGTGAATTTACTTTATTGTTTGTAATATATCGAAATAGCTTGATTTATGCCGATTGTTGCTTGATTATCCTGCTCGATAGACCAAATAATGTTTTGAATAAAACGTGATTATTTTCTCTTGCTTATTTTTATTTTTATTAAATTTTATTGTAACTCAAAATAAATTGCTTGTGTTCACTTCACTAAGTAGTTTTTCCAACTAACAAAAAATGATACAAAAATACTAATTAAAATACAAAAGGTATAAAAGAATTCATGAAAAGTACTAAATTATACAAATGGTATAAGAATATATACTAATAATAATACTAAAAACATAAAAAAGTGCTAACAAGCAAATGTTTGACATTTTGACAACTGAACCAAAACAAAGGTGTATTACAAAAATTCATGATGTTCCCATGAAACATTTAAATTGATGACGAATTCAGAGCGCTTCGGTGCAACAGCAAACACTAATAATGTGAGCCACTGAAGTAAAGAGTCGGTGTACTTTTTAGCGCCAGTAATTCTATGCGCCGAGCTAATTTCGAAAAATTTCAACCACCATTTTATTTACTGCTTCATTACCCCAATATTCTCTCCTTCGGTTATGTATAATAAAGTAAAGACACATGTAAGTAAATTTCGTCCAAGTCTATCAAAACTATACAAATAAAAGAAACATTGCTTCCTACTACATACTCGTAAAAATATAGTACTTAATAGTTTTCGTACTTAATTAGATAAAATAAAACGAAATTTTCATTTCAAAAACATTTTTATCATATTAATTAAAAAAATAATTAATTTAAGCAAATAAAAATAAGAAAGTTTTTGCGCGCTAAGCACACATAATTCCAGGGCAAATAATCTTTTAAGTAAAATATGAAACTTTTTATTTTATTAATTTACTTTTCCTTTATGTACATATGTATGTTCTTCCCGAAGGTATGTATGTAACTTTCAAAAATAAATATTTATGCACAGTTAATTCAATTCCAATTAAGTCAAAGCCAAATTAAGAGTAATTTAAATGGTACACATCTTATGAAATGGAATGGCAAGTAGCAAAGTTTGTTGTAATCGTTTTAAAATCATCATGGGAGAGAGAGATTTGTCTTTCAAAGTTTTTAAAAAAAATTACCTTTCTTCTAGCGCTGAACTTTTGACCATCGACTTGTGTTAACCGTTAATTTTTGAGAAGAGAAGCACGGTTGTAATATAGATAATGGTCATTGTCGGTATGGTAACATTACTCTTAGTTTTTCGAGCGAAAATGTGTAACACATATTGTAAACCAAACATTTCATTTGTAAATCCATTTGTTGTTAAAAATAATAAGCATTTGTGATTTTATCAGTTGCCTAAACTTTTTCATCTAAGAGATATCAATATCAAAACTGCAATCAAATCAGAAAATTTTCGAAACTAGGCAACCAGAAATTTAGTGCAAGCGCTATTTGCAAAAACACAATGAAATGATTGAAATGAAATAAATTCGGATTTTATTTTCTAATTGGGTTGAAATCTAAGTTAAACATGACACATTGGACTGAAATTTGAAACTATAGTTAACTCGAAATTTTAGCTAATCAATCAAAGGGTTGGTTGATACCTGTCATTGATTGAAAATTAAAAGCTTTAGGTAATTATATAAATTGCGCCTTACACATTTGAGTATAATAGCGCAAACTACAATTCACAACAAACAGTCTTGAACATTTTATCAGTTATCATTCTAGGTGGAATCCATTATTTAAAAGCCCTGAAGAGCGAAATTATCAAGAGTTGTGCAACTTCAGTTTCGGTCTGAATGAAAATTAGGGAACATTTATTTTCCGTCAATCAGGCTCTATCGACTAAACTGCTAATTACACCTTTCCTACTACGCATAATACACGAATCTTCAATTATTGTGTGACGAATGGAACGCTCACAAGGCGATAGAAAAAGAAATAACAAAAACTGCGGAAAATCTAGAACATCTAGAATCCATAGATGATGTATATTTTGGTCTGAAATGTATTCTCGTCCAAGCCGAAAAGGAACAAAATGGAAGACTTCGTAATAAATCAACAATCCTTTTTAAGCAATATATCGATGCTTAATAAACGCGACCCTCGAGTTAGGTTTACCGTAAATTAAAATTCCACCGTTTCAGCCAAATATTCGGAATTTCCGTCGTTTCGAGATTTGCTCGAAGTCTTGCAAAAAACCTTCAATATTTGAAGATTTTATGATGAGTCCATAACTTCACTTAACCATAACTGAGGCGAATTATACCGAAACGTTAGAAAAAATTAAAGAGCGGTAAGACAAAAGGAAACAAGTAGTAACGTAATTAATTAAATAATTTATGAGCCAACCCACTCATTTTAGCGCAAAAATTCTTCATCACATCAGTAACGTATCGGATGAAACAATTCATGGATTAAAGGTGTTATGCCCTGATGCGGAAAAACGGAATCCGTGGTTAGTGCTTATCTTATTGAACAAACTTCACGAGGTAACTAAAAGGGAATGGGCAGCACTGTACAGCTGAAAATGTCTTTCCGATCATTGAACTGTTTTTAAAATTTTTAAATAGTAGAAGCACTGAGCTGGAAACTTGCGGCCCTCAAGCAAAATCTACCCAATCGGCCAAGCGCAAATTAATATTGTAATGTCCCAAGTAGTGATGTAAATGGTAATATTCTCATGGGTAATATTACCGGTAAAATAGGTAATTTGGGTAATATTACCCAAAGTGTTGTTACCGTGGTAATATCGGTAACATAAATTAAAAACATCCTTTCGAAGCTACTCAACTAATCTAATTGCATTAAGAGTTGTAACACCACTGGATTATACTTACTTCTTTATGTACAATATCAATCTACTACACCATCTTTTACTTGGCTGTATACATAGTATAATCATCTACTACACGTTGCAGACGGATGCTTGGTCGAACATACGCAGGGAATCCATAACAAATTATGTCATCAGTACACCCAAGCCCGTTTTCTACAAATCTACCCACACTAAGGAGAATCGACATACGGCTAAGATTCTTTTCGAGGAAATTGAAGCGAGTGTTGAAAGACGTTGGGGTTTATAAATTTATTGGAATAATTACTGACAATGGAGCGAATATAAAAGCGGCCCGAAAAATATTTAACACAAACTATTCTCATAGGTGCGTCCCATGGACTCAACCTGCTCATTGTCGATATCTTCAAGGTTCAGTCTATCAACACATTGAAATCTTCAATCATACGGATGGTTTTTTCGAAAATAACACACTGACATGCAAAATATGTGAGTTTTTTATTTCCGAAACCATCCGTATGAATGAAGATGCTACCTTCGAGCGCATACAAGCGACCGCAAATCACAGTATATTGCACTTAAGCTGCCTGTACAAAGGCGATGGAACTCTTTTGTAATCTCTCTCTCAAGTTTGATTGAAACAAGATAGTGCAGTCAGTTTTATGAACGCATCTACGATATCCTCCATCCTAAGCGAAATGTTTTGGAAAAAAGTCGAAATTGTTCATTGTTTGCTTTCTCCGATTGCTAAATGGACATCTTTTTTTGAAAACGACAAGAAAGCAGTTTTGTCCAAAGTCGTGGACTGTTTTTTTAATATAAAACAATCTTTTGAACAAACTAAATGCGCCAATTACGAAGAGCTTATAAGCATTCTCGCTTCACGGACCGATAAATGCTTGCAACTGCCTCATTATGTGGCAAATTTGCTTGAGCCAGGTAGTCGAGGAAATAATCTTTCGGAATCACACAAACTTGAAGCAACTGAGTTTATTTTTAATATCGCAGAATTCCACCCAAAATATAATAAAGGCACCAAAATAATTGAGTCGTTGGCACATTACAATGTCCGAAGTGAAATTTTTTCATGACCGTTTGTAGTTGCAATTGAGCAGCTTTCTGGTGAGATTTGGTGGGCCGGAGTATGTTCTACATCATCTTTAAATGCATTGGCGGTTGATACATTGAACAAGGCCGCATCGACAATCAAAATCGGACACCGGAACTTTGGATAATAAAGATGGAGCTTTTCCTGCGGAATCAAATACCGATCAGTTAGTAATTGATGAAGCTGTATATTCTTTTGAAGAAGAAGAAGAAGGTAACCTAGAGGAAACTATGAATACTTTTATTATGGATGAGGTTGATGCTGAGGATGATAAACGCGTCGGCGGCGATGACTTACATAATGGTTTAATTGATTGCTAAACTGCTAATTCATAATTATAAAAAATGTATTATTATTTTACTGATTAATGTTTTACACTGAAATACAATATTCCTTATTTTTATTTTTGAGCCGAAAATATTTTAATATGTTTAAATTCAAATCAAGTAAGTGTCCCTCTTTTGTCCATATGTCAAAATTTTAAAACTCTTTCTTGGTAGTAAAGGGAATCAAAATATAAAATAAAAATCGTGTTACCTATTTTACCCATGTTATCGGTAATATTACCGGTAATGTTACCAAATTAAAAAATATTGGTAATTTTACATCACTAGTCCCAAGTGTACAAGTAGCCATTATTTATCGAATCCCAGTGGTCGACGAGCTTTCACAGCGAACAAAAGGCTCTGTTTCAATTTCAATTGTTTATCCGGTAATCATCAAGCAGGGGTATGCAAAATAAAATATCGTTGCATCATTTGCAACCGAAAACACACAATTCGCTTCTTCATACGGGAATGAATACAGGTTAACAAATTATAGATGCGAATAACATTGCATCATTTGATTCGCCACAACAAGGCTCAAGTACAACGATAGGACTATGTACGGAAATTCTTTTTTACATTTACTTGGACCCGGCTACAAACACTTTGGCGGTCAATTCTTAGTATTTACATTTTTTCTAAAAAACTGCTTTCAATCCTTGCCATCCTAAAGTCAATATTAATTAGTTATCAATTATCTTCTATATATATAAAAATAAGTCGGGTTTTCCTTCCTGACGCTATAACTCCAGAACGCACGAACCGATTTCCACGGTTTTGCATTCGTTGGAAAGGTATCGGGCTCCGTGAGGTTTATAGCAAAGAAAATTCAGGAAAATTTTCAAGAGAAAAGCAGGAAAACAGGGAAAATCATTTTTTGCATACAGCGCCATGATACATAGCATGTACTACAACGGCGCAAGTACGTGGTGTGTGAGTATACCTCACGAAAATAAGTACGTTTCATTTTAAATAGATGTCGCCGGTGCGTGATACATTGTTTGACAGCTACTCATTGTACTCTGCTAAGTTAATTGTATGTGACATTTATTATGCGCACGTTCTTTCAAACGCTAACTTAAAACCGGTATTGTGTTCACTGTGAAATTGTGAAATTGAGGTTAAAGTTATTCGTTTCCTAACAGTTCAATTGGAAACCATCAAATCAATCACGCGTATTGTGCAAATTTTTATTCAATTTCAACAGCAGGCATTTGTCCTTAAGGTGGTAAGTTGAACTGTGTAAATTATGTGGATCGTGCATTTGAGGTTAAATTCACCAGTCTGTCCATAGTCCAAAATGCCGAGAGGGCGACGTGCGAACATCGGCCGCCGCACTAGACATGCAAGCCAGCAACAAGTGTATTCACAGAACTTAAACGAAGAAAGACAAAATATAATAAGAGAAAATGCCCGATTGAGACAACGCGTGAGCACACGAAAATCATTGGCATCATACAATCGCTTGGCATTCCAATATGATCCCACTGCGAACTACAGTGATGATGACAATTTAGATATTGGACCAATGATGACTGTATGCCGATATTGCAATGCGTTAAAGTTCAAAAGAGAAACGGCTGAATTATGCTGCGCAAGTGGAAAAGTCAAACTGGATCCATTACTTACACCACCACAGCCACTGAAACCATTGTTCGATGGAACTGATCGTGATTCCAACCATTTCCTTCAACGCATCCTTGAATACAATAACTGCTTTCGCATGACTTCCTTTGGAGCTAATATCATTCAAGAAGGCGGCTTCATGCCGACTTGCAAGGTAAAAGATACAACAGTCACACCGTATACTTAAACAAATGATTGTTTGCCATTACAGATACAAGGACAAATATATCATTTGCATGGTTCAATGGTGCCAACACCAGATGAACCGCATCAATTTCTGCAAATATATTTCATTTCGTCGATGGTGGATCAGCTGAATGTGCGGTGCAATATACAGGGAACACAACAGTTAAAGAGACGAATTATTGAACAGTTGCAAGCATTTTTTCACGCTAATAACGCTGTGGTTAATATGTTCAAAACAGCATTGGAACGAATGCCATCGGATACGCACAAATTTGTCATAAGAGCGGATCGTACTCCAAAAGGTGAACATGTGCGAAGATTCAATGCGCCCACCGTTGATGATGTTGCTGCAATTATTGTTTGCGATCCAACTACATCACGAGACATTGTCGTTCAGCGAAGAAGCAATATCATGCATCGTGTAAACGAGACACATCGTTTGTACGATGCGTTACAATATCCAATGATTTATTGGCAAGGGCAAGACGGATACGACATCACGTTGAAGATGGTCGATCCAATTACAGGTATAATATTCACACACTAATTATTGCTATTATTGGTTTCCATTAACAACCATTTAATTTTGCATTTTCAGGCGTATCACGAACAAAAATCTAAGCGCAATGAATTACTATGCGTATCGTATGATGATTCGTACACATGAGGAGAATGTCATTCTGAAGTGCCGTCGGCTATTCCAGCAATTCGCTGTCGACATATATGTCAAAGTCGAGACCGAACGTTTAGCGTTCATCCGATTCAATCAGGCAAAGCTACGATCTGAGGACTATATACACTTGCGTGATGCTATTCATTCAGATGGTAATGTTCAGAATATTGGACGCCTGACGATTCTCCCATCATCTTATATCGGAAGCCCACGCCACATGCACGAATACGGTCAAGACGACATGACGTACGTGCGAAATTATGGAACTCCGGATTTATTTATTACGTTCACATGCAATCCGAAGTGGACGGAAATTGAACGTGAGTTGGACCCGGGCCAAAAACCGCTAGATCGCCATGACATAATCGCCAGAGTATTTCAGCAAAAACTCAAGGTTATGATGGATGTGCTTACTAAGTATCGAGTTTTTGGTGACATACGATGTTATATGTACTCGGTGGAATGGCAGAAGCGTGGACTACCGCATGCTCATATCCTAATTTGGTTGCTGAACAAATTACATTCAAATGAAGTGGATGACATTATATCAGCTGAAATTCCTGATCCAGTCACTGATCCCCATCTACACGACATTGTGACGACACAGATGCTGCATGGACCGTGCGGTGCATTAAATCCATTATCGCCTTGCATGGTTGATGGAAAGTGCACAAAACGATATCCGCGACCGTTAGTTGCTGAAACAGTCACAGGGAACGATGGATATCCAGTTTATCGTCGGCGTTCAAAAGAAGATAATGGTCGAACTATCAAAGTTAAAGTTCAAAATCAAGAGATTGAGATCGGAAATGAATTCATTGTACCATATTGCCCGCTGCTATCACGAATTTTCAAAACACATGCGAACGTTGAGAGTTGTCATTCGGCCAAATCAGTCAAATATTTGTGCAAGTACGTCACAAAAGGCAGCGACATGGCTGTGTTTGGTATTGCGTCGGAAAATGCGAATGACGAAATCAGGAACTTCCAAATGGGCAGATACGTCAGTACTAATGAAGCACTGTGGCGATTATTTTCATTTAAAATTCATGAAAGATATCCCACAGTTGTACATTTAGCAGTGCATTTGGAAAATGGACAAAGAGTTTACTTCACTGAGGCTAATGCGGCACAACGAGCTGAGAGACCACCATCGACAACATTGACTAGCTTCTTTGCAATGTGTGAAGCAGATCCATTCGCAGCGACGCTGATGTACGTTGAAATGCCCAAGTATTACACTTGCAATCAATCAACAAAGAAATTCCAACGTCGCAAACAAGGAACCCCAGTTATAGATTGGCTACAGGTGTTTTCCACTGATGCGCTAGGTCGCATGTATACTATTCATCCTAGAAATGATGAATGTTTTTATTTGCGACTGCTGTTGGTAAATGTACGTGGACCAAAATCATTTGCGCATTTGAAAACTGTGAATGGCCACCAATGCCAAACATATCGAGAAGCATGTCAACTATTGGGTTTGCTGGAGAACGATTCTCATTGGGATTTAACACTTGCGGATTCAGTTGTTTCATCAAATGCGTACCAAATACGAACGCTGTTCGCAATTATCATTACCACATGTTTTCCTTCACAACCAATTCAGTTATGGAACAAATACAAAGACGACATATGTGAAGATATCTTGCATCGTTTGCGCATTCGAACGAATAATCCCGACATGCAAATAACCGATGAAATCTACAATGAAGGATTGATTCTGATTGAGGATCAATGCTTGACTATTGCAAACAAGCTACTGATTGAAGTAGGAATGATTGCGCCAAATCGATCGATGCACGATGCATTCAACCAAGAATTAAATCGAGAGCTGCAATACAATGTTGATACATTGCAGGAATTCGTTCGAAATAATGTGCCGTTGCTGAATGAACAGCAAAAACAAGTATACGAAACATTAATGCAAGCGGTGGACAATAATACTGGTGGTCTATTCTTCCTGGACGCACCTGGAGGAACAGGGAAAACATTTGTCATTTCATTGATTTTGGCCACTATTCGATCAAGATGTGACATAGCTTTGGCGTTAGCATCATCTGGAATTGCAGCGACTCTTCTAGATGGCGGTCGTACTGCACATTCTGCGCTTAAGTTGCCACTCAATTTAAACACAATTGATACTCCAACATGCAATATTTCCCGATCCAGTGCAATGAGAAAATTGTTAATGCAATGCAAGCTCATTGTTTGGGATGAGTGCACAATGGCACATAAGAAATCACTTGAAGCACTTAACTTCACACTGAAGGATCTTCGGCGAAATAACAACATCTTTGGCGGCTTGATGATATTGTTGGCAGGCGATATCAGGCAGACGTTGCCAATAATTCCCCGTGGAACGCCTGCAGATGAATTGAATGCTTGCCTGAAGGCATCACCTTTGTGGAATAACGTAAAAACATTATCGCTAACCACTAATATGAGAGTTCAACTTCAAAATGATCAAAGTGCTGCACAATTTTCCAAACAATTGTTAGCTGTTGGAAATGGAAAAGTCCCAGTTGATGCGACAACTGGATTAATTACTCTTACCAACGACTTTTGCCGATTTGTAGACTCTCAATTAGCTCTTATTGAAAATGTTTTCCCAAACATTAGTGAGAATTATCAGAACGAGTTAAGTCAACGAGCAATTCTCGCCGCAAAGAATAATGATGTACACGCACTGAATTTCACCATTCAATCAAAAATCGATGGCGATTTGGTGACATACAAATCCGTTGCCAGGATTTCCACCACATAACTTGCAACTCAAAGTTGGTTCAGTTATTATGATATTGCGTATGATATTCAGTTATTATGACTTGCGGTGAAAAGACTTATGCCGAATTTGATTGAGGCAACCATTATTAACGGAAAGTACGCAGGTGAAAATGTATGTATTCCTCGAATACCAATGATTCCGACTGATCTTCCGTTTGACTTCAAACGATTGCAATTTCCGGTTCACCTTGCGTTCGCAATGACAATTAACAAGTCGCAAGGCCAATCGCTTAGTGTTTGCGGGATAAATTTAGAAAATCGATTCGGCGATTTGGTGACATACAAATCCGTTGATTCCATAACAAATCCCGATGATGTAGTAAATTATCCAACGGAGTTTTTGAACTCTCTGGAGTTACCAGGATTTCCACCACATAACTTGCAACTCAAAGTTGGTTCAGTTATTATGATATTGCGTAATTTGAATCCACCGCGACTTTGCAACGGTACTCGACTTGCGGTGAAAAGACTTATGCCGAATTTGATTGAGGCAACCATTATTAACGGAAAGTACGCAGGTGAAAATGTATGTATTCCTCGAATACCAATGATTCCGACTGATCTTCCGTTTGACTTCAAACGATTGCAATTTCCGGTTCGCCTTGCGTTCGCAATGACAATTAACAAGTCGCAAGGCCAATCGCTTAGTGTTTGCGGGATAAATTTAGAAAATCATTGTTTTTCACATGGGCAGCTATACGTTGCGTGTTCACGAGTTGGGAAACCATCCGCTTTGTTTGTGTTAACGTCAGACCAAAAAAACAAAAAATGTGGTTTACCAAAGAGCACTTCAATGAAACGGATAATTTGCGGACACGTATAACGCTTCGATTCAGTATTTACTTTGGATTCAATTTCATTTTTTACTTAGAGAAGTTCAACTAACTTACACTTCATTTTTGTAATCGAAATGAATTCATTACTGTTGTGAAATGAAATAAAATTTTTCCTTTTCAAATATAAAACAAAAAAAATAATTTTTCTTCATCTTTTAATCCCCAAACGAAATGTTACATAAAACGAAGCGAAAACGGTGGCGAAACGGAGTTCGCGGGGTTTGCTAGTTTCTTATATATTTCCCACCACCTTACTTTCTCCGGCCGTTTTTAATTGATTGATTGATTTTTAAATAACTAATCATACTCTCAACCAATTAAGTTTAAATTTAATTTTGATTTAATTTCTATATACCTGTTATGAATTAATCTTTAAGTACTACACAACCTTAATGTTAATATTAGTATCTGTTTCCCTTGGCTGCTTCAGCTTCAAGAACTCGAAAATTTGTTGTTGCAGTATGATTAAGAGCTAGCTGTCTAATTCTAATTATTATCTAACTATCTAGGAGGAAATCCAAAATATTCTCAACATCAAAATGATTTTGATAGGATACATTTTTGAAATATGACCAATTAGCCTATAACTTGGCCATATCTTAACCGATTATGAAGAAATTGACAGGTACTATGGAAATGCGATTGTTAAACAATTTTTTGATGAAGTTTATGAATAAGGAAAATTTGCCTGTAACTTGGCTATTTTTTAACCGATTATGATGAAATTTGCCGTGTATGATGAAAGTTGAACTCTCAAATGATTTTAAGCTGGAGTTCTAGAATATGGAGATGCTGGTGGTTATCACGATGATGATGATAGTTATGGTTATCTTAGGTATTTGTTAACCGATAATGGTGAAATTTGACAGTTACTAAAATGATAAGTACAGTCCTAGAAAATAGAAAATCGGGAGGTAACTTGGTTATTTCTTTTCTCGGAAAATAAAATAACCATAGAATAGTTGTAAAAGCAGCCTTTTCCCAAATATTTTCTAAATATGCAAAGGGTGTTTTTTAAGCCCGATAGAACTAGAAATTGTAAAAAATAACACAAAAAATTAAATTGTAATCAAAATTTTTTTTTTATCCAACAGATCAATACATGGCATTGATATTTGAAAATGATTTCGGGCATATCGGCACCGCGGCTATTCTTGACGAAATGCATATTCTTAACGTTCAATTTTTGGGCCACTTTTTCGAGTACTGCTGGCCGTATGTCACGAATAACACGAACAATGCTGGCCTCCAAGGCGTCAATTGTTGCTGGTTTATCAGCATAAACCAGTGACTTCACGTAGCCCCACAGGAAATAATCGAGAGGTGTCAAATCGCCCGACCTTGGAGGCCAATTGACAAGTCCATTTCTCGAAATCAACTTATCGCCAAATTGTGATTTTAATAAGTCGATAGTTGTGGTCGCCGTATGGCACGTAGCACAATCCTGTTGAAACCACATCTCGCCCGGATCAATGTCATCCTTATTATGATGACGATTATGTGCGCCATAAAAATCACGAAGCCGTCTATAAGTTGCGCGAATCGACGACTGATTTTCAAAGTACATAAATTTTAATAATTTCGTAGCGTTGTTCAAGCGTGAGTCTATTCATGATGATTTGCCAGAGTATACTGAGATCTGCCAGAGTATATTTTTCATTTCAAGTTCTATCGGGCTTAAAAAAACACCCTTTATTTAGAAAAGGGCAGTAAATTCCTTATTTTCCAAAATAGTTTTAAAGATTTTTTCTCAATTTTTTTCCAGAATATGTCTTGGCTCTTTTCCAGAATAGAATACTAGAAGGAGCAGAAAATTCCCTCTTTTCCAAAATACTTTTATAGAATTTTTTTCGAATATATTACTAGAAAGAGCAGTAAAGTCAGTCCCCATTTTCCAAAATATTTCAACACAAATATCCATCATCCATTATCAATAATTTTTCTCGGCCATTATTTCGCATTGTGTTATGATTATGATAAACATAAACGTTTTGATGGCGGTCGTATTAAAAATTAAATTCTTAAGGAAAATTAAAAACAACCGTGTGACTCGAAAATCATGGCTCATGACTGACAACCCTCATCGGCAATTTTTAAACCGAATATGAAAGAAATCGAGATATGCGATGGAAATGAGATTCTAAACTGATTTTTTAATAAAGTTCTGGAATATGGTGAAACTTGAACGAAACTTCACTATTTCTCTTCCGATTATAATGAAAGTCGTTAATCAATTTTCAAAGTAGAAACAGGCTATTTCTACCGATTTTGAAAAGGTCGATATGTTGAATTAGAAAAGAACTCGAAATATGGGGTTTAACATAAAATTAATTTTGCGTAAGTAAAGAAAGCAAATTTAATTAATTTTTTTTTTTATTTATTTAGATAGTTTGTAAATAAAATATTTGATACGAATACACGATAGAGTTTAAATTGTTTCTTTTTAGCAACAATTCGATTTACACTGAAGAAAATACATTTGGGAATCAAATTAAGCAGAAGCTACTAATAACGAAATTAAATGACTTTTCAATTAAATAAAGCATGGTATTAACAAGGGTTAAGAACAACAAGACATTTACAATTAAACTGAGAAGCGTTTTCTTTCCAGTTAATAATTAAAACGAATTGTTTCATTTCATTACGATTGCAACAACATGAAAAGAGAATAAATTGAAATGAAATTCTTATAGTCTCATTTGTATTATTAAATAAAAACAATTCTTAAATTTTCTCTGTCTTGTCGTTCTTAAAGATTTTGTATTGTTTTCTTATTATTTAACTTTTTCTTCACACGATATCAAATGACAATTTTTTTAGTTTTTTGGTCTGATAATAAATCATATTACTACTATTATTCATAATACATTTTGATTATGTACACATAAATATTTATTTGAATAATAATTATTTATGGTCTGTTAATAAGATTTGTGTTTGTGATTGTAAATGAAAAAAAAAAAGTAATTTAAGATAGTTTTGGCGGATGTGGATTACCACAATCTCTGTGTACACAGTACAACAAACAAATATATATTCCAATTTACTACAAATGACAACGGTTTAAGCTAATTTTATCTTGTTCATTCAACAGCTCTAATTAAATCACAATTTTACCAAGATAAAACCACAAAACCCCAATTTAGTTTATGAGAATGGAAATACAATAAATTGTTGGAAAACTTAAAGCGCACAACAATTTTATTTTTATATTCCTCATCTTTATTTGTAACAAGAAAACGATGATTTTAGGCAATTTCGTTTTATGTCTAATTAAAAACCATAACAATAAAACGAAAATAATATTTTCCCAAACAAAATAATCCTACTGAGGATTTGAAAAAAAAAAAAAAACGGAGTACATTTTGGAATGGGAAATAACCTTGGCGTTATTATACGAAAATGTATTTCATGCGAATTCCTACCGATTCCATAAGTATCGACTTTGCAATAACACTTTTATTCTCTCATAACACCTGCCGGAAAAATCGATTTTTTTTTTTCAATTTATTATCTGATGACAAAAAAATTAAGTGTCGCTGTATAGTTTCCCGCCACCAATACCCACCCACGGGGACTTACATTTGAAAATGTTCATGTAATCAATCATATTTTTCCTATACCAATGTTTGATTTTAATTAATGATTTTAAATGTACATAGTAGTGATAAAGAAATATTTTATGTATAGGCGTGAGATCGATGGGATGGTAAAGGATTAGCAAGTTTATTTTTATCTGTTTTTAACAAAAAAATTTCATCGTTGTTAGTGATGCTTTTATTATATTATAAATTTGAGGGTACACAGGATGTTGGTGATTTTAAAATACAAATTACGAACCTTATTGGAACAAGTATTTACTAAACAATTAACTCCTTTTGTATTTGGCTACCACCAAAAAAAATGAAAGAAGAGGTTATATCGTTATTTGGCGATTTTTTATGTTATACCCCCTTCTTCCCTATTCTTTGGTTAATTTTAGTTAATTTGAAATATTAGGGTATATATATGGCAGACCCTAATTTTGGAGCGATTGGTGCCAAATTCGCGGAGCTCAAAGACTTCAACGTAATGGTCAAATATGGTGAAATATTAATTATTTTACAAATTCTCTTAGACCATAGAATCGAATGAACCGCCAGCAATGGCTTTTAACTATCTCCAACATCTGCAGCGCAAAGTATCCTTGTGCCCGATAGGGTAACTATAGCAAGTATAATGAAAATTAATACCCACAGATAGCGCAACCAAATTAAGTAGATTTATTTATTACCAACAGATGTCACTGCAACTTCATCCATCGTAAATCTTATAAATCTAAATAATAAATCTTATGTTAGAACAAAGTTAATTAAAATTATTCATTTTATGGGTCAATAAAATATTTCTTTTAAATTGTCGTTTTTATATTTATATGTATGATAAATTTAAATTTGCAGTGACATCTGTTGGTACTAAATGTATCCACTAAATTTTGTAGTGACATCTGTGGGTACTAATTTTGATTATACTTGCTATAGTTACCATATCGGTCACAAGGCTATTTTGCGTGTAGATGTTGCGGACAAGCTATTTTACAATTAAATAGAAACATCACTTTGCTAGCGATCCATTCTATTGTATGGCCTAAGTAAATTCTGCTCTGGCTACTGTTAAATTTTTCAGAAACAAATCAGAGATACATTTCTGATCAATTAATCGTCAAAATAAGAAAGAGATAATTTTGAAAGTAGCTTAGAGAGCTTACATCTTGAAATGCTGACGTGTAACTCATCCAATTTTTCCAATTTTTTGTTTTTTTTGGAAAAAAAAATTTTGAAATTAAATGATCAAGTAAAAATTACGGTATTTTTTTGTTTTACAGATTACTGACAAAAAATTGTATATTTGAATGGTGAAAACGAGTTTTAAATTATTTTTAATATTTTATCGTAATCCTGAGAAATTATGGGCGGAATTAGATTCGGAATTTAGACGGGGTTACGGGATTTGGTACCATAGGAATTTAATGCGATCGGGATTTTGTACCATCGGAATTTTATAATTCGGGATTATGCCAACAACACGATGTTAAAAGTTAACTACGAAAGAGTTTGTAATGCCTCGAAACCCGAAATAATTGCACGGTCCAGTTGTCGTGTCTTAAAAACTCCAAAAATGCGAGAATAGTTAGAGCAATGGTTTTTTATTCGATTGTATCGAAAAGTGATGTTTTTTATTTGCGACAGTAGTCCGAAAAGTCGGGCTTCTTGAGCAGTGTATTATTTGCAGCGATTGTAGACTACCAAACCAATTGAAAAACCAAAGAAATGCAGGCTTTCCAGATCCTTGCAGTGGCTGATGGAATCAAAAGCTTTGCTGAAGTCGGTGTAGACTGCGTCAACCTGCTGATGTTCTTCGATGGCTTTAACAATACTAGTGGTAAATGCAACTAAATTTGTTGTGGTCGATCTACCCAACATAAAACATGTGAACTGTTAGAAAGATGATGCAGAATGATAGATTTAAAGCTTTTGCACACAAGAATTTCAAACAATTTAGATATCATTGATGTGGTTGCAATACCTCTGTAACATGAGAAATCGTGGGCATAACCCTAGAGGTTTACCATGCCATTTGCCTGAAGCTAGTGACATGTTGAAGAGTTTACAAAGAGATGGAGAAAATTGATCTGCATGGTTTTTCAGAATAAAAAATGGAATTCCGTCCGGACCACAATCGTCTCCTACATGGTAATGCTTCTAATAAGTCATACTCACCGATAGTAGTGGATCACCGCGGAGCTGTTGTAATTTGCTAGTTGACGTTTTTTGAAGTCATGAATATCTTCCTGATTGTATGTCGATTGAAAAAATGTTGCAAACATATTGGCTATTTCTTGAGAGAAATGACGATTTAGATTCCTCCACGTGCATTGTTGCAGGATATTTTTTAACTGAACGTTTCGCGGCAAAGTATTTTGGATCAGATATAACCGCATCTTGAACATTTTTGATATAATTTTGAAGTCTGATATTAAAATAACTGTCAAATTTAGTTGACATTGATATTGATAAATCCAATTTTATCTGTTTCCGAATTGTTTTGCTACTCTGTTTCCGAATTTTTCGATTTGGTTGCTACTAAAACAATAACGAAAAATTGCAAACTCATAAAGGTTAGGTTTGGTTTTTAGCAGTTTTCACATTTACACAATATCTTAATTTTTAGAGAATCAGGGTGCTGGATGAAACGATGTTTCGCAAATTGCATAAATAGGATGTTTTAAGTATATTGTTTCCCACTGAAAGATCCAAGCCTGAAAGATAAGCGGTAAATCCTGCCTAAATTTGTGCAAATACTACCCTGGTATTCCGTAAATAAGACGCCTTCTGCGTGTACTCGAACTCTTTTATAAATATTCCCGATGGTCATGATTTGGAATTTAACAGAATGATCCTTCATCAACACTGAGGCGATAGGATATGTACCAGTGTTTAAATTCATTTTTTCGTTCCCTTCTTTTCTCTTATTTTTCTCTCTTTGTGAAAGGAAACAAAAAATATTTTTTTCTCAAATCGGATAAAATACGTCAGTTTTCTGGTTTGTTATCTGTCAGCAAAATGAAGTATTCCCCGACACTACATCGTTGCTAGGCAACTTACTAAAAACAGTACTGGAAAGTATTCCTTGTCTAGGCAGAGAATACTTTCTAGTACTGATTATCATCTGTTTTTAAGAAATACATGATATAATGTATAATCGCACGCGATTGTTATAATTCTAAGGTAACTTTGATAGTGAAATCTATTGAAAATATAAATTGGAAAATTTTGCATATTTTAAAGAATATAATGAATAAAATGGATAATCTGATATACTGCCGATTAGAGAAAAAATCGTATGTACAACTCGTGGAAAAACTATAATTCCCGGACTCTTATGGTTGCTGGAACTCGGCTGACGCCTCGTCCCAGCAACTTCCATACTCGTCCGGGAATATATCGTTTTTCCTACACGTTACACAATATACTATTGTTTGTTTCTTTCACCGGGAATGAAATCGAAAAAAGTAAAATATTTCTCCACATATAAAATACAAAGGATAGGAGAGGAGGGATATTTTATTTTGTTGAATTTCGTTCCAGAGGAAAGAAACAAAACAAAATATTTGTTCTCTCCTTTTGCAGAAAGAGAGTAAATAAAGCAACAAAATTTGAATTTAAACACTGATATGTACAGTGTACACAATGTGGTATTATGTAGTTATATACATATACCCCCATTCTTTGCTTTAGGAAACATTCTGATAGCATTAAATTCCTCAAGTTTTTGATGATCCTTTTAAATTACTAGGAAGAAAATACTAGGAAGTGTCTTTATAATTGGAGGTGACTTTAATGCAAAAAATACTTATTGGGGATCACGGTTAACGACCGCTAAAGGAAAAGAACTTTTCGCAGCAGGCAAACAACTAAAATGTGAATTTCAATCAGCCGGTACACCAACCTATTGGCCCTCGGATATCAGTAAGACTCCAGATCTTATAGACTTCTTTATTACAAGAGGAATTTCAGATAATTATATCCATATAGAGAACAGTGAGAGTCTATCATCAGATCATTCACCAATTATTATGATACTTAGCCAAATAATTATTATGAAACAGAGCAACCCGAAATTAACGAGCTTCAAAACCAATTGGGATCTCTTCCAAACACGGTTAACAGAAAGAATTAATCTGCAGAACCCAATTCAGGGATCAGTCCAATTAGAAGAAGAACTAGATAATCTCATCTATAATATCCAAAGTGCTGCGTGGGAAAGCACTCCTAATAACAGTCAGGAAATGAAGCGCAATGTTAGCTATTCGGAGGAAGTGAGGGAACTACTTAAAATCAAAAGAAAAGCACGGAAGAATTGGCAAAAACATCGAAACCCGGAAAATAAGAGGGTGTTTAATCACTTATGTAACAAATTAAAATATCTAATAAAAGACATTAAAAATCAGTCAGTTAATAAATACCTCAGCACTCTAACTGGGCAAAAAGATACTGATTACTCATTATGGAAAGCAACTAAGAATCTAAAAAGACCCAAACTTCAGGTTCCTCCAATTAAAGATAAAGACAATTGGGCTCGAAATGGTACACAAAAAGCTGATTAGTTTGCTAATCATCTTGAAGAAACATTCCAACCTTACCCAAAACAAACGGAAGAGGAAAATATTACTCCGATAAATAAACAGGATAAAACAGAAATTACACCTGTAACATTGAAAGAACTAAAATGGGAAATCAAGAATAATCTGAATGCGTATAAGGCTCCAGGATATGATCTTATAACGGGTCATATAATAAAAGTGTTACCGGAGAAAGCGTTGAGGAAACTAATGCACATAATTAATGCAGCATTTCGACTAAGATATGTACCAAGACAATGGAAAGTTGCAGAAGTAATTATGATACCTAAGCCGAACAAACCTCCGAACGATAAAGCTTCATACAGGCCGATTTCTCTGCTACCAACATTATCGAAACTATTTGAAAAGGTTCTTCTTAAAAGACTAAAACCAATTATCGTAGAAAGAAATCTTATCCCCTCACATCAGTTTGGATTTAGGGAAAAACATTCTACTATAGAACAAGTACATCGAATTACTGATGTAATCGAGAAATCACTAGAAAGCAAACAAATATGCTCAACTATATTCCTTGATGTAGCGCAAGCATTTGACAAAGTATGGCACCAGGGGTTAGAATTCAAACTTCATCGAGATCTTCCGGAGCAATTTTTTCAAATTCTAAAATCCTACATATCAGAGAGGCACTTCCGACTTTCCGAGTAAAGTATGAGAATGAATACTCCCAACTTAAAAGAATAACAGCAGGAGTTCCACAAGGCAGTGTTCTTGAGCCGATCCTTTATCTCCTATATACTAGAGATATACCAATTACAGAAACAACAATGGCGACTTTTGCCGATGACACGGCAATACTTGCAACAGCAAAAAACATCAATGAATCCACTAGTAAATTACAGAAGGCTACTAACCTGATATGTAAATGAACAGAGAAATGGTGAATTAAATTAAATGAGGCAAAATCAGTCCAAGTGAACTTTACAAATCTAAAAGTTAATCATATACCAATAATGATAAACTCTATAGTAGTACCGCATGCGAACACTGCTAAGTATCTTGGCATGACTTTAGATGCTAAACTTAGATGGAAGGAACACATAAAAAAGAAGAGAGAAGAACTAAACATAAAATTTAGAAATATGCATTGGCTCTTAGGGAGACAATCTGAACTAGCGATCCATAACAAACTGCTGTTATACAAACAAATTCTGAAACCTGTATGGACGTACGGTAGCCAACTCTGGGGTTGTGCCAAGAGGACAAATATTAACATCATACAAACAGTTCAAAATAAAATTCTGTGATGTATTGTTAATGCATCGTGGTACATTCGAAACGACAACCTCCATCGAGATCTAAAGATCGAACTTGTCGCGGATGAAATTAAGCATCATGCAACAAAACACCTACAACGTCTGCACCAGCATGAAAATCTGGACATACGCTGTATGCTGACTACTACACCAACAAGAAGACTGCAAAGAATAAAACCATTGGACTTATCGCGACCAGGTGGTCAGTAGACTTACTGTGGCGAAAATCCAGTGGATGAGTTACACAAAATGGGGGATAATCATGTGATTGTGCCGACTAATCAAATACTTTATTATGCAATGTAAATTACTAAATGGGTACAAGACTCAGTCGTAATATAAATAATGTATTATATGTATGTATTATAGTTTCTGTGGAAAAACACAAGAAGATGATCTAAGGATCGAAATATCTGTAAAGATTTATATATATATTTTATTAAATAATCGAAATAAATTATTAATAAAAAATAGTGTTGTAAAAAGTACAAAAAGAATTTTTATCTAGCAAAAATTCCGAAACAACAAAAAAGTAACTCTAAATATTGTAATATAAATAAAATAAAATTAAAAAAAAATAAAAAATAAACCAACAAATATCCACAAAATTGTTGATAATTAAGTGATATTATAAAAAAACTATCAAATTTGTGCTTATAATTTCAACAAATAGTTCATAATTATTTCCACAGTTAAACCATCAATTACACTACCCTGCAAAAGTTTAAAAATTTGGTGCCACTTGACAATGAATAGTTGTTTCCGAAGTCATTTTTTACGCTGAATCCGAATCTGGGCTCAGAATTGCTCTATCACGTCAGGTTTATGAGATATTCTAACCTAAAAGTGCCAAAAACACTGTTTTTTGACATATTTGAGGTTATCTAGCACCACGATTTTTTTTTTCTTCAAAAGTTCATGTGTGGGATCTTATAGTACAAGTCTTCTTCTTTCAAATGCCTTTGAGTTTGCTCAAATATGCTGTTTTCGCCGAGATATCGCATTTTCAAAATTGCATGTTCATGAATTTGTCGGTATACTGTATAATACACTACCTTTTATCCCAACGGTATATATGCACTTTTAGGTTAGAATATCTCATAAACCTGACGTGATAGAGCAATTGTGAGCCCAGATTCGGATTCAGCGTAAAAAATTACTTCGGAAACAACTATTCATTGTCCAGGGGCAAAATTTTGCAGGGTAGTGTTATTCAGAAAATATCGAGAAATATAAGACTTTATTACCATAAAAAAACTGTGGAATTTGTGACTAAATTTTCAACAAATATTTCAAAAATATTCCGCGTCAACCCCATCAACCATTTTTCATCAATATTGTGACAACTTTTTGTCACATTTTTTCCCACCAATCACCATTTTATGTGAAATTTTTGTCGCTTTTTTGTGACACGTGGTTACTCGAGTAACTAGCTACAGTATTGTGTTGCCAAATAATTATGGACGCGTCGCTACTTCTCGAGGGCATGTTGAATCCAATCGTCTGATGTATTTTACCAAAAAATTTTAAAGCGCAGCCGCAAGAAACTATATTATGTTTAGAAATGTTCTAAATATCAGGTGCATCCAAATTACAAATTGTAGCACTGTACTAAATACATACATAATATGAGTAATAAAAGTCGAAAAATATTATTTATCTGTTTTCTCCAACTATCCACAAAGAATTGACGCACTTAACGAAAATATTCATCGAACTATTCTCGATGTACTGCACAAGTGAGTGGACAGGATATGCTACTGTCGGCCAGCCGCGGCAGAAATTTAATCATAAGGTGTTCTCTCTTCAATAATGCAAAAATCATTGAAAAAAACTGAACGAAAAGTCGATTCAGATTTTTTCGCATTTTGGCTACAAAGCAGTTTGTAACTTTTCTTTAATCTGAAAAATTTTCAATTTTCCTTATAAAAATCAAATTCTATAAGTGTATTTGAAAATAGTTCAGTGTTTCGACGGTTTTTCGCCCAGAGTTCTTTCGGACAAAACCAATTGACGGGAAATTTGGACAGTAAGTAGGAATGATGTGTGCTGTTACCCCAGGGAGTGGATTGCACCGCTTATCGGGGTTGGAAATTAGTACACCCAAAATAACCACTGAACTCGATAGAGAGATGAATTCTAAGCAAAAAATATTTCATGAAGTTTTTTCGATAAATCAATTTTTTTCGAGTTAGTCGCAACAATGATTTTTCATCTAAAAATGCATGTTTTAGAGCGATTTTTCACGAATAACTCGAAAACTTTACTAAACTTTGGAAGCTATATCTGGTGTTTTTCAAACTGTAAAATAAAATTTGAAAAACTTTCGAAAGTGGTGGATAAAGCAAAAATTAAACATTTTTCGATAAAGTTTCTCCAATACAATTTGGTTGCAACATTTGGATTGTTAATGGTACACCTGTACACTTAGTCAGAACTCTTCCATTTAATCAGTTTCAACGAATTGTTTACTCTTTTACTATATTCAGTACACAGAATGTTGTTTATCTATTTATCAGCGAATTTTATAAACACAACTGATATCAGTGAAATCATTTCCACCAGAAACATTGTGCAATAAAAGTAGTAGGATAGTACGTAGTAAGATATTATAAGATAACACAAGTGCG
Source organism: Tipula helvola (assembly GCA_963556165.1). Lineage (NCBI taxonomy): Eukaryota > Metazoa > Arthropoda > Insecta > Diptera > Tipulidae > Tipula > Tipula helvola. The sequence goes on along the minus strand of OY744483.1, from coordinate 71,655,715 downwards.
GGTCTTCTAAGAAAAAAAAAAAAAAAAAACAACTCAAAAAACCATAAACCAAAGAAGAGTCACAACAAGTTATCATTAATTTTAACCTTATCAATTTTATTAATTTTCTTATCGGCAGGCGCCTCGGTTTTAAGGTTTAAAAATAAAAAAATCTTTATTTAATTTAATAACTTATATATAAATTAGTTTAATAAGTATGTATACATGTTTCGGATATGTCGCTCTTCATCAACTATACAATTTGACAAGACAGTTTTTTCAGAAGAAAGCACCTCTACACTAGAAATTCAGAATATTTTTGTCCTTCCTTTAATTCTCTTAACCGAATGAAGAAAGGCGACGATAAAAGTGTTTAAGCAGAAGTAAGTAGTTGTAGAAGTTATGAAAACTTGTAGAAGTTTTGAAAGTCCTTAAGTCTGAAAAAGCAAAAAAAAAAATGTCAACGCCAATCTGTTTCTATGGCCAAGGCGGAGATTTTAAAGCTTTTGGAACCTGTACATAAAGAGGGTCGGGTTGCCACACGAATAAATATTTACCAATTTTTTATATATGCTGATTTAAGGATTAATGGCGGTATGATGGTATGTATGATGGTATGGTGGTGTGGTATTATGATGGTTTAGTGCTGCGATGGAATGGTGTAATGGTATGATGGTGTGTTAAACCATGGAATGGTATAATGGGATGATGTTACGATGATGATATGGCGGTATGAAGGTATGGTGAATTGATGCTAAGATACATCATCTATGTATATATCATGGTATGATGGTATGATGGTGTGATGGTTCGACGTTTCTATGGTACTCTGGCATGATTAAATGTTGGTTTAATGGTATAGCGCTATGATGGTATGATGGCATAATGGAATAATGGTATGATGGAATGATTGTCTAAGGCTACGATGAAAGTATGCTGATATGATTGTACGTTTTTATTATGGTATGACATTGGGTTGAATTTAAGTGAGAAGTTCGATTAAGAATTAATTTGGGGTTGAGTTAGAGTTTAGTGTTAGATTAGAATTCAAATCATATTTAAATTTGGGATTGGACCGGCCAGTATGAGTAGTTGAGATTTGATTTGAACTTTTTTTTTAGGCTTGGCTCCTACATAAAAAGGAGCCACATTGCCAAAAATCCAAATTTACAAAAAAGTTGCATAAATCGCTATCTCACTCATCCTAATAAATTCATACATTTCCTTATAAACCAATCCGCCCTGATTCATTAAATCACTTACATTTCTTGTACTCCGAAGGATGTTGAACTGAGATCTGTATTGGCTGTATCTAGGACAAACCAATATGAGGTGTTCAACATCCTCCACACTTCCACACAGCCCACAATATTTGTCCTCACTCAAATTACGTTTCCACAAGTATTCCTTTCAATTTCCGTGGTTCAGCCTGATTCTCTTAACCGTTCGCAACATTCCCATATCTCCTTTGAGCCCCTTATAGAAAGGATTTCTCAAAGAAGTACCACGAATCGCTTTGTACTTCATTCCTTTCGTTAGACTTTTCTCGTTAAATTCACTCTCCCATTTTCCCCAAAGATTCATTTGAAGCATTCGAAGTACGTCTCTTGCATCCTTCCTTCCATACTCCTGAACCATGTCATTCAATGTACCCTTTTTTGCTAACATATCGGCTCTTTCATTCCCTTCGATCTGCCTATGTGATATGGGATCCATTGTACGGTCACATCACGTTGACAGCCTCGAACACATTCAAAAATCAAATCAACATACACATTGCCTTCCCTTCCACCTTTACATTTTAGCAAACATAAGCCACTCTAGGAATCGGAAAATATTACTAGTTTCCTTTTTCAATATTACTAGTTCAGCCTTCATTATACAGATGCTTTTGCCCACTTTAAAATACTTTTCGACATGCTTACTAGGCATGAAAACACCAACACCTACTTCAATCTCACTTACACTAGCATCTGTGTAAACGATATCTTCTGGTGCATATTGTTGACTAATTTTTCCAAACAAAATGTTGGCGAAATTTTGTCATCCTCTTTCTATACTCCTCCATATTCAAGCATTCAGTAAGATTACTAGGAACGGGTTGCAGACCAGCATTGCCTATACTCAGAAACATGTTCATATTTTCGAGTGAAATTTTGGAGGATATAAGGGCCTACCTTAACATGTCAGTCACACTCAGATAAGCACCCCACTTGGGTTTTCTCACCAGTTTAACCACATTTAAACGTTCCTTGCAGTTATCCGCCAAAATGTTCATATGTTTACCAAATAGTATACGTCTGTCAATCCAAATACTCAAATACCTGTACACATTTACTTGTTCAATTCTGTAGCTATCCACACTGATGTTAACAATTGCAGCATTCGTTCTAAAACTCATATAAGCACACTTATTAGGATTTACTCTCAAATTCAACATTTTAAGTTTTTGTATTAACTCACCTACTCCTTTTTGCTCTTTTTGAGCCGCCGCATCAATACTTCTTCCTTTTCCAATCACTACAAAATCGTATGCAAATTGCAGAACGATTTGATTGTCTGTATTGATGCGGTGTATCTCGCTGGTATATAAGTTGAACAGAGCTGGAGATATTTTACTTCCTTGCGTAAGTCCCATAATAGCAACTCCTTCCAACATAAACCCATTTCCTTTCAATGCCATTTTTCTCTCAGTAATCTTTTATCCACATACGAGAGAATTTGTTGTAATTTTCACGGACCCACGTAATCGTAAGCTCTTTCAATGTCCAAGAATACCGCAACAGCTTTCATATTATCCGATCTTATTTCCCACACAAACTGTTCCACACACTCGATTGCTTTCGAAATCCAAATGTTTATTTTTATTCATAAAATCTTCCATTCGTTCTTTCATCATTCCATTTAAAATTTTTATAAGAACATCAACATACATATACCTCGATAATTTGGTGCCACATTTGGATCTCTATCACGCTTAGGGATAGGAACCACCCTGCTTTCTTTCCATTTGCTCGGTATTTTAGAACCCATCCATTTTTTGTTGATTAAGTTATATTTTACTGAGTCACTCAACAACCGAACCATCTTATAACTTACGTGGTTCTTTGCTGGAGTGGCAGATTTTGATGTAACTAACACTCTCAGGAACTCTCCCCATTCATACTTACAATCCATTCTTTCCCTTCTACTCATTATATCAACTTCATTTATTATATTCAAATCATTGCTTACATTCAATACCATTCTTATAAATTCTTCACCTTTTCTCTGTTCTCACATACCACATTGCTAACATTAAAATGTTTACCATTAACTATATTAAATAAATTCCATACATCCTTAGTTGTGGTTCTGTGTCATTTGAGACACATATTCCTGCCAACTTTTCTTATTTGATCTGCAAATTGCATATTTCAATTTTCCATTCATTTTACCATATACATACATATAATCTTGTGCTCACTACTCCGATTCCTATTAAATTCACGCGAGGCTATTCACTTCCTTTCATACCAGAATTAAACTTCATTTTTTCACCAACCATTCACATTAATCCGTTTTCTTCAATCGGCTTTTCGGTTGAGTAAAGTTGAGTTAGGGTTTAGTTAGCTTACATTGGGGTTAAATGAGTTGTTCGGTTGGGGAATTATTTAAGGGTTGATTTGGCGTTAGGTTAAGAGTGGATTTGAAAGTTGATTTGTGGTTCATTTACTGATTGAGTTGAGGGTACGGTTGCCGGTTAGTTTGGTAATTTCATTTAGGATTGTGTTGCAATTACGATTAAGTTGGAGGTTGAGTTGTAAATTGAGTTGGATGTTGAGTTGAAGATTCACTTAAGAGATTCAGTTAGGAATTGTTTGGGAGTTGAATTAATTTTCCAAGACCGAAATTCTGATCACCTCATTAGGTTTCAGCCCTTTATATTTTCTTTCTCAATTTTAAAAATAATCTGACACCACAAAATAAATTACTATTATGATTTGTTCAGCTTCGTTGATACGATTTTCCAAGTGTCTCGGCCTAAGGTTTCGTAACCAATTCACTTAATATGTCATATTGACTTATATAATTTATAATAGACAATTTAAATAAAGAAAATTCGAAATCTGACATCTAAATAAATATTATAGAGACGCTTTTGAAAAAACGCGCGGCAAATAATATTTCTCTATATAGAATTGTTAAAACAAGTTGACATACCTCTCTAAAAATCACCCACACCAAACACACACAAATCTTATTATAAAATAAAAAGAAAATACACAATCCTAATCGAGAAAGACAAAATTAGTGATAACACAAATACATACTTTGTTCAACTTGAACTTGATTTTTTTTCTTATTCACATTCCCACTCTTTATCTCAAAACATGTTACATATACGCGCGTTATACAATAAAATAATCTATAAATTTTTGTGGTTAATGACTTGTTGCTCTATAAAACAGATGACACATAATAAATGGGTTATATATCGCGATAGCGGCGTGTTCTATAATTTTTGTTTTTATTGAAAACATAAAAAGTCCTTGTTTTCCCCCCGCACGGTGGTTAAATAAGATCGTATCATGGATACAGAGAGATATAATAGTATATACCAATAAAATCCGCCCAAAAATTTTATTTATTGAATTTTTATTATACCATACATTAGGAACATATTATTTTCCAGCACACACAAACTCATCACATAAATGAACCATAAATGTGTTGTCTTTATTTAAGAAGATGTGTTGTATATAAAACCGTAAGTAATTTAATCCCAAGCGGATATATCCAGCAAAAAATAAAAGAAAACACACAAAATGTGTTAAGGAAATTTGAAAACATACACAAAAATAATAAAATTATAATGTGTTAATAATATTTAGAATAAATTAAAAAGAAAAACGATTTTAAAGATCTTTTGGTAAGATTTCCTATTTACATACACTTTTTTTTAATAAAAACAAGTACGAGTACAAGAAAAAGGATAAAACTTTGATAAACATAAAAAGGTGTTGCTATTTGTTTTTTTTTTTTTTTTTTCATCTCACTTTCAACTTTACAGCATCAATAAGAACAAGAGATATCGTCAAAAGATTTGTTTTTTGTAAAACAAAATAAATTTTTAAATATTTTTCTTCTCTCATTTCACATCCAACTTGGCGCGATTGTTGTTACTTGATATAGTTACAACAAAAATAAAACGATTTTTGTACATAAAGAAAATTTTTTGTATGTTTAAGATTTTTTTTTTTTTTTAAGTTTATTTTCTTATACAACACTTACATAATACATACCACCGAAAGGGTTAAAAATTTTAATTTATTTATCTTTGCTGCAATAATACAATTCAATTTTTATTCTTAAGACAATTTATTTATTTTTTTGTTCTTACATGTTATTGTATTCTCTTTCTTTATACTACTTATGTACTACTATCGACCGTGTAAGCAATGAAGAAACAAAAAAAAAACAAAAAAAAAAAGATTTCATTTTAAGAAAATAACAAGAACGAATGGTGTGTGTCGGTAATATTTAATAAAATTATTTATTTATATTTAATCATTTTTTATTAGGAAAAAATTTGTAGGATGTGCGCTTTTTACGATTTTGGTTTTGTGTTGACAGAACACGTGCTGCATGTTTAACGGAAAATTCATTTTTCATTTTATATATACAAATGTAATTTGTTTCGTCTCTTGTGACTTAAAAAAAAAATAATTAATGCAGATTTGTTAAGTAGATATGCCACGAATATACATATTATATGGCCCTCGTGTGTAAAGTAAACAATTAATTTAAGTTTTTGGTTTAAGTACGAGTAGAAGGTGTGAGGCGTGCTCGCCTCTAATATAATACAAATACATAGTATTCTGAAGTGATATTTCAATTGTCTTTCGTTTTAAATATTTTATAACCAATTCTGTATAATTTAAACCACTCCAAACCTATTTTTATGTACAATTTTTGACAACAAAATGGAATTTTAATTAAAAATTAAAAATCACATTAATTTTGTTTATAGGATTAAATAGTAAATCAATTAAATGAATTGAAGTCAACCCATCCGAGAGATAAAGGCAGCCTCAAACTGGATCGGAAGCGATAGGATATTAGTAACTAAATAGGTTAAGTGGCGGTATAAACTGGGGTTTTAAAATGAAAAATATAAAGGGCTGAAATCTCACGAGGTGATCAGAACTTCGGTCTTTGGTGTATTCAATGAGGATAGCATTCACCTGTCTCATAAGTTGGTGTGACAGTTTTTACAGTATTGATTTCTATTTTAACCAACATATATTTACTTAAGTATACAATACAGCAACAGCTAAACAGGCCAAAAGCTTCGGTAACATGGGTACAGGCATCCAATTTAACACAAAAAATCGTATTCTAGAACTTTATACCGAATGTAGTATACAAAATTATACTGATATTTCTAACCGTGCAACTGACCATATTCCAGAATTGTATCCAAAAATCATTTTAGAATCTCATTTCCAACACACATATCAAATTTCATCATAATCGGTTAAGAAATAGCCAAGTTCCATCCTACTTGGCCATATTCCAGAACTTCATCCAAAACTCATTTTAGAATCCTATTTCCAATACACATGTCGAATTTCATCATAATCGGTTGAGAAATGGGCAAATTCCATCATACTTGGCCATATTCCAGAACTTAACAAAACAATCATTTTGGATTCCCATTTCCAACGCACACCTCAAATTTCATAATAAACGGTTGATAAATAGGCAAGTTCCATCATATAACAAATTTGTTAACTACTCACTCCATCCTAATCCAACCCCAACTCAACCCGCAAATTGACCCCAAACTTAATCTTCAAATCAATTCCAAATTCAATAATCAAACCAGCATAAAACTCGGTAAATATTTATAAAACCAGGTATTTTGGGTCAATTCGTATGGCAGGTACTTCACCCTCTTGACGTACAGTCTCCAAAAGCTTTTCAAATCTCCGCCTTGACCATACAAACAGATTGACGAAAAAAAAATTCAAAATCGGACAAGGCGTTCTCGAGATACCACTGGTACAGATATCCAGATAGACGGACGGAAATTTTTTTTTTGCTTTTTCAGACTCAGGGACTTTTAAAACGTCGAGAAAAGTGCTTTGGGATTGGGACCAACCAAATTTTTCGTCATTTTTGACAAGATTTCAACACTTTGGCCTTTTTAGACCGAAATAAATGATAAAAAGGGAAGCTAAAACCCGAATATTGGCGCATTTTTAAATACTCTACAACTACAAAGGAATGATGTTGTGGAACATAGCGTGACTTTCGAACGGATGTTTTTTTTCTGTTTCAAGTTTTTTTCCTAAATTAATTAATTTGTGTGATCGTATTCTGTGTTAACGAAAAGTAGAAAGAGGTAAAAAAGTGGGTGCTGTCTGTGAGTGGTTTGGGGAGAGGGAACTGCAATTGGGGTTTCAAGTGGCTCAACGCGTATGAGTTTGTGAAAGTGGCCGAGGTGGTAAACACCAACGATGCAGCTTACAGGAACATCAATGGATTTGAAGAGGACAATTGGTAAAAAAGAGCATTGGAGAAACGAATTTTTAGAAAAAGAAAAAAAAAGCAAAAGGTGTTTAATTAAAATGTGAAAATATGGCATTAGTTCGGGAATTCACAAATGTTAAGGTCAGTAATCATCAACTTAACTTCGCGAAATGTGATTTTATTGCACTAATTTGCTTTCAAATGGTTTTGTTGGAGTTTGGGTGGGACCGTGAAGTAGTGACGAAACTTACTCTGGAGTGGGATAGCTATACAAGCTTCGACGTCGACTTCTTCGAAAGAGTTCCTTCTTTAATATAGTTGTCATAGTTTAATAGGTTCGCGTCAAACAATAACAAAGCCAAAGGGCAGTAATGGGTTGAATCATACACTTTTCCCTCTTCAAGAAATAGGAGCCACTTCAAACAGAATATTGGCCAGAATTTTAAAAGTGTTTCTTCCTCTTCTAGAGTTCCGGAAAGAAATGTTACTTTTTAAATCGCCATTTTCCAAAATATTTTAGAGTTGAAGCTTTCTGTTATACAAATTCTGAAAAAAGAGGATTTAATTTTGGAATGTTCTGGGAAATGGAGATTTCTGTTCTAATTTTTCTGGAACTGGGTTTATAACCTTCAATATGAATTATGTTTTAAGGCTAATTCTAATTAATTTTAAAAATTTAAAATATTCCGGAAACTCTCATTATCGTCAGTACATATAAGCCTTTAGATGGTCTATCTGGCGGAATATTGGGCTGCAAGCTACGTATTGGAAAGGGTTAAGTCGGTACAGCACGTGTTGAATTATATTCTGTTCGGTGGTGAATTATATTCTGTAAATTATTGTATAAATTAGGTTAACAAATTTTATTTCAGTGCAGGAAAACTAATATAATAAACTTAATTAATATAGTTACCAGCATTCTTTATAAATCGGTTTAGCTGGTTCAGAGGTGTTACATCCAACTCCAACTGACTAAAATAATATTAAGGGCTAAATAAGCGAAAATACTCGCACAGCATAGAAACCGGGCTACCCTAAAACAAAATATTATTTTTGAACCGCACTAGCTAGAAACCTGAAACAAAAACTAAATTCAAGATCATTCAAAAAAATCTCAGAAAATATTACCACAGCATACTTTGTCTAATCATGTGGCTGAATTTTTTTACGTATCCTATAACATAGCTTAAAACGAACTTTTTAAATGTGAATACCTCTTGAACCGCACTAGATAGAAACAAGAGCAAAAATCAAATTCTATGCCATTCAAAACAATCTTAGAAAATGTGAGATACCATGGAAAATTTAAATGTATCGGCAAATTAATAATCTTTTCCAAGATTGTTTTCAATGACCTTGAATTTGGTTTTTGGTTCATATTTCCAGCTGGTGCGGTTCAAAAGGTATTCATATTTGAAAATTTAGTTATAAGCCATGTTGTGGGAACAATAAAAAACTCAGCCACATCATTAGACAAAGTATGCTAAGATTGTGAATAACTTTTTTTTTTTTAAATGCTGCCAATGGCTTTATTCTTGAATCTTTCTATACATAAGAAACTAACAAGAAGTAATCAAATCTTAAGCTAAAATTATTACATATTTTAAGTCTTAACCAATGTTAATACTTATCGTTGGTGCTCACAATTTAATTAATTTAGATTATACTTATACATATATATGTATAACATCAACATTTAATAAATTTACAGGTTCACAGGTTCATCAGTCCGAGTGGATCTGTTCTTTTCAGTCGCCTAAATCGTGGCTGTTTTAATATATCCCTGGCCAATTCGTTGGGATGCGCTTCTAGTTTTGAATAATATTTAAAACTGAATTCTTTAATTGTTTCTTTAATGGTTTTAATCCCAAGGTCATCATGTATATTACTATTTCGAATGTACCACGGAGCATTAGTAATACGTCGAAGTATTTTCGCTTGAGTTCGTTGCAGGAGCTCTCTGTTTGAAGCGCTGGTGGATCCCCATAACTGAATACCATATGTCCATATGGGTTTGATTATCGCTTTGTACAGTAAAACTTTATTGGCTAATGACAACTGAGATTTCCTTCCCATCAGCCAATACATTTTGGCAAATGTCATTTTTATTTGGTTGCGCTTAGTTTCAATATGGGTTTTCCACGTTAACCTTCTATCCAGGTGCAAACCTAAGTATTTGACCTTCGTTTGTTGAGGAATATTTTTATTGTTTAATTTCACTGGTGGGCAGGTGCGTTTGTTCAGCGTGAATGTGATGTGAATTGATTTGTTTTCGTTCACTTTTATTCGCCATGTCTTTAGCCAGTCCGCGATTTTGTTTAAATTATTCTGTAACTCCTTTGAGGCAATTTCGGGATTATTGTGTGACACCAGTTGACCGTATCATCGGCAAATGTTGATATTGTTACTTTGTTGGTTACAGGTAAATCGGCTGTGTACAACAAGTATAATATTGGCCCTAGAACGCTGCCTTGCGGGACACCTGCATTAATATCATTTAAGCAAGTAGTTGCGCTATTTTGTTTGACAATGTATTGCCTTTGAATAAAGTAGTTTCCCAAAATTGAGTGAAATTTCTTCGGTAGAAGCTCTTTAATTTTGTATATTAGCCCATCGTGCCAAACTTTATCAAATGCTTGTGCTATATCCAAGAAAGCAGCAGAACAATATTTCTTTTCCTCGAAGGTGATTTTGATTGCGTTTACAATTCTGTGAATTTGCTCTGTGGTACCATGTTGGTTTCGGAACCCAAATTGATGGTCTGGTATAACGCGCCGTTCTTCTAATATTGGTTTCAATTTTGTTAGTAACATTTTTTCAAATAGCTTTGATATTGTGGGCAGCATGCTTATTGGGCGATATGATGAGATCTGCGCTCCATTTTTTCCAGGCTTATGTATCATTGTGATCAAAGATATTTTCCATTTTTGAGGAATATAACTGGTTCGCATGATCGCGTTGAATATGAATGTTATTAGTTTTATGCATTTGTCTGGCAATTCCCTTATCATTTTTCCAGTAATGACATCATGTCCTGGTGCCTTTTTCGGGCTTATGCAATTTTTAATTGTATTCTTAACTTTCTTCCAATTATACTTTATAGGTTTGTAGGATAAACCATCATCCATTTGCTGGGGTAGCACGAAATTATTATCTTCTTCGTGTGGTGCGAATACTGTTGTTAGATGATCAGCAAAAGCATTGGCTTTTTCTTCATCACTTCTCGCCCAATTTCCAGTTGGTAGCCTAATCGGTGGATTCGAATTTGTTGGCCTTTTTAGATGTTTTGTTGCTTTCCACAAAGAGTAATCTGTCCTCTCGGTTGCCGAGAGATCACTTAAATTGTTCTGGACGCTCTGGTTTTTTTCTTCCCGCAAAGCAAATCTTAAGGCTTTGATAGCTCGATTTAATTTCCATTTCAATAACGGTGATTTTGTTTGCTGCCATAGCCGGCGAATTTTCCGTTTTTCCTGGATTACTTCCTGTATATTATGTGAGAGCTTATTAACTTTTTCAGAACTACTTATGACAGGTGTAGCCCTTTCAGCTGATAATGCCATGACGTCTTTTAAATTTTCGGCCGCCGCATCAATATCAGCTGGTGTGGTCAGAGGAATATTAAGTAGGCAATTTTGTTCGACTAGCCTCCTACATTGATCCCAATTAGTTTGCTTGTTTGTAAGACGGTTGGGTGTTTCGTTCCTTAAGACATCGGTACTCACTGTTACTATTACCGGTGAGTGATCAGAAGACAGATCATAACAATCGGTGGCCTTAGCATATGTACGTGGAATGCCCTTAGTTACACAAAAGTCGATTAAATCAGGAATTTTCTTTTTATCCGTCTGGAGCCCCAATGAATATGTTTGGCGTTGTAATCACCTCCCGCAAGAAATTTATTACCCAGCTGGCTGAAATAATCCAAGAACTGGAGTTTTTTTATAGCATGTTTTGGAGGACAGTACACTGCCGATATGACACAGTTTCCAGACCACTCCTGAAGACAGATGCTCGTTGATTGTATATGTTCTTTCTCATATTTCGTAAGCTCATAGTGCTTTAATCTTCTTTTAATCAATACACCTGTGCCTCCATGTGCTTTCCCATCTGGGTGCTTGGCCCATTTCTTTTCCTGGGTTCTTCGATGGTAACCCTTCTGTGCAGTAGATATTTTAGGTCATATATTGCATGTTTGCCTTTGACCTTTTTATTATCTGGTTCTAATTCCAGGCGGAACAATGGCTGCGGCGCCTTCTCCCGATTAATAATATTGGTAATAGATTTACATTGGAAACCTTTCTCAGCGAGAGCAGCTTGAATTTCGTTTGCATCTACGTAGCTCTCTATTCCTTTCAATACTACAACTAATCCTTTTTGGCTCTTTAGTTGGTACGTGTAGTAATGTTTACCAACTTGATCAAAATGCTTGATTAACGCTCTGTAAGCATCAATATTGAGCGGTTGAATTTTTGTTTCTTTTATATCCCCTCTTTTGATAACGGAAATATAAAATGCACCTTCCGTAATAAACTCGATGGTTTTTGCAAGTTCTCTATTTGATTCTTCCCTCAAATAGATTTGTGGCGGCTTCTCAATTTTTGGAGTTTTTTCGGGCGGCGGATCTTCAACAACCAAGCAAGAATACCTATTGCCTTGTGTTAATACGGAAGCTAACTTAGTGAATTTGTTCGCGCTTGCACTGGCCGCTGATCTAGGGCTCCTCCTTCGCTTTGATCGGACAGTAATATACCGGTCAATTCCCGTTTGCACTAAACACTGACCTACATCACTGTTCATTTTTTTTTCATTTGTTGTCAATGCTCTTCCATTGTTTATATTATCGTCAATATTTGTCGACGATGCACTTTTATTTTCTTTATGGTTCAACACACCAAAGTTATTTAAATTAATTTCTAGTTCATTTTGATTTAAATTGCCTGGTAAAGCAATTTTTTGAGCATTTAAAATTTGTTGTCGCTTTGGACTATGCTGCACATTTCCACTTTTATTAATAATTGAAGTCGTGACGTTCGGTGGCAAATCGCTTGCGGACATCGCTGTCTGCTGATTTAGCCCAGCCTTTTTTAATTGAAGCGGAGAATTGAACATCACGATTTCACTTACTTTTCACATCACAAAATTTTTTTTAAAAATAAAAATAAAAATTTAAAACTGCTGATTCAACTTTTCACACAAGTAATAAGTAAATTATTTTAAATGTTTACTCGGTGGTAGTAAAATTGCAACTGTGAATAACTTTGAATTTAATTTTTGTTTCATGTTTCTAGCTAGCGCAGTTCAAAAGATATTCGCAACAAATTTAGTTACAAGTATTGATGTGGAGTAAGTAAAAAAAAAAACTCAGCCACATGATTATAGTACAAAGTTGGTATGGTAATATTTTCTGTGATTGTTTTGAATGACCTAGAATGTGGTTTTTGTTCATGTTTCCAGCTAGTGTGGTTCAAGAGGTATTCACATTTGAAAACTTAAGACTTAGTTATAAGCTTTGTGGTGGGAAAAGTAGAACACTCAGCCACATGATTAGACAAAGTATACTATTATATTTCGTAAGATTGTTTGTTTTAAATGACCTTGCATTTGGTTTCTGTTTCATATTTCTAACTAGTGCGGTTCAACAGATTTTCGCATCAAAAAAAAAAAATTATTTTAGGGTAGCCCGATTTCTATGCCGGTCCGTGTACATGGAGTAAATGAAAAATGTTTGGAGACATTGGTTTAATATTTTTATTGTTACTCAAGATATCGATAATTTCTACAAATTTTATATGGCTAAATTGAAATAAAATAAAAAGCTGAATGATTTTTACCCTAGATTTCCCGTCCACAACACAGCCGTTAAAATTCGTTCGATAATGTTTGAATTTGGCAATTTCACATCGTGACTTGAATATTTGTTAATATTCAATAATTGTAGAAGGATTAAACAATCTTATTATAGTAGATAGGGCTTGCTGTATGTGGTCTTAGCTATAAGATGAATCAACACCCCACGTTTAATTTGACCAATAAATAACTGAGAGTAATCTCGTCTTAAATAATTACGCAAATGCTTTAGTTTTTCAACGGTTTATTAACCGTTCGCAAACTTCAAATCATCAGTTGGATATTGGATCCATAAGACGCTTTTCTAAATGGTAAGGTAGGTAGGCAAATGCCAATAATCCTGGGCCATTTTCCAAAAATCCATATTGGGTCCTTTATACTAAAAATTAGGATTCAACACAAATTCGTCGTTGAACCTTGACCATTAAATCCTTAACACGCTTTCCTAAAGTTATAACCACCGTGTCCCCCTGTTTTCACCTTCAGTTAAGAACAATTTCAAAATTATTGAAAAAATTTACCAAATGATATACAAAATTATTTTTGGGGTCCCTAATGACGAATCTAAGGGGTAAAAAATTTAATTCAAAATGGCACACCGAATAAGGCCGATTTACTTTTTGAAATATTGAAGTAAATTATATTCAAATAAGCATGTTGATCTTAATTTCGTAATCAGCAACCCCCATAACCTTTTTGCATATATTTTAATCAAAAAAGTCAAAAAATTACAAGAAATAGCTATTTTTAGTATTTTATGGCGGCAATATTGGATCCGCCAATAAGATTTAAAATATGTTGGCTATATAAATTCATAATTAGCGTAAAAAATACTGACCGACCCCGGCTCCGCATTTTATATTTTTCTTTCTCCTCTAAAATGTACCTTACTGTTAGTTACAAAAAACTACAATCAGTATAATTGACCACTGGTCAATTTTATAAAGAATGGCGTAGCGTAATGTTTCATTTTGGAAATATGTATCTCAAAAATATTCGCAACAGAAATAAAATCATTGTTAACTCATAGAGAAATGTTTGTGCTTGATAACGTGATATTATTGGCGGGAATTGAAGTCGGCCCCAAGGTTAGAGTATTATTAAGAGTGATGATCTACAAAATAGGGGCAAGCGACATTATATAATTTGGCAATCGTTTAAAATGACTTTTAGATATTACCGAAAAGCTCACAGTTATTGCCGTCATCTTTATCTATTAAGCACCAAGAAAATCCTGTTGAAGAAGTAGAACACAAACATGAATTCGAAAAATGGCTAGATGACTATGAGAAATCGAAAAGACTTGTCTTAATATTCTTGAGGCCACACAAATTTTAAGAACAAATTCGTAATTAATTTAAATTGCCGAATTTTTTTTTTTCTGATTTATTTTTTTAATTATTTTTTAATTTTATTTGTAATTTTTGTTATATTTAAATAATGTTCTAATAATGAAAGATTCGAGCAGTATATGAATTTTAGGAATTATGCATTTTCATTACGAGGCGAAGAATTATTTTACCGGCCCCGCAGCCCTGTTTATGGGTTTGAGTTTTGGGAGTCGCTGATTAAGGATTTATGGTAAAATAAGCATTTGAATACAAGTAACTTCAAAATTTCAAAAAATTCTAATCAATCAGCAAGTTGTTCATTTAAAGCGGCCATTTCATATCCTTCATTTTGAATTTAATTTATTTTCACACCAAAAGTACTTTTAGGTTTTGTAAATTTCTTGAATAATTCTAAACAGTTCTTAACTGAAGATTATAGCAACCATATTGGAACCGCCCTCTTGGATTGCAAAATAAAAACTTATAAATCAGCGTTAGTTCTAACATGCCGTAAGGACGAATTTTTTTTATGCCTCATCGACATTAGCTAAACTATTAGTATTTTTTTTTTAATTTCGAGTAATATGTATCCATTTGCTGTCGATCCCCAAATTGTGAAATTTGCATTTTGCCATTTGCATTGGTTTATCTCAGTTTCTCATAGAAATCGTGTTGCCGTTGATCTATTGATTTCGCTTTGACTCGTTCTTCTTGGTCGCTATTTCTAATCCCATTCACTACTAAAATATTTCACATGGATCTGTCACAATGTATCATAAAGAACGACTGTAATAATTCGAATGAGTTTGTTAGAACGAGTGAATATTTAATATGGTATTCGGGCACGGCCCTTAATCATTAAAATTCTAAATTATGCCTCAATTCCATGGGAAAAATTGACTGACAGTCAAAAAAATCGAAAAGAGAAAAATAATCTGATACTCCATATAAGAGACAAAGACAACGCTTTTTTTGTTTTTTATTTCATAGCAAAACAATTTTGCTATAAAATAAAAAAACACGTTGGCTTTGTCTCTTATATGGGGCATCACATTATTTTTCTCTTTTCGTTTTTTTTTACTGCCATGCCAGTCAAAAATGAGCCTGCTTAATGTTGTACAAATTTTCGGAACATTTGTAAACAATGGTATACAATTAGTAAACAATTTTCGGAACGTTTATCGGCAAAACTTCACCAGAATAATTTCCTGCTATTTTATTTGGAATTGTGATTAAATTTGACGAGAAGGAATAAATAGAATTGTAATGGAAGGTACCTGCAATTTTGTTGTGATTTTTTTGTTTTTATAATATCGTCTTTGTACTTTCTATAAAACTCCTCAATTAGTTAGAGCATTATTATTGTATATTGTTATAAAGGCCGGTATTCACGTACAATTAAATTGCGCAATATACTTGTGTGACAATACTTGTGTTATTTGGTAATCCTTCTACCGAGAAAATTTTTGTCAATTTATTTATCATAGTTGTTGATTTTCTGTTGCATATTTTGAATATTGTGGAAAGTTTTACCTCTTAGAACAAAGGTGTCGACATTAATTGTATCCATGGGGATGGGACCTTTCGGGGTTTCCGAGATTTGGAATTTTATGGAATTTTATTTTATTTTATTTTATTGAATTTCTTTCATATTTATGAAGATTACACGTTTCGCATTGTTTGACATAGTTTGATATTAATTCTTTCATCGTTGGAAAGTAATACTGCCTTTTTATTTTGTTTAGATTTTCTTGAAATCCTCGGTGATTTAAATTATAAGTATTAATTATAATTTCTGTTTGTTTATAGGAATCGCATACATCTTGTAAAAATTTAGTACGAAAGTAGTAAGACTTTTAACCCTCCGAGAACACACAGGGTCAATTTAACCCTTACCTCAAATTCGATCAAAAATATCTTGAAGCATTTTTAAAATTGGTGGGGCTAAGACTTCCCAGCTATTGTTTTGGGTACTAACTACTCGTAAGATACTCTCTTTATAAAGCGCAACATACAATAGGGGTTTGGCATTATTCGAAATTCTTGCAGGGTCATTCCGACCCTATTTTGTACCAAGCGTCGGTATACTCCGATTTTTTTTTTGATTTTATTTGAGGTGATATTGGGGAAAATAATCGATAATTTAGCAAATCGCAATTTGAAAATCGAAAAATAAAATAACTAGACTGGTTTTACCGAGCAATTTTTTTTTCTAACTGTTGTTTGTTTTTGCAAAAAAACACGATACATATAAAGCGTATTCGATTGGACTGAAGAGTACAACTCTTCACCTCAGTTAATTGAGTTATGCTTCACTTAATTGAGTTACTGAAGAGAATAGACTGTTCGATTGGTATTCTTCACTTCAGATAAATGTCAAAATAAAAATAAAACAATTTATTTCAGTTTGGCTTGTATTTAGACAAAATGTGTGAAAATGTAATTTTCTATTAATTTCTAGTAATTATTACTAAAAATTATTTTTTGTAGTCGCAAATTCCTAACCAAACCGTCGCCCAATTAACACACGAGAATAAAAACAAACGAAAACAAAGAAATTCAAAAAAGAAACACAAATAACTCATCTGAAGTAACTACATCAGCAAAATATCTCTTCAGTTAATTCAGTTGCTCAATTTTTAACTGAAGTGAAGAGTTGTCAATCGAACAGTCTCTTCACTTCTGTTATTTCAGATAAAGGTACTACATCAGATAATTCAGCCCAATCGAACACGCTTATAATTGCTAACAATTTGTCCGATAGTATCGATATAAATTGGTTCGCAAATATTTTGTTTATTTCATATGAAAATTGCTTGCTTGATAAATAATCGTGTAGATGACCCAATATTGAGGAAGTATTTCAAATAGAGCGAGATTTTGTATGATTAAAGAATTTAAGAGCAAATCATTTCTGTTCCGTTTGAAAATTTTACTTGCGAAGTAGTGAAAAGAATAAAAAACGTGAAAATAATAAACGAAAAAATTTTGTATACGTGCAAGTATGAACCAGAAGAACGTTTGTCTGCTATGGCTGCTAGTCTGTTATATCTCTGTCGGCTCTGCTATATCACTAGTCATATAATTGATCACATATTTGCATGATTGTAATAAAAAATAAATGTTTCTATCATTTTTTACAAAAACATTCGATTTTTTCTACCATAATAAAAACCACCTTCGTCGCACCTAGCGAAATAAGTACCTTTTTTTAAAGGAACATTAAAGTACAAATTTTTTCTTGATTCTACTAAATTTCAGGAATACACGGATCAAGTTTTAGCCAGGAATGTTGAAAAATGATAAAAATGCAATTTTTTTGCAAATTACGCTTTTTTCAAGCAAACAATTTTTTGATTATGTTAATAATTCCACCAGCACTTTTGAAGATATGCTTCAGTTTGCGAGTTCATTTTCGCTCTATTAAGTGACAGCTGAACTCAACGAAAAATTCGTAAAAGTTTGCTGGTCAGTAACATGTACTTTCTGTATATTGTGCTCTTACCTAAAGTTGTTACTGACTCGCTAGTTCTCCCACAATTGTGGATTCCTTGATCCTTGTACTTTTTTAATTTTTGATTCTTTAATCATTAGAGTCTAATGGAATCAACTGGATCAGGAAAACTTAGATCACAATTTTTTAAATATTTCTTAAAATTATTTATTTCGAGTCTTGTTAGAGCATCAGAGTTTATATCCGCTGTGCCTTTTTTATAAATGATTTTGCAATCGAACTCCTCTATAGTTTGAGTCACCAGCGCACAATTTTAGATGTAGGATCTTCGGCGTTAAAAAGCCAGGCCAAAGGTTTATGATTTGCAAGTACTTAGTTCCTTTTCAATTGTTGAATAATTGGAGTCTGTTTTGGAGAGAGTTCTTGAAGCATGTAGGTAAATCTTTGCCTATGTCTCCTTGGGAAAATATGGCACCTAACGCATAGTTTGATGCATCGGTTGTTAAAATAAATTCCTGTGTAAAATCGGGATACCGAAGAACGGATTCCGATGTTAGTAGCTCCTTAAATTTGTTAAAATATTTTCGATAATCTTCGTCTATTAAAATTAAAATGTGCAAAATCTTTATAAATTTCCTGTAACAACCAATGAGACCTAAGAAACTTTTTATTTCTTTAGGGGTTCTTGATATTTTAAAATTTTTAATCGGTTCAATTTTAGAAGTTTTAGTTTGACACCGCCTTTTGTAACGACATGGGCTAATAATCCTATTTTCTTTTGCAGAAAAAATGTTCTTGTAATGATGCGATTATGTCGTCCATGTAGCAAAATACATTATTGCCTTGTAATTCGCCAAGAACTTGGTTCATAACACGCAGGAATGTGCTTGGGCGTTCTTTCTAATAAAAAATATTCATTTGTCTTTGAATTTAGAGCCAAAGTAAATATGAAACGTTAAATGGACCACCCTTTAGGTAGATCTACCTAGTTTATGTAATATACTAGTGATATTAAAGTTGGTAAAGTTTGTTGGTTCTATGTGAGATTTTTTGGCGTGAATTGAATTTATGTATGACTTGTTGGCAACTCGTTTCTTCGTCCAAAGCTGGTATCGTAAAATTTCCGTCATCGATATTGGTTTCAAGTTTTTATTTTGGGTGTTATAATTTTTGTTTGAAATGAAGTTTGTTGAAAGGTGTTTTAAATTTTTGTTGTTCAGTTCTTTGTTTATGAAGTCTCTAAGGCTTCCACTAAACTTTCACAATTTTTGGCACTGAGTAAATTTTCAAAGGATTCTTTTAATCCAGCAATAAATATTATTAGTCCAGTTTTTTGATACTGTTTTGTTTGATACTCTATCACATTTTTATTTTCAGTTCTTAATTTTATTTGATTCGTAAGTAAGCTTATTATATATATTACCGATTTTTCATATAATACTTCTACAATTCAAATTGTCGATTAATTTCATCCATCACGTTTATTCGCGAATTTACTCATCAGCTGTTTTTTAATCTCTTTTCAACTAGAACTTTTCCAACTTGAATCGCTTCTCCTAATATTTTTTGTCTAAAATTTTCTATTATAAATTTGTATTAGTCACTTTCGTTTGAATTTCATACACTCTATAAATCTATAAACGTCAGTCTTGCTGCTGTTAAATTTTTCTATATTACGAGTTATCTTTTGTGAGAGTGGTAAAGTTTTTTTTTAATATTTCCTCCATTTTTGATTTAAATAATTATCCTAATTTAATTGGTGTTAAGACTTTTTCCGTTTGGTCTAAGCAATATTAATATTTATTTATAACTAAAACTGTCTTCTTCTTACTCTGTTCTAATTCAATTTAATTAAACGATAACTACACGACAAACCGTCGTGGGACTATAATATTTTTACAAGATTGTTTTGTTATCTTAAAGTCTAATTTGCACAATTTTAGCTTTTTCACTTAGAGCTCAGTATAAAGGGGCGAGGAATGGAAATAACTCACCATGCCAAAAATATCATGAAAATACTAGTTTTCATTGTTCCGGGGATTGATGATCAGGTAATCTCGAAAGCAAAACTCCAAAGCTTCTTTTTTTTTAAATTTCGGCTGGTTGTTTTTCACAAATTTATTGTATTTCTGCGCTTACCGCTGGTGGGGCTATGACCAGAAATTGATTTTAATATTTTAGTTACACTAATACCTTTTCCACTTTTTTTTAACTGCGCCAGTTATAATGCTTGCGGACTTGCGGAAAATTTATTTGGTCTGAAACATACCGGATTTCGCAGTATACATATTTAATATACATGCATATTCGCAGTATTGTTTAATTATGTCGTCGACTATGAGGTTTTCGCTGCGTTACTTGCATATCGATGGTGTGAAGCTCCTGCACCTATGTATGTATGTATGTTTAGATGGTTTATGGGTGGTGAATGTAACTATTTATTTAAAACTGAATTAAACCACGCGTTTTCTTATATTTAGCCCTTAAGCGATAACTCATAGTGTAGCCGATGACACCGGATTATTTTAAAGACCAGCAATGACCTGTAATTTGTCAATCATTGAATAATTCAGGATAACTCAGATATAGAATTCTTCATTCATATTAAGAAGAATGACGAAGAAACACTAGAACTTGATGAAATTTTTATTAAATATGATACGAAAACGTGTTAGACACTTTATTAGTATCTTAATTTAATCTTAAGTTTTTTACTATACTCAAAATCAAAATAAATTTATTTTTATGAACTGTCGAAAATTAGGAGTTATAATACTAATCGGATGACAAAATATTTACAGACGGGCGTTAAAATAACGATATTTTAATGATCAAATTATTAAAATGTTATAATTTTGTCAGATCGCTGTCAGAGCAAATTGTTCCTAATACACATTAATCATATGTATTTAAATAATATCGCGCGGATTAAGAATTTTAATATACGAGAACATAATTTATGTATATTATACATATGTACATAATATATATATAGTTTTATGACTGTATAAACTTGGTGAAACTATATAAATACAGAGCAGAAAATAAACATCTGGTTATTTATTTTCATTTCCATAGTGCTTAAAAAATTTTCATTCGGATAGTTATAATATAAATATATCAAAATGTAACATTTTTATTACATTTTAAAATTGCAATAATACTAAATTTTCATTTTTTCATTTTTTGTTTGTTTTTATATTATTTTGCTGCTCAAAAGATGAAATAAATTTAAATAAATTATTTTTATTAAGATAAATGAGAATGCATCAATTAAGTAGAAATAGTTTGTTATTCTCCTTCAAAAACAGGATAAAGTATTCATATTGTAAAATTTAATGAATCCATAACGCAATCTTGCCTATCAATCAATTTCTATATCAAATCTCTATACGTATTTCAAGTGTACAAAATATAATTTTTGGCAAGCGCTACACGCAACAAATATAAAATTTCGTTGCTCTCGTTATCGTATATATGTGTATTTATAAAATACATAAGTAGCTGTCAGACAAGATTACAAATTGCGTAAGACGAAAATCTGTCAAACGTTAATTATAAAATTTTCAACGCACATCCTGTATTTTTTTAACGTTAATTAGAATTTTCTTTGTGCAGCGTCAAAAATGAGTTTTGTTTGTTTTATGTGCTCTAAAGTTCAGACAGTAGTAGCGTTGCATTCAACTGATTTCTTAATTTGTTAATTGGAGTTATATTGAATAATAAGGATTTGTCAACAATGTTATTTTCAGCTAAGCGGCGCTGCGTAGACTACAATAATTGTTTAACGGTTTTCTACAATGCTGTTATAAATAGAATTTATAACCAATGGTTAAGCAGTGCTGATATTGTTCCCTCTTATGTTCAAGTTAAAGTAAAGACGGATTCGGATGAACGAACGAAGTGCAGTGGTGTACAGTTGTTTCACACTCTGAATACTTCACTTAGTGAAATCATTTAAACTTGTCATTTTTTTCACCCCTGATTAACCAACTAGTAAGTACTAGGTATCTGGAGTAAACATAAAAAGACAAAAAAAAAAAAAATCTTCAATCAAACGTCAAAACATTTACAATCATTCTACAAAAATAAATTAAAACATTTTTTTTTTATTATTATCTCTCTAATTTTTTTTTTTTTTTGATTATATCAAATTTTATTGATATAATGATTTCAACCCAAAAACAACAACATTGAAATGGCTTTTTGATTAAAATCCACACCACAACATATTTGCGTATCTGATAACGAAAAATTACATTTTTTTGTTTTCATTTATTAATTGTTGTTAATAAATTTTTGGGTAAATCATTTTCATCCCCCTTATGTGCTACGCCCAATCACATAAAAATCAGAAATTTTGTATATACACACATGATGCTACTTACCACCTACCCATAATTAAGGTAATTTCTCGTATACATATTACTGTTTTTGTTCGTTATAGTGAGTATGGATCGATGAAACAACAAAACAAACATCAAGGAGAACTAGA
This sequence comes from Tipula helvola, assembly GCA_963556165.1. Taxonomy (NCBI): domain Eukaryota; kingdom Metazoa; phylum Arthropoda; class Insecta; order Diptera; family Tipulidae; genus Tipula; species Tipula helvola. The sequence continues at coordinate 71,633,091 of OY744483.1, read as the reverse complement.
AGCAAAGCGAAATGCTTTTTGTTTTCGAAGGAACAATAATTGTAAATAAATAAGTGCGTATAACGTAAATGTTGTATGTACAGTTCCTGGTTCAACCTACTGCTTTACAACTTTTCATTATTTATAACTCATACGATTCACATGATGTGCATTTTTTATGCCTTTCGCTCGGAAAATACGCAATATATTAAGGCATGAATTTATGAATTTTTGGAGTAGTATTTTATTGTATTAGATGGTAAAATATCACAGAGGGAATTTAAAGGAGTAAAACAAATTTTATGTGCGTAAAATGTTCAAGATAATCTGTTATAATGCGATAACACCCTGTGTGTTGCGTGACTCAAATAAACGTTTAATATTCACAATTTATCACACTTTTAACCCTACAACTCATAACTGGGGTCCAAACGCATCCCACGCGAACTTTGAACTACCCTCCTGAGCTAGCGAGGCATATTATCGACTCCTAATCTGAACCATAATACAATACGAAGGTCTATGAGTGGTATTAGCTCGGTTGCAGCTTCAGTTGATCGCAGTGTGTTACGAAATTGTGTCTGGGGTCTGAATAAACCCCAGTCAGGAGTTGACGTATAACTTTTGAAATCAACATTTCATAATTATATAGTATTACCAAATACATACTGCCAATGTAGTGTAAGTTTTTTGTTTGATTTTTATTTTACTTGCGGGATTCGAGACGGCGGTGCCATCTTACGAAACTATAGTAACTACTGCAAGTTTGAGCTGATATATGAACCAAAACTGAAACTTTTGGAACTTAATTGGGTCTTTACTGAGTATATATTTTATTCAATAAAATTATACTTGAAAGACAAAGAAAAGTATCTACAATGAGCTTATTATGTTAACACCAAATCAAATAACAAATACATTATGCATATTTTGTGTGTTTATTGTAATTGTTGTTGTATGTGTGACTTTGCAAAGAATAAATCAAAAAAAAATTATTTTTACGTAAATATGTAGCTAGGAATATTTTTTCAGGAAAACATTTTTTAGGCGAGTGGATGAATTTTAAATTTTGAAAATTTTTTATTTTCTATTTGGAATTTGTTTTTTTGTAAAACTGTATTTGGAAAAACTGCTGATTTTTTTTAAAACAAATGCACATGTGAATAAGCTAATCAAGTTATTAAACGTTTTATTATTATATGTGATTTGTTTAATGCATTTTGGGTGATAGATAAAGTTTGCTTAAATTGATTACATCCATTTTTTTGTGTTTTATTAATAGAATTCTCACTACAACGGACATCGGCGGGACCAAAAAAGTTGTCCGTTGCAGTGAGGTGTTTGTAAAACTGTATTTGGTGAAACTGCTGATTTTTTTTTAACAAATACACATGTGAATAAGCTAATAAAATTATGTATAAATTTTGGTTTATTTAATTTTAATTAAATGTTTTTTATAAAATCTTAAGATTAACAAAATCAATAAAAAAACGATTATGTATCTACCATTATTTTCACCAAAATTGGTATAGAAATAGCTATGTTTCATTCTGAGTGGTTGTATATTCAGAATTTCATTTAAAAATCATTTCAAAATCCCGTTTTCATCACGTATGTTGAATGGAAGAAATAGACAAATCCACTACTAATTGGACTTATTACAGAAATTTGTCTTTCAAATGGTAAGTTCTATAATAGGGCCAATTGATAGTAATAAGGCCAAGTGCTGGACACGGAATTCGAAAATGATTTACAATGAACTGCAATTCAATCTACAACTTCGATTTTCTCTATGTAACCTTTCATGCTATCTAAAAATATCGAGTTCTCATCTAGCGTTAAGCCTGATAAAAAAGGGCTAAATTTTCGAAATACCATTAAATCTTTTAATGAATTTTTAAGAGCAGCTAGCTGGTGCGGATGGAATTTTCTCAGTTTCAAATTTATTTGAATGTATGTATACAGATACACTATACACATATCAATCGCAGCGGTAACCGAATTACTAAGAATTTGTGTGGCGGAACATCCTCTCATTTTTGCAAAACTTTTGGTTCCACATTGTTAAATGTAAGTTTCGGACACATTTTTATTGTAGTTTTTCCATCTAAGTCGTACATTTTTCTTATTATTTCAAATTTTACTTGTCCCTCGATTGACTTAATATCATTTTCAGGTAATATATTCCTTACGGATTTAATAAAGTTTGGCGTATAATAAAATCTTATATGTTCACGCCGTTATGAACAAAATATGGATTTTCGACGGTTAAACCGTATCTTCTAAATAACCGACGATTGTTAGATCCTTGGTCACAAACAAACGCTCTGACCGATATAATACGATCATAGCATTCATCGAAAATTCGCCAAATAAAAGTAAGAAACAAACCACTTTTAATATCAGGATTGGTTAAGACCTGTGCTATAATTGAATTCTATGAAGATAAGAGTACTCGTCCTCCACTTTGTGTGAACGAGTACTTCCATCGGTACAAATGCCATCAATTTCATCGGATTGGATATTATATTCTAATGCCGGTTTAATGTAAATTTCATCAAAGACTAAATAAACACATTCTTTTTGAAAAACGTCATTTACTCCTTTCAATTATAATTTGAGGTTATTGAAGCTTTGGCAGTGAATTCCAATTATTGATTGAACTCCTTGAGCGCAAACGAAAAACTAAATCTCTCGAATAAGTATAATATTGAGGTGATTTGAAGAAAATGGATAATGCTACTTTCCTTTCCCGTTCTTCTCACATTTATCTAATTGATTTGTTTCGAAAAACCATGGAATAAAATGCTTTTGTTGTTTTGTTTGGGTTTTGCGGCACAGGAATATTCGGAATCATTTGGAAACTGCTGTTTTGTTGTACCGAACATTTAATTTTATTAAAGTACGTTTTAACATTAGCACTTACTGACAGAGCTTTTGTACAAGGCAGTAAATCTGCCATTAAAACATTATCATTAGGCGATGTCATATGTATCGATGACAAACTTGATGTGAGATTATAGCCCAAATGAAGCGTTGGTTTTGCATTTGAAGTTAATATTTTATTTAATAAGCCAAAAGTATGCCGTGCAAAATGTTTGCTACAAATAAAAAAAGTACCATGTCCGGGTTGAAAACCAATTAGCCTGTTCCAATTATAAAAGTTCTCGGATCCGCATTCGGGGTATATTATAAAATACACCGACGTGCCTTCACAATTTGAAACAATGCATTGTTTTTTCCTAGGCATCCGCTGGAAGTTTGTAATTTAAAATATTTTATAACACTAATTATTTGAATATTAGCAATAGCCAATACAAGCACCTAAATTTTTTTAAGTAATACTGGGAACTGTATTTGGTGAAACCGTAAAATCAAATATTGAGCGCGTTTAATTGCAATGCAAAAAAAATCAAATACAACACGTACATATGTAAAATCAACTACAGTAACCCCTCGATCTGCGCGGTAGTTACGTTCTAAAAAAACAGCGCGCAATCCGAAATCGCGCACTGTGAATCCTATTGCGTATTAAATTAGGAGGATACCAAATCTTAAAATGCTCATGAAAAATTTAAATTTAAAGTTCATTAAAATAAGTGTTTATTCAGTGACTACATGGTTATAGGTATTAAAAATAAAGTGAAACATGAACAAAAAATAAAAATTTAAATTAATTCATAACAATGTAACAAAAAACCTTTAAATCACTTCATTTTCACAACTATCTTCTGATGAATTTAAAATTGTCGCAAAGCGTTTTGTAAAAAAAATTGTTAATAGTGATAGCTCACTATCTCTCGAATTATAAAGTTCATTATATGGCGCTAAAGTTACCGTCAAACGTCTACGGTATATTAAAGCACGCTCCAAATCAGGATCTAGGTGAATAGCTTCTTGACCAAGTTGATTGCCAAGTCTCAAAAATTCTGCTAATGCTTTGCTACTAAATTTTTTGTCTTGAACAATTTCGTAATCTTCATTCCCGTCATTTTCATCATTAATATTACCAATTAATGATTTTTCATCAATAAGTAAATAAGTCAACATGTCTTCAACAGAAAGATCTTCTTGAGTGCATTCTATAACTTCTGAAATATCTTCTGATGCTATATCATCAAATCCTTCCCCACCAATCGTTTTCTCAATTTCCACCAGTGCTGGCATATCGACAACAGCTTCTCTGATACATCACTCTGGCCATATTTTTTCCAAACAGCATTCATTGTTGAGTTCTTTACCTCATCCCACACAAATTTAATATTTTTTACGGCATCTAAGATGTTGTATTGTTGCCAATATTCACGAATTGAAAGGCTGTCTGGTCCACCAGCAGCTTCAATCAGTTGCAAAAAAGTTCTTCTAAGATAATAAAGTTTAAATGCAGCAATTACACCTTGGTCCATGTGTTGATTTAACGAGGTTGTATTCGAAGGAAGAATTATTACCTTAAAATTTGGATGCAAATCAGCCAAATGCACTGGACGATTTGGTGCGTTATCAAGAATGAGCAAAATCGACTTGGATGACTTGGTGCGTTATCATTGGAATGGATGACGTGGTGAGTTATCAAGAATGAGCAAAAATGTTTTAATTTTTGCAGTAAGTCTCAGCTTCTACGCAAAAGCATTTTAAAAACCAGTCTTCGAAAATCTTACCTGTCATCCAAGCTTTCTTGTTCGATTTCCAATGAACTGGCAGGAAACTTTTTGAAATTTATTAAAAAGCTCGAGGATTCTCAGATTTATAAGGCAAAATTATAACGCTTGGTTCTTATAATCACCAGCGGCATTTCCACACAGCACGAGTGATAATCTATCTTTTGCAACCAGCGAAATTTTGGGTCAGTTTTCTGATCATGCGGTGTAAAACGTTATCACGTCAATATATATTCCAAAACTTCGTTTAAAAATCATTTGAAAATTTCATCAAAATCAGATAAGAAATGGTCAAGTTTCTTCCTAATGGGCCATATTCCAGAACTTTATCTAAAAATCATTTTAGAACAACATTTCTATTATGCATGCTAAATTTCATCAAGATCGGATAAGAAATGGCCAAGTTCCTTCCTAATTGGCCATATTCCAGAACTTTGTCTACAAATGGTTTGAGAATCCCATTTCAATTGGAAATGCCGAATTTCATCAAAATCGGATAAGAAATTGAAGCCCAATAAAAATTTTATAAAAAAAACCACAAATCCTCACTACAACGGACAACTTTTTTGGTCCCGCCGATGTCCGTTGTAGTGAGAATTCTATTAATAAAACACAAAAAAATGGATGTAATCAATTTAAGCAAACTTTATCTATCACCCAAAATTCATTAAACAAATCACATACAGTCGTTGTTAAAATTATTTGTGTCACGCAAAAATTGTTAATGTATTCCGCAAAAGTTAAAACATGGGCTTAACACTTAATAAAATAACTAAATTTTTTTTTGTATATTTATTGTTAATTATTGATATTTCATTTAGTAAAAAAAAAAAAATTAAAAATCTTTTTAATTCATTGAAATAAAATTAAAAAACAAATGGACAAAATTATTTGTGCCTCATATTTTTGGGACAAAATTATTTGTGCAGTATGAAAAAAATCAAAATAAAATAGTAAATCAATTAAATTTAAGATTATTTTTGGGTAATTACATAATGATAAAGTCACTAATGTTGTGTATGCAAATGGTCGGTTTTTGTTTAGTCTCTATATGATTTCGCATCTGGTTCAATAATTCGTTCTTAATATTACGTAGAATCTTATACCACTCGGTTTTCTAGGCACCTTGCTACAAATTTTTGGTCTTGTTAGATCAAGAATATCTTCCACTTTAACTTAAACATCTGCAGGCGTAAATCGAAACCCTTCACTGGCCGAGTCAAATAATTATGTTCAAGATTTTTGTATAATTTCGTGGTAGTGACTCTTCTTATGTAAGGGAGCAAAACTATGCTGAAGGAAATATTCAGGACCGACTGGCTTATTATCAACCAGGGATGTTGCCTCATAAATTAAACCGAAATTGAATAGTCTCCTTGAATAGTTCTGTTTATAGAGGCGTCTAACCTTTTATGTGTTGCCCAATGGAATCTATCCGAGGCAGTATCCACACTAATTAATGCTCGATGTTTATGTAATAATAAAAATATTTCCGATATTATCAAATTAAGACAAAAACGCACTAATTTGGGTATAAACCAGTTCTCTATATTGCAATGGGCTTATCTTATGAAGCCGTTCACGTTTTGATGGTAGATCATATTCCGTTTGTGTGTAAGCCCTAGAAACTACAACTGTTCAAGGCCATAATTCAATTTCGGTTTATTGAATTAGGTAACATTCCTAGTTGACGATAAATTAGTTGGTCCCAAATTTGCTCTTCAGCACAATGATGCTACCATACATAAGAAGCATCATTACCATGAAATTATACAAAACTCTTGAATATAATTATTTAACTCGGCCAGTGTAGGGTTTCGATTTACGCCAACAGGTGTTTAAGTTAAAGTGGAAGATATTCTTGATCTAACAAGACCAAAAATTTGTAGCAAGGTGCCTAGAAAACCGAGTGGTATAAGATTCTACCTAATGTTAAGAACGAATTATTGAACCAGATGCGAAATCATATAGAGACTAAACAAAAACCGACCATTTGCATACACAACATTAGTGACTTTATCATTATGTAATTACCCAAAAATAATCTTAAATTTAATTGATTTACTATTTTATTTTGATTTTTTTCATACTGCACAAATAATTTTGTCCCAAAAATATGAGGCACAAATAATTTTGTCCATTTGTTTTTTAATTTTATTTCAATGAATTAAAAAGATTTTTAATTTTTTTTTTTTTACTAAATGAAATATCAATAATTAACAATAAATATACAAAAAAAAATTTAGTTATTTTATTAAGTGTTAAGCCCAAGTTTTAACTTTTGCGGAATACATTATACAATTTTTGCGTGACACAAATAATTTTGACAACGACTGTATAATAATAAAACGTTTAATAACTTGATTAGCTTATTCACATGTGCATTTGTTTTAAAAAAAATCAGCAGTTTTTCCAAATACAGTTTTACAAAAAAACAAATTCCAAATAGAAAATAAAAAATTTTCAAAATTTAAAATTCATCCACTCGCCTAAAAAATGTTTTCCTGAAAAAATATTCCTAGCTACATATTTACGTAAAAATAATTTTTTTTTGATTTATTCTTTGCAAAGTCACACATATAACAACAATTACAATAAACACACAAAATATGCATAATGTATTTGTTATTTGATTTGGTGTTAACATAATAAGCTCATTGTAGATACTTTTCTTTGTCTTTCAAGTATAATTTTATTGAATAAAATATATACTCAGTAAAGACCCAATTAAGTTCCAAAAGTTTCAGTTTTGGTTCATATATCAGCTCAAACTTGCAGTAGTTACTATAGTTTCGTAAGATGGCACCGCCGTCTCGAATCCCGCAAGTAAAATAAAAATCAAACAAAAAACTTACACTACATTGGCAGTATTATTTGGTATTACGTAGTCTGAGGATAATAGTCAAATATAGTGAATTCCCGGTATAACGAAACATCAACGGACAATTGATTAAATTTTTGTACTTTACTTCATCCTGTTCAGTCAGTTTAACTTTTTGTACCAATTTATAATAAAAGTAACTTTTGAAACACAATTTTTGGTTACTTTTCAATGTTTTTCTCATTTCTCAGTTTTCTGATTTTCGTTATTTTCAATGGCTCAAATAAATATACTTTTTTAACTGAATAAAATGACAGTAATTGTTATTTTTTTTCAATAGCCTAATGCCTCTCCTTCAAAAAACCACTTGAGATTTTAAGATCTATTGAACGGTTGAAAAGTTACAAAGTTTTATAAAAAAATGAGCTTCTTGCTGATTTTTTCCGGTTTTCAGTCTTCGAATGGAGTTTTTCATTAACTAACTGTAAATAAAATCAGATTTATCTTACACTATTTTCTTCCTTATGAAAAATCGAAGAAAACCATGTATGATAAAGTCTGTTTATCAGCATAGGACCGGTTTTATGTTCAAGAAAAGCGTGGGGCTCGTTCGGATCCCAGTCATGAGTTTGAAGGTAAAAAAATAAAGTCATGAGTAAAATGGTCAATCATAAATCAAAAATGACGAGTAATCTGTGCAATGCCCTTTATAATTTATCGTGAGAAATTGTAAAAGTGAAAGCATTAACGATTGTATTGTAAGGTGGTACTAGTTTTAATATTTAAAAAAAAATAATCAGAATTGTGATATTCCTTGATACAACTACCTAATCTTCTGCTATCTACCGAAGGTTGAACATAACTACTTTTATGAATTAGGAGCATTATTTGGATTTATCCGATCAAGCGGTGCATTATTTTAGTTGTGGGTAGGTTTATTTATATTTCCAATGGGCGGTGCTCTTTCCATGCTTTTTAAATAATTGCAATAATTATAGTGGGGATACGTGAAGGTTTGGATAAGATAGGGTAGGTTTGGTGAGAAATTGGGCGAGGGTGAACTGCAGGTGTTTTATTGGTGAGCGTGTTTGTCTGAATACGGTTTGGAATAAGGTATGGGTGTGAGTATGAGTATGAGAGTGGGTGTATGGAGGTGAGAGTTAGTGTAGGTTTGGGAATTGTATGAGTATGGAATAGATACGAGTGTGGATGGATGTGGGGGAGGGTGGAGATGAGTACATATAGTGAAGTCTTTCCTAAGCTTACGATTCGTTGGTAAAAAATATTTCTTTGGAAAATCCAAGCCAAACATGATGTGTTGAATACTCATTTGCTTTAGAACAAATAAAAGTGAATAAGCATATGTATATAAAGAGGCTCCTTACCTTATTTTTGAAAACAAAATATCGCAACAAAAATATCGCAGTAAAAATATAGCAGCCAAATAATCGCTTGACAGAAATTTCAAAAGCGTTTTCTTCGAAGGAAAATAAAATCGCAAGAATTAATCTAGCAAAAAAAAAATGTTGCGTACACACGTATCGTGAGACATGAGTATCGCAATTAGAAATACCGCAAAAGAAAAATTTTGCATACATGTGTCATAAAAAATGCATGTTTTCTATGTAATTATATACAAAACATGCATTTGATGACATACATATGGAACATATTTAGATTTAGCAATGGTTTTGGAAGTAGAAAGAAATAGTTTAAAAATATTCAAATCAAAATTAAGTAAATCCGTCAATGTTACAAAATCAGAAAGGTTTTACCAGAATCTAACATTAAATAAAATGATATAGCGGCAATTATAGCAAAATCTTCTTGCCCTGTATTGTCATCCGAAATTAGAAAATCCCAATTACAGCTCAAATCATTGCTCACAACGTAAAAGCGATTCATATTTATGCTGCGATATTTTTGATAGATATATTTTTAGGTTGTAACAAAAGTAGTTCATTTTTGTTTCGATATTTTTTTCGAAAATGAGGTTGGTTCCCATATAAAGCTACCCCAATACCACTGACAGAGTAGGGATTACCTAAACACAATTAGTTAAATTCGATTAACTAATCTATCTAAGTAGGTGAAATCAAAATAAAAGCAACATAAAAAATGTATTCCAGATGTTCACATTTCTCAACTAATTAGGCTACCGATTGCTAATCCGTCCTTCCGTCCTTCCAGTCATACAATTTATTTATTTTTGTTTTGCCTTCCATTCTCACAAATATTGTTAGTTTTGGTCGAAATTTTGTACTATCGCCTGCATAAGTTGGTTATATAGGGTACGGTCAAGAATTCAGCCGCTGCGCAGTTTATGCAGCAAGTCGGTCAAAAATGAAGATTTGCAGCTAATGCTGCGCATTCCGTCGGACTAAAATGCAGCAAATAAAGTTAGGCTGCGCAGTTTACGCAGCACAGTAAAACGGATGCAAAAACTATAAATTTCAATTTTTTTTTTTTTAAATTCAATTTTATACATTATTGTTTGCGAAATAAAACAAAAAGACACGATTCCTCTCAATTATTCGTAATCACGGGGAATTATAAAAGTAGCTAAATGGCAAATGTCTTACAAACTTGGAGTCAGGCTGCCGATCGTATCAAAATGCAGCAAATATTTTGTGCATTTCGCCTGCTTTTCGATTTTTTTGTGCAGCTTAAACTGCGCAGCGGCTGAATTCTTGACCGCACCCATTTAGTATGAAAACATAAAACTACATACCTACTTAGTTTTCGTGATTTTAATGGCAGCAACAATCGCCTTTTTTACAAAAACATTTGCAAGTTGCAACTATAAAGGCGATGCTTCATGTACAAATTTTGTCTGGCAGACATAAATAATAATCGCTGATTGGTTGAAGGTCGGCCATATTTTTTTATCGTACGACAAAAATTAAAAAATGAACATTGCTCAATTTTGTATAAGATAAATACATAACCTTAAAAACCTTGACAGCAGTGAGAACAAAATAATATAAGAGACCGATATTTATATATATGTAGCTTTTTGTTAATTATCGAATTATACATTATTTACTTCCACTAAATTGTATATTATGTTTATTCAAATCAATATGGTTCAAATTTCAAAAAGAACAAAAATAAAAACACTTTTTAGGTTATGCTTTATTAAAATGTCAAAAGATATCCATACGACAAAATTTTATACATGTATCGCCTAAGTATGAATTCCGTTTTTATCGTATAAGCAAAAAAATATTAACCAATCAGAGCGATTATTATTTATGTCTGCCAGACAAAATTTGTACATGAATCATCGCCTTAATTATGATAAAAAATAGGGTGACCCATGATCACAACAATGAATATAGAAAAAAAATTATGAAGTTTCCTTTTATGGTTTTAGGTTTACCCTATGTTTTCAATACAAATTAATTCATAATTTTAGTGGGCTGCTTGTTTGAAAAAACACTTAGTAATTGTATCGTAATCGTAACCTACAAAAAATCATAATTATTTCTCGTTGTACAAGTGAATTGTGAATATGCCAATGTATGCTCGCATGTGCATTCGTGAATTACGTCGAAAAGACTAAGCGAGATAGAGGGAACAGTTCCACCAAGGAAAAAATTTAAAACATGACGTCATGAATTGGAAATTAAATACATAAATTGAATTTATAAAATGCAAATGACCAATTTCAATTTAAAACCACATTTGAATTTATAATCGATAAAATTTATTAGTTTTAATGATACAATATAGAAATATGTAACAAATTTAATTCATTCCCTCTTCAAATTCATTGGATAAATTTCCCGATAGTAAACCTTGGTTGCGACAACAATGAATCTAAATTATCCAATTCGTACTCATGCTTCAATGATAAAATTGAATTACTTAACGTAATCGTAGTGTCCAAACTAAGCGTATTTCGGTTAAAATTTTCATCATTCGTTGCTATTTCATCGTCGGCCATCGAATCATGTGTCGTAATAGTCGTGTGTTGAGACACGTTATTATTCTCTGAATTCGATTTATCCAGTTTTGATTTTAATGGTGCAAGATCTAGACCGGCAGATAGCATATCCTCTGGCTCGATTCGTTCCTTTTCCCACGAATTTCTAGTTCGTTGCTATTATGGGTTTCAGACCAGAGTGGGGTAAACATTGTGGTTTCATTGTTTGTAAGAAATGTTGGCGCCCCATTTTTTCAAATTCAACTAGGCCCCCATTTTTATTATTGAAATGCTCAACGACTTTTTCACCATGGGATACAAACTTTTGTAATTTTTCGGTATGCGGAAGGTCAAGTAAATAATTAAAGAATGTCTCGCACAGCTCGTCGTTAGGGTAAACCTGCCTGATTACATCGCGTAGTTCCACTTTTCGGTTTTCTGGAATATTATCTTTTGAATTAAGTAAATCTCGCGCCGCTGAATGGATTTTCTTTATATTTGCTATCTCCATGTCATTAAGTTGATTATCCTGAATCTGTAACGAACACGGAGATTGCTCGTATTACTGGTCTGATGGTACTAGATACACAACACTAGAATTATAGGAATATCTGATTTTCTCGAGAGCCAAGCACGATTTACACTAGCATAAGGAGTCTTCATTTTTTTAAAAAGTTCGATAGCGACTTGAGCATCTTTCGCGGCAAAAACGATTTGCCGGCCATTTAGTGTGAGTGCCTCCCAATATGAGCAACTTTTGCAGGCGATAGTACAAAGATGTTTAGTAATAATTAGTTTGTTTTAGTTTTTAGGTTCTTTCGAGTCAAAATGAATAGGTAACCGTGTAACACGGAATATAAATTTCTAAATTTTCCTAAAATATTTTGCTGGTCGCAAATAATATCGTCATCATTTAAAAATAAAATATATCTAGTAAGCTTTGAAATATAAATTGTTTCTGCGACGTTTTATTGACATGTTATTGATTGAAATTTCAACGACATGTTGATCGATGCATTATTTGTGAATTGCTTTAATGAAATCGCATTTGAAGGTATTATTTCTGAGTAATAAATGATAATAAAGGTCGTATATAAATCTTAATAACAATTTACAATTAAAATAATATCACGCTTTTAGGACGGCGGAAGTTGAGGAAATAGGCGGTAGGAGTATAGAAAATGAAATGCTATCTGACAAGGAGGTGGAATATCAGTCACAAAAAATAATTGACGTTAATTCTGATTTTGTAATATAAATATTGCTTGTGGTTATTTTTTTTTTTTTTCATTTTCGAATGGTCCATAGCGACGCTTCGTTCAGCTTCAGACTAAACCACTGAGTAAATAATTATATCCGCCAATTCTAACGCTGTTCACATAATGTTGTGATTTGAATCAACAGTACAAATTTTGAGAAAAAAAAATTGAACTTTGTAGATTCTCTCTGTACGGAGAATTCTCAAGGAGTTTCAGCACTATACTAGAGATATATAACTGGATCTAATTGTTAAAGATCGAAGATGAAAAATGGCTAATACGTTTTTAATTGATGTTCAACACGGCTCAGATCTAAATAATCTAACATTATTTGTGAGTCTGTGTTATTAAACTCGTTGCATCTATTTTAAGGACATTGCTACAGACATCTGTGTCAATATATTTAGTAGAATGAGATACGCCTGTTACTTTCATCTAAAAAAAGTGCATTTATCGATTTTTAAAAAAGTTCAGCCTAAAAGTTGTATCAAATGTTGCTTCGAAAATGGAATTTCGGCTTCCAAAATGTTGGAAAAGGTTTTTGGTGACAAGCACTGTTCCAGAGCGAATGTTTTTGATTGGTGTAAGTTCTTCAAAGAAGACAGAGAACGCGTTGAAGACGATGAACATTCTTCCCGTCTTCGACATCTACCGATGTCCACCACATCAAGGCAGTCAATGATTTGGTGCTCAAAAATTGGCGATTGAAAATTAGAGATCTTAATGACATCATGCAAATATCGTTTGGGTCGGAATTTTGGCAGACACCATTGGTTTTTGCATCAATATAATGAGCAAGTTGGCCAAAAATTCGACTCATAAGTACGTTGACGATTATATTTTGTAATACATCTTCAGCTTGTGGCCGTTGAAGCGTTTTTATGCACCAAGGAAAGGATTTGACTGTTTGTATTCAAGAAAGCTATAAGTTCTTCCGGTCCCTACTTTGGTAGGTTTGTGTTAGGGTATAGGATAGGCCTTGTATCAAAATATTATATGCATGAAGTAATAAGTTGTCTTACAATTTTTCTTCCCCCTACTGGCCAATATTGCTCCTTGATTATTGCTAAGAGTGCTTGTGGGTCTGGATGTAAATATTTAAATCTTAATTGATTTAAATCTGATTTAGAGCAATGATTTAATTCAGTTAATTTAAATCATTCTCAAAATTGCCCTATCACGTCAGGCTTTTGAGATATCCTAACCTAAAAGTGCAAAAAAGACTGTTTTTATGAGTTTTCAATATTTTACTGTATTGTTAGGGAATTTCAGCAATAAAAACCAATGATTCCATTGTAAAGTACCATTCATTCCCAATTTTAAACATCTAATTATCTTTATCTCAATCAACTCGCGCACTAATAAATTCGCATATGGTGGTTAAGGGGGGGACACTTCCTCCAGATATTAATTTGTTTGTATTTTAATTTTTCTTTGTTGCCTTAAAAATTCATTTAGTATCTGAAGAATATATTTCCAAAGTTTTAAGCGCAACAGAAAGTCCTAAAGGCCCCTAGGAAGTCGCCGAACTGAATAACGAAAACTTCAATCGAGTTTTTCTCCAAACGTGTTTCTTCCGCACCGGGGAATGTAACTCAAAAAGTAATGTACCAATCAATTTGAAATTTTGTACAGATATACTTTAACTGACTTTCTAGGACTTTCAAAATGTCGAGAAAAGTGGTTTTGGACTAACAACATTTTTGGTAATTTTTGCCAGGATTTCAATACTATGCTCCTTTTGGACGGAATTAATTCAGAAATTGATCTAAATAATTAAAATCGGATTTGAATAAAAATTCTTGAAAAATCATCTAACAAACAGGCACTTTTTATCGGATCTTTGAAGAACCAGTTTATGTATTTGAAGAGATTGTAAGAACTTTAAAAATTCCTAGAATAAAAAAAATACTTTAGAGCCTTTGGAGGAATTTTTTTTTTCGCTAGGGCTACATCCCATAGAGGGATTTGACCGCTTCAAGATGTAGTTTCGTAATCATTTTTTAACGGATAATAAGTGATTTTTTCATCACTCGCCGCGAATCGAACCCGGGACTTCCGGAGCTTAAAGCAAGTATAATACCCACTGTGCCACCGGGGCGGCTTTGGAGAAATTAGAAACCTTCAAATATTGAAAAATAAGTATTTTAAGTAATTTAAATTTAAATTTGATGATTTTAGAAAGTTTGACGTATTTTGACTTATTTAAAGATATGTGCCAACCTTACGAAACTTTGGTGTATGTATAAGGAATTTATAGAATTTCAGGTATTCGCATTTCTAGTAAAACTTACTTGAAATTTTTTAATCATCCAACTTTAGGAAATTCAGGTGATGAATTTTGCGAATCTTTATAGTTTTTTACAGAAAATTTTACAAAATTTGTGAAGGAACTCAGATTAAACCCTTAAGTTGGAGCTTTTGAAGAATTTATTGCATTTGTCGAATTTAAAGAAATTGGGGAATAGTTCTAATTTGCGTAACGAAAGAAGCAGCAACTGGATGCCCATTAACTGAAATTGTAGAAAATGATTCATTTCACTAATAAGTGATAGAGATTTCAAAAATATTTTCGGAATTTTTTGAGTTAAGACCTTATGTTGTTATTACTATAAGATGTTCGCAGATTTTGATATTTTATTTCAAGAATGCTCAACAGAATGCAACCCAAATGTTTAGAGTTTTAAGAATTATACACAATTACCCAGATCTTGATGCATTTTAGGAATTTTCCGAAAATTGTCTTCTGAAATGTTTAGTATTTGGAAAATGGTAATTATCAACTTTAAAAAGTTATTAGAATTTAGAAACTTTATGACTCTGAAGAATTTAGGAACTTGCATAATTTTAGAAAATTTGAAAATCTTACAATTTTAAAATCGTAAAAATTTGGGCATCAGAATTGTAAGCACAATTTAAGGCTTTGGAGAATTTTCGGAATCCTCAATGCGCCACAAATCATGGAAATTAAAGCTTTAAATATAAAAAGTGCGGATACGGCCTGTTATAGCTTTTCAGAGGTAGTTTTAACGTCTTTTAAGGCATTGAAAAATTCGCTTAGCTTCTAGCCTCACTCTGTTAGTAGCCTTAAAATAAGCTCAAATTAGTAATTAAAATTGACTTCAAATTGGTCAGTGTTTAGGTACAATATAAAGCTGTTATCTAAAATTATGTAAGCTCGATAAAAGTTAAAAAACAAATTACTTATAGCTTTAAAGCTATTGCTTAATTGTTTTGCTTCATAAATGCTTGCCAACTTTTTAAAGTTTGAAGAAATCTAAAAATGTTTAGAAAGATACATTTTAAGCATTTCAAGATTGTAAGAATTTTAAAAATTTGAAAAATTTTACGAACCTTAAAGACTAAAAAATTTAAATTTTAAGAATTTAAACAAATTATTTTTTAATATTTTGAGAAAATGTATTAATAAGAATGGGCCAACCTTAGGAAACTTTGAACTTTAAGGAATTTAAACAATTTTAAGAGTTATCAATTCTACGAAAACTTACTTGCAATTACCTCAGTAACAAATTTAATTTTTTATAAGTAAAGGTTTAACGAAATTGAATAATTTTAAGAATTTCGCGGTGAATAATTTTAAAAATTTCAGTTTGGGGATTACCAACTTTAAAAATTCAGCTAATGAATTTTACAAATTTTACAGCACTTTAGAGAATTTGCAAAGGAACTCAGATAAGAGTAAGGAAAAACTAGTTGCAGTTTAGTTTGGAAAGAAAGAATACAAAACTTCTGAAACAATTCACAATAAAACAATTCCCCCCCAATTCCAAATTCCCTGGGAAAACCAGAATAGGGTCACTGGAGAAATTTCAAGTTCAAAAATTGTAGGAAAAGCAAAACCAACTCACAAAATATTAAGAGCGTATGACAATTTTGTGATAAAATAATTTTTTTCGTGATTTTCTGTAAACATTTTAGACATCTGACGTACACTAGTAAAACTAGATAAATTTAGCAAGAATTATTTTTGATTTATTTTTCAAAATGAAAGTTCAAAAAATATATTTTAGAAATAATTTAATTTTAATATTTTTGCCAGGATGGGCAAAACTCATCTATTTAAAAAAAAATACAAATCATTTGATTTTTTTGATTTAAATCAACTTTTTGTTTTAAATTAGATTTGCCGATTATTTTTAATTTGTGGATCAAAGAAAAACAAATGTTTCAGTAAAATTTAAAAGATTTTTACAAATAATAAAATTATTGGAATTCGATAAAAATAACTTATTGAGACTAATGAAAATCGTAATGTATTTTCCACTCCAATATTGTTTAGACTCCAAGATCTGACTTATAATTGCATCGGTAATTTTGTTAGATATAGATCTTTGCATAAATCGTGTCGTCCATAATTTTAAATCAGATTTTATCTCTAAAATAACTTAGACAGACAGCGGTTTTATGAATCCGGTTTAGCTAAGCTCGTTTCACTGCAAAAAAACGCAATTAGCTAAAACTGGGGTTAACATACCAGGACTGAACTCGAAAAATTCACTAATTCACTAAATTGCATATATATTTGCAAAAATACACGTTGATTGATTTATCTGATAAAAATCAATAATTTAAATCATTTGATTTAAATCATTCCCACCCTGATTTCTGCTACTTTTTCTTTGTCGCACAGTGTTATTTTATTGACCCATAAAATGAATAATTTTAGTTAAGTTTGTTCTAACATAAAATTTGTGCTGTTCTAGTGAAAACTGTTTACCAGTATGAAACAGTAGAATTTTACTTTATGTTTCTATAATTAGCCTAATTAAATAATATTTATGATTTTCTAAAAATTCACAATTTTATTATGTATGTATTCATTAAGTAAATGAACTAAAAATATTTTCTGTATTTAATTGTTTAAATGAATTAATAGTACATAATCATTTTTCTATAAATATTTTGTTAATTAATTTATGTTCTAACTTAAAGATACTAATAACATTAAGCTCAGGGTGACCTTCCTTGACCAATTGCCGTAAAGATATTGTGACGTTTTCATTTAATGTCTGTAGCTGTATGGCAATTTGTACATTCATTTTATTTTATCCGCTATAAAATATTTTTTTGTATGTTTGCCAAGAGCGTATACCCAGATTTTCCTGATATTGCACTAGTTTCTCGATATACTCTCATTTTATTTGACGGTTTTGATCGTTGTTTACTAGCAAGAGAATTTCAAATCAACTTTGCACAATCATCTATCAAAAGCGCACATCCGATTAGACACCAAATGGATGTAAAAAATGCAGCACTTCCTTGATTATGTTTGCGTATTCCAATGCACTAAGACCAAACATTCTATTCTATTGTCTGCAGATATAAATTCCATAAATTAAAAATCTGTGAAACGCAGCGTTTATTAATGGTTTTGAAAACTTTAAATCAATCAACTGTTCTATTGGGGTAAATCACATTTCTTTTAGATATTTCTGTAATATTGTTACGAAAAAGTAATGTTAATACCAAAAATCTGATTATTTTAAGTTATCATCGATGTTAGGTGGCAGGACTGGGTAGCTGTCAATCAAAATGAATTTGTCATATTGGCTTAGTGTAGTTTCTGAGCTTTCAAACCTCACCTTTTTATTATAATTATGTAAAGCTGGATAAATAACCTTGAAATAACCGATCAGACAAAAGATTTTAGTTTTTAAGTTTTTTAATCTTATAAATCAGATGCCGTAACAAAATTCGGGGTCCCCGCCGCGCCGTGCTGACATATTTCATAACGGAATATGTTACTGCGGCATGTTTCAGTACGGCATATTTCAGTATGGATAGGGTTGACCTTGCAATGACCTTGATACCTAATTTTTAGGTCCTCTTCTCATAATCAAGCAATTGTCTCAATAAAATTAACAACGTGTGGGGCCTGAAAAATAAATCAAAATCGATCAAGCTTTATATTAATTAAATCTCCTGCTACTTCTCACAACAAATCAAATTTTCTATGTCGACTTTCAAGTCAAAATAATGCTTAAACTTTTTTGTATTTAGTATAATTTATGCAAATCATGTTGTACCATTTTAATGTGTTTTGTCTAAACGTGATTATAGATACATGGTCAATAAAATAACTTCCACGCTACTGCATGATTCATATTTGATAAACATACCAAATAAGTTTTCCAACCACAATTAAAATAAGTTCATTATTTTCTTTTTAAGCCACTACACACATACTTACATATATAAGTGAATGCATTCAGAATATTGACCCTATAACCGAACCGGAATTGAAGAACATTTTATTATAGAAATGAACCAATTTATGCGAATCACGTATTATTTCAATGCCTACCAGCAAGCAACCCAAGGTCTTCTTCTTCTCCTTCTTAAATCATTTTTATTTTAGTTTATTTTTATACTTCTCATCATCAATCTTGTTTCCCACTTTATGAAAAACCATATATACATTTTTCCTTTTACAGAAAAAAGAAAAAAAAATTTGCAATTATGTATTAAGTAAATTCATCAAAAAATCATAATGAAATAAGGAAGAAATGAGGCATCCGGTAAAAAAAAAAATTTTAATTAAATTATGTATTTTCTATTTTACCTAAGGAAATCAAATTGTAAACGTGATTCCATTTAAATTATACGCGCGATATTTTATGTCTCTAGTTTTCGCTAGAATATACTCGTACATCGTATTGTTACCTTGTCGTTCAATATTTTTTAATGGCTGATATAAGTATTTCAGTAGAAATGCTTTGATGATATTTGTTGATACATCTGTGAAATGGGGAGTTAATTCGAAGAGTGGAATTTTTTGACTATACATCTACACACTTAACACAATTATGTATAAGAATGATGAAAACCCTCCTGGAAATGTACGTCATCATCAGTTTCATTATAGTCAAAACTCTAAAATTTAGACATTTTTAGTCAGAATTTGTTTTAACAGAAGAATAATTTACTATAAGCTGCCCTGTGACCGGATGCGTATTGTACGATTGAAACTTGCCATATCACACTGTAAAAAATCTCGACTTCCATATACATTTCTTGCCTGGCAAGGTTAAATAACTACAGAAATTGTCTTGCTGTATCATTTTTATATTTAGGGTGTCTTAATCTAAAAATTAAACCAAAAAAGAAATTTAAGGAATTGACGTAAGAAATAGCTCCAATTTCCGCAAATTTTTAGTATATCTGACACGCCCTATCTACTGCTAGACACATCTTGCATTAACATTTTCCTAAATTGCACCAAAGTATCTTCCACTTTTAAAACAATTAGCTTTGTAATAATGATTTTTCGCAATCCGTTTAAGTAGAATAAAGTAGTTACTTTAAGGTTCTTTAAGGTCTTTACAAAATACTGTACAAAATACTCGTAGTTATTGTTGGCTTCGCGCAACATTCTAGTAATGGGTTCGTTCTGACCATAATCAGTTCTGTGAGATGTAACTTCGAAAGGAGGTACCGATCTCAAGACTCAAGCATTTATATATAAACTTATCTTTTCGAAAGAAGCAGGAGAATCGATACCGCCAGACAGTATTTGATGAACAAAAACTAAATCTGCAACGATACGAAGCTTACTTAGTGATTGTAAATTAATGAGTTTTAGACGGTCTAGGAAGGACGGCAAATTGTAACTGTCTAGCCAGGGTAGTCCACGCAAAGCAAAACGGAGAAATCTACACTGCACTGTCTCAATTCTTTTTATATGAATATCGTGATATACTGATATAGAGACTCATATGGACTGCTGGCGTACTCGAGCAAGGATCGAACGAAAGTTGTAAAGGGTATTTATTGACTATTGAGATACGAGTGGTCCGTATCTAAATTTTTATTTCAATTGATAGTACAAAGGTTTTGGTTTATTAATGGAAAATAATTTCTTCGATGACATTCTGGCATAACTGCGGCTCAATTTCTTGAATAAAATCCTCCTTTAGGTCATCAATTGTTGTGGATCATTGGCATAGACTTTTGCCTTCAAATTACCCCATAGGAAAAACTCTAGAGGTGTTAGATCGCAAGATTTAGACGTCCAACTAATGTTCGCTCTTCGAGAATTTATTCGATTACCACAGCGTTCGCGCAAGACATAACAGCAATCCCAGCTTCGATTTAAAAAAATACGATC
Source organism: Tipula helvola (assembly GCA_963556165.1). NCBI lineage: Eukaryota > Metazoa > Arthropoda > Insecta > Diptera > Tipulidae > Tipula > Tipula helvola. Next base: position 71,612,318 of record OY744483.1, on the reverse strand, counting down.
CGATTCACTTTCTGTGGATGCATCGGGTTTTCCATCATTTCTCGTAGATTTTCTTCACTCCAGATTCGACAATTTTGTTTGTTTACAAATCCACCCAGTTCAAACTTTGCTATGAAAAAATTTGCATTTTTAAGTTTTTCTGTATTGCCCAATTAGCGAATTGACGACTTATTCCAAATTCTGATGGCTTTATTTTTTGAGTTATCTGAATCTTGTTACGCCTTCAAATAAAGATCTTTGTGCAAAATTTTGAATAAAGTGGTTGGTGGAATATGTACCTAATAGGTTTTGCTAAATGCTCTGTAGCAAAAGCAATTCGTTTGGCTACGTTCCGGTTACTTAATAGTGATTATTGCTCTGTGGCTTAATTATAATGTCACCACTGTAAGGCCAACAACGAAGGAATATGGTTGCTTCTTTTCGACTTCACGTCGCATTTATCGACTTACGATCGGTTTAGAAATAACCAAGTTTCTTCAGAATTGGCCATATTCCAGAATTTTTTTTAAATATCATTTTAGAGTCCCATGTTCATGGTACAAATCGGGTTCATCATAATCGGCCAATAAACAGTCAAGTTCCTTCCTAACGGACCATATCCCATTTCCATCGTGCATCCTGAATTTCATCATAATCGGTAAAGAAATCACCAATTTCCTTCCTAATTGGACACATCCCGGCAAAAATTGAGAGACCTTGGCTGAGAAGGTTTGATGTATTCACACCGTATAGTCCGGACCTTGCACCCTCTGACTACCATTTGTTTCGATCTCTGCAAAACTCCCTTGATGGTCTGAATTTGGCCTACAAAATCACTTGACCAAGTTTTTCGCCGATAAACCACAGAAGTTCTACACCAATGGAATTATGAAACTTCCCGAAAAATGGCAAAAGGTCATATTTATATACAATCTACTATATTTTGAACGCCATAAAATTGAATGTCTGTTCGTTTGTTTGTATCAAGGGTTTCGGAAGTAGCTCTAACGATTTTGATAAAAATTGGGGAGATGAGTTTTCGAGTGCTAGGAAGCGATTTCGCTGAGTTTTGGTTCGTTGACCCATGATTGTTTCTTTCTCATTTTGTGGCTTTTCAAAATTAGTTCCGGATACGAGTCAGAGGTCCTAAAAACCATCAATTTGAATGAAGCTACGATGCGGTTTGTACAATGAAAATGGCATTACAAAATGAGTTCCGAATGTAGTTCTGGAAAGTGTCCGTTTTAAATAAGGCATACGTTCTATAAAATGGCCAATTTGAATAGAATTAAGTACGCCAATTTTTAAACGATTGAGATAAAACTCGGTTGGTATGATGCAAATGGAATTCCAATAAAAGTTCCAGGTGTGGTTCTGGAAAATGACGAATTTAAATAGCACTCAAAGCATAGCATTTCTAATAGCATTTCTCAACCGATTGGGATGGAACTAGCTTTGTATAAAGAAAATGGAATTCCATTTGAGTTTTGGGCATGGTTCTGGATAATGGCCAATTTGATTGGCACGAAGCAGCTTTTTAACCAATTGGGATGAAACTAGACGTTCCTCTAGGATGAACCATTTAGATCGCGTATTTTGAATTTAGCGCCATTTTTTTTTGCGTCGGAAAAACAGCGGTTTTTTGCAGCTGTCATTTGTGAATATTGTGGTTTAGTCATGGAGAATTACACGGACGCATAACGCATAGAATAGATATTGTGAAAATCCACTATCGAAATGGTGAGATTTTTGCGGAGACTGTTCGAAAATGTCATGCATTTTTCGGTCACCGTAACGCAACTTCTCGCTGTACAGTGGTCCGATTAATCGAGAAATTTGAGGCGATTGGGTCAAATAAAATCCATAAGAGACTTGTCCGTGTTCGTGCAGCTCGGTCTAATGAAAACATTACAGCAGTTAGTGAGAATACTGACCAGAATCCTTCCACCTCGATTCTCCATCATTCTCTGCAATTAAAACTTTTACGAAACAGTTTACAGCGAATTTTGACTAAATATCTGCATTAGCTTACAAGCTTCAGTTGACACAACATTTGCAGCCAGCAGACCATGCAGCGCCGAACGTTCACATAACAGATATTAGAGCAAAAACAGGTGAATGGTAATTTTTGGAAGAAAATCATCTTCTCCGATGAGGCGCATTTCGAACTTGATGGTTATATCAACAAACATAATTGCCGCATTTGGGTAGGTGAGAATTCAAAAGCGATCTTTCTTTCGTCCCATGCATTACAATAAAAACCACAGATATTTTTAAATGAACACGGCGTTTGTTTTCAAATTTAAAAAAAGCCAGTCTTAATGGGACTCCCATATGATGAAATTGGAATTTCAATATGAGTTCTGGATGTAGTTCTGGATAATGGCTTGCATTTGAATGGAACTACGTCCTTTCTCAGCTGATTCGGCTGATCCTCGGCTCGGTTTTATAATGAAAATGGCCAATTTGAATGGAATAAGGCAACATTTCTAGAAAATGACCAATTTCAAAATTACGTAGCCATTTCTTAACCTATTGAGATGGAACTCGATTTTTATGATAAAAATGATATTCCAACATGAGTTTCGGATGTAGTTCTAGAAAATGGCCAATTTGAATAGAACTAAGCCATTTCTCAACCGATTGGGAAGAAACTCAGTTTGTATTATACAAATGGAATTCTAATATGAGTGCCGGATGTGATTCTAGAAAATGGCCAATTTCAATGGAACTAAGAGAATTTTCAATCGATTGGAATGAAACTTGGATTGAATAACGAAATTGATTTGCACTTTTGCCGTTTAAATAATATAATTTTCTATTTTCTTTAAATAGCTTAAATTATAGATCACAAAATTTGGCCCAGCGAGATCCCTGGGATATAAAAAAGAATCTTTATTATTTCCTTTAAATCAAATTATTATGGGCCGCATAAAACACTTGGACCGACTCAAACCGATGGACAATGTCATATTCATATTGCTCCAAACATTAAGGCTACTCCCCTACATATGTTTTCGTTCGTACAGACTCCATTAAAAAACCACTAGATCAGATTACCAAGACCGACCTTCGATTTCAAATTGCACATCATTTAGGTTTCGGCTTTCCGAAACATTTTTTCATATTGTATCATATTATTCAGACAAATTTTTAACTTTGAAATTATTCGTGTGGGCATTATACGCCCACAAACGAGATTTCTGCTTGGGCATTTTGATTTTGATTTAGTGAATATAATTCACTAAGTCGATACACTCTGTATTATACTTAATGTATAAATAGAGAGTTGGATTTTTGTAGTTCGGTCGTAGCTACCTGATGAGTAGACCTTACTTTTCAGTACGAAACCGAATTACCAACAGAGGAATCTCAAAGAGATTTCTCATTTTTGAGAGTCGATACATTCGGATGACTCTGGTATAAAGAAAGGTAGAGGGGGAATAATATTTCTAATTTGCTGGTAGATATATTATAAGTAATTTACTGCTTTATTTTGCTGATTTACCAAATCTAAAATAATGAGCATGTCATTACAATTAATATATTGTCTATAAAAAGCCGAAACATTTTTTCATATCATTTAGGTTATACATATAAGGCGAAAGTCTTCCATCTATGATAAATCGCTTAAGGTAGGTATCTCAAGTGTAAGCTGAGACTGTAACAACCACAAAAATTTACTAGAAATTATTAAAGTATATCTGATGCTGTTTATTATATAAATAACGTTATTCGGAAAGAAAAACAAGTCCAATGTTTTCTCACAATCATAACCACTGTGTACACATAAAAACTTAACCGTTTCTGACATTGAGACGCTCTATAAGCAAAGGTATATTATATTCGAATATATTATTTACACATTACAACCAGAATCAACAAATTTTTGTTTTTATTTCGGAAACCGCAAAAATTTTTATATTTGGTATATTGTGTTACTCCATATTTTGTGGTGGTCAAATTATTTTGATGGTTTTAAATTTAAACATCTTATTCGTTTTATATTTTTCTTTTTTTGGTACAGCATAACATCATTTTGCAAAAAACATGAAAAATTCCCAATCTATATTTGGCATGATAAAAACAAGAACACAAAATAAAAAGGAAATTTAATTTTCCATATTAAATATAAAATATTTTCTTGTGAAATCAGGAAAAAACTGTTTGTTAATAAAATAAATTCTCATCTTCTTGTTTCGAGATATATAATACAACATACAAGCTTTCGGCCTACCACTGTTATTTAACAACATTTTTATGTAATAATAAGACGAAAAAAAAACAAAATACAAAATTAGAAATCTCGAAAAAATCGATTACATAGTCTTGTGTACAACATACTGTTATATATAATTTGTTAGACATAGAATTTTATTTATTATTTTTATGAGAAGCATTATCCATCATAAGTAAAATAATTTTTTATCTAAAATACTAAAATAAATATATCAGTCAAAAGGAAAATAATTTTTTGTTATTTTTTGGGGTTTCCACGAGATGAAAAAAAAAAAAGATTTTCTCAGTGTTTTTTTTTTATATACATATTTACTCGTAGTGTGTGTGCTGTTGTGCTGGTGCATAATGATACAATCATTTTGGTTAACTTTTTCTTATATAAAATTTTCATTTCTATTTTTAAAAAAAGAAAAATAAATAATTTTCATTTTTAATTGTTACTTTTAAGATTTAAGAAAAAAAAAAGAAATATGAAAAAGAAACATAAATTTCAATTAATGTATATGACATTTTCAGTTTATAGCTGAATGCACATAACAATTAACAACAATAACATATTTATTGTTTAAAAATGATCGTATTTCTTGATCAATGGTTCAATGACTAATATTGATCGTTGTTATGTGGGTTTGACAATTTCCTTTTTCCATTGAGTTTATCAGTTTCAGTTAACTACCTCACTAACAATAAAAGCCATAATAAGCCATAATTTAGTAAAATCTTGAATCTTTTACTTGAAATTTGGCACAGTGTATAGTTATACTGCTCGGCTGTACTATGCGCGTAGACAGTGAGCATTTGCATTTCAATGAATTCAGAATGTTTCTGGTAACCAAATTCATTTATAGTCGTTTGAGTGTAATTTTCATCCGGTGTATGGAGGCTCCTAAGGTAAGAAAACACTAGTTAAATATATTTTGGTTTTTTAGTATAAGTTATATGAGATTTGTTTGCCTCTAGTAGTTTTGTGAAAGATTTTTTTCAAAATAGTTTTGGGGTTTTGTGAACTGACATGACTTAAAAAATGGAGGTGTGGCCAACACACGACTTTCTTTTACGAACAGCGAATTTTGAAAAACTTTTATAATTCAAATTTCCCGCAAACTTAATTAAGATTTTCAAACTTTAAATTATTTTGGTATATTCCAAATTGATAAATATTTATAAGAAGAGGAGAAATTGTTAAGAGTTTGCAATTCAGTTTCGATCTGCGAGCATGTGAAAAATAAATCATCTTTCAGTACATCTCATCAGGCTATAGCGACTGAACTGCTAATTTATTACACTGATTTTTTCCTATATATAGGGAATCAACCGTGCACTTGTAGTATTAGCGAATTTTTACATTCCCCTTTCTAAACTTTTAACAATTTCAATGTTATTGTATTTAACGCATACATGCGGTTACTATGTTCAAACTTTAAATTATTTTGGTATATTCCAAATTGATAAATATTTATAAGAAGAGGAGAAATTGTTAAGAGTTTGCAATTCAGTTTCGATCTGCGAGCATGTGAAAAATAAATCATCTTTCAGTACATAAACTGAATTGCAAACTCTTAACAATTTCTCCTCTTCTTATAAATATTTATCAATTTGGAATATACCAAAATAATTTAAAGTTTGAACATAGTAACCGCATGTATACGTTAAATACAATAACATTGAAATTGTTAAAAGTTTAGAAAGGGGAATGTAAAAATTCGCTAATACTACAAGTGCACGGTTGATTCCCTATATATAGGAAAAAATCAGTGTAATAAATTAGCAGTTCAGTCGCTATAGCCTGATGAGATGTACTGAAAGATGATTTATTTTTCACATGCTCGCAGATCGAAACTGAATTGCAAACTCTTAACAATTTCTCCTCTTCTTATAAATATTTATCAATTTGGAATATACCAAAATAATTTAAAGTTTGAACATAGTAACCGCATGTATGCGTTAAATACAATAACATTGAAATTGTTAAAAGTTTAGAAAGGGGAATGTAAAAATTCGCTAATACTACAAGTGCACGGTTGATTCCCTATATATAGGAAAAAATCAGTGTAATAAATTAGCAGTTCAGTCGCTATAGCCTGATGAGATGTACTGAAAGATGATTTATTTTTCACATGCTCGCAGATCGAAACTGAATTGCAAACTCTTAACAATTTCTCCTCTTCTTTTAATTAAGATTGTTTTTATTATTTCATGTTTTCTGTAAATTGTATATTTTTGAAATATTTGCAAAATAAATTTTCTGTTTTACGGAATCTGGGAGCTGGGAGCTGGAACCCCAAAATTTATGTAAAAAGTTTAAACATGAAGTTGCAGTTTGATTGCTTAAACCATTTGGACTACAAATTGATAGTCATATGTATATACCAACAGACACCACTTCAAAATTCAATTTTTTGAACTCATTAGTACACACGTAAAAGAAATAAAAGGTGATATTTATGAATTTAAATTTTTTCTTTTAATTTTTTGGAATTTGTATTAGTGATTTTTTGTAAATCTTATACTTTTTAAAATATGTGCAAAACACATTTTCGGGCCGAGAGTGGCCACTTCCGGTTGACCGATTTGGCAATTTAACATACATGTAGGCTAAATATTTTTATAACATACAGTACGTCACTGAAGTGTGCAAATTAATTATAATTAGCATAATTGGGCTAATACACACAATAATTAAAATGACAAATGCAAGAACTGCTGTAACTCCCTGTAAAAAAGTGTGGGGGGGGGGGCAGGAGTTGCGAAATATGTTTGCAATTATAAAACGATATATATACTTAAGTACTTAAGTATTACAAACCCTAATAAGTCGTTAAAAAAGTTAAGAAACATGAAAAAATGATCCACATTCAATTATGTAATATATGCATTAAAAACCGGAAGTATGTCACTGTAGTGTGCAAATTAATTATAATTAGCATAATTAGGCTATATATACACATATATTTATGTGTTGGCAAAACAATATTTAATTTTTTTTTATAAAAGTTTTAAATTTTTTTTAAATTTTTTTTTTAATTTTTAATTTTAATTTTTTTTAATTTTTAATTTGTTTATTTTTATTTTTTTTTTGATTTTTGAAAACATTTTGTATTAGTAATTTTTTGTAAACCTTATACTTTTTAAGATATTTGCAAAACAAATTTTCTGGCCCAAGGGAGTGGCCACTTCCGGTGGACCGATTTGAAGTAAAATTCACTGGGACCTCCCAATTTATCCAAAAAGCTTAAATCTGAAGTTTCAGTTCGATTGGTTAAGCCATCTGGGCTGTAGAGTGGACACAGACTGACAGACAGACGGACAGACAGACGGACTGACAGACAGACATCATTTCGAAACCCACTTTTTCGGACTCAGGGGACCTCAAAACAGATAAATCTTCAATAATCTCAAGGTCGAAAATTTTCATGATTACTATACTTTATTTTACTTACGTAAAAGAAAGTAAAAGTAGGTAGTACTAACTATGGTAGACATAAGGTACTGGGTCCCTATTTGCTGTTTCTGAATACGATACGAATATGTGTACGAAACGAAAATCCAATTCGATCCGAAAATGCTTTGGTATTCCTGAATACGAACGTACAGTATCTTATTTTAATTTTTGTAGCGTAGGCAAAGGCAAATTTTGTTTTACGTGAAACATCCTTAACATGATAGTAGCTGCGTTTTTCTGTAGATTGCTGCTCGAGATCGTGATAAACTTTTTTCCATTTTTTCAGTCCAATAGAAATATTTGAATATTTAATTTTAATCATTAAATGTATTAGATTTAATGTTAAACTACATAAAGTACTTTATTGACTTTAATCATAATTTTTAATAAAATTTATGTTTACGAGTTTTTATTTATTTATTGTACTTTAACAATAATTTAGTATTAAAAGGAAAAGCACACATGGAAACAGACTAAATAATAAAGCTGCTTCCATTAGGCAGAAAATCCTCTCAAATTTGTTCAAACAACCACCTCATGCATACGTACATTCTAAGCTCATTTACAATCAAATGTACAGCAAGAGGTGAAATAATATTAAAAATAAATTTAAAAAAATTACGTATTGCCCATCAATCACGCCACTCCAAAAATGTTGACTTAAATAATTTGGCCGATCCTAACCTCTTAATTTCCAATGGAATTGAATTTCAAAGAGAAACTTCCCTAACGTAAAAGGATTTGTTTAGCGACCTGCAACAATTTTTGGCCGGAATCAAGCGAAAGTTTGAGGAATGAGACCTGCTAAACATTAACTTCCTATAAAGACAACAAGGCTTCTTAGCTTTGAGAAGTCTTTTTAGAGTAAGCAGATATATGATCGAATTTCCTAATACCAAAAATAAACCTACTTAGTACAAGCATTAAAACATCTTTGGAGAACGTTCATATTTTCCTGAAGTATACCGAATAAAACTATGTCACCGTAAATACATAAAATGAGGAAGAAGATAAGACGAAAACATTTTGTTCCTAAACTGACTATCAGAAAATCCTACTACTTTATACAAACAACTAAGCATGCCAAAGACCCTCTTACTAATACTAAATAAATGGTCACCCCAAGAAAGAGTTTCATTAAAAACTAAGCCTAAATCTCTAACAGTATTTGAATACTTAATTAGCGAACCCTGCAGAAAAATACCAGGAAAGGACGAGGTGTCTAACAATTTTTTTATAAATTAAAATCGACTGAGATTTATTCGCATTTAAAACGAGCCTATTAGAGACCGACCAACGATTAATATTACTTAAATCTTTATTTATCAGAGAAATATTCCTATCAATAGAATCCTGATCTAACCGACTATTTCTATAAATTTGGACATCATCAGTGAAAATGTGAAATGAACAATGGTGAAGAGGATTCTTCTATGTCATTAATGTGCATAGGAAACAATAGAGGACCCAGCACTAAACACTGAGGAATGCTGGAAATTACCGGAAGGAAATCAGACAAAGAATTGTCGAAAAAAACTGCCTGAGAACGATTAGAAAGATAGTTAAAAATCAATTTGGCAGCGGAAACCGAAAATCTAAACTGAGATAAGAGTTTATTAAAAAAAATTCTGTGATTAATAGAATCAAAGGCCTTAGAAAAATTTAACAACGAACTTTTCTAAACCCAGATTGGAAGAAACTAATTAAACTATTGCTATTTAGATGCGATTGAATTTGAGTTTTAACAACTTTCTCGAAAGCTTTAGAGAGAGAACTTAAAATGCTAATTGGCCGCAAATGGGATAGCTCTAAAGGATTACTGATCTTTGGGATGGAAATTATTTTACTTAGCTTCTACTGATCTGGGGCCCTATTCTCGAATTCCACATCCATTTTCCACATGTGGAAATCTGTCAAAATTCACAAAAACGTTCGGAAATTTTATTTCATGTAATACTTTTAATCACATTAAAAAAACTCGAGAACACAATAAAACACTTGATGACAGCTTTATAAAATAAAGCTCAGTATGCAGATCGAGCTAAAATAAATTTTACCGCGATCTCCACAAGTCTCCATTTAATTACAGATATATCGTCAAGCTAATAATTTGTGTAGAGATAAATTTTGTTGATTTTGTTTTTATTCGTTTGTTTTTAAATGAAATTTCTGTCCAAATAAACCTCTAAATACTCAACTTCGTAATGTTTGTCGGCCATTTTGACTTCTGTATTCTATAAATTAATTTTACTTCGTGGCTACTTCGATTATAAAATGAATCAAAATTCAAAACCGTCAAAATTTATCTTCAAATTATTGTCCTTGTGAGATAAATTGCGGCTAAAATGTTTGGAGAATTTATAGTGGCGCAATCTAGATTTGAATGAAACAACTGATATTTTTTCAAATTTTTCACGTAAAGGTGCATACCGCTCAGCGAAATTGTCAGCTAAAAAAAAATTATTTTATTTAGCTAGCTAAATTTTACGTCAAATTTGTATGGAAAATTAATATTAGCTCGAGCTGCATACTGAGCTAAAACTCTCGATATAAAAACACAAATGACAAAATTTCACGTGAAAATGGATTGCTGCATTAATTTCGCTTGAAAATATTTGGAGACTTTAAGCGCGCCATCTCTGATGCATTGAAATAACCTTGTTTTTTCGCTGTGGAACTGAGTACTTCTGGGGTGACATGTTCTACCATCACTTTCGATTCGTTTTCGATTGTGTTTTGTCTCTTGTAACAAGAACAAAATTGTACACTATTTTCTTCTTTCATTTCAATTTTTCTAATGCGAACTCAGCCTTCTGTATACTTTTCCTTTACTTCACATCGAAAAATATCGCAATCAAAATTTTTTGTGATAAAGAGTGATGAATGAAAGTAGAATATAGAATGTTGTTTTATTTGAGCAAGCTGAGAAAGCTTTAGAAATAGCATAATTGAAAAAGCGAAATAGAGTGCAATTTTGTTCTTGTTACAAGAGACAAAACACTATCGAAAACGAATCGAAAGTGATGGTAGAACATGTCACCCCTGAACCGAAACAGAAACGAAATTTTTCGTTTCTGATTTCACTTTGGTAAAATCGTATGAAAATTTCGCGCGAAATCGATCTGAGTACTAGCTTTAACCCTCTCAAACGCCTTGTATAATATATTGTACATGAACTTTCATCGCTTCGACCAACCGTAATTTTTAATTTTTGTCTCATTTCTCTTGTGCGATCGTTCTCTTATGTATTTATGTACACACTACAGTTTTATGAGCAATCCCATATCATAGCAGTGCAAAATTGTGCTACGTATTTTATTTTTGGAAGAAAGTAAATTTTAAATGGCGTTTGAAAGGGTTAAGGCTAACGTAAAACTGAAAATAAACGTAAATATGTCAAATTTTTGTGATCAATTTAGTTTCCAATTGACTAAGTGAATAAAAACGGATCCGCGCCATGTATGATAAATATTATTTTATATCAAACTAAAATAATTAAGTATAAGCAAATAAACATTTATAGATACCTAGAAAAATTCGAATTTGGTAAAAGTAAGTTTTAGTTATTTAGATTTTTGTGATTAAGTTAGTATAATATTATTTATAAATTATGTGAAATATTGCTATATAAATAATATTTTCATTTAAAAAAATGTATCTTTCAGTTTTTAAAAATATGTTTTAAAAATTTCTCGAATTCGTATTGCGAAATAAGGGAAATTTGCACACGGATCATGCCTACACGAATTCGTACAAAAATTAAATGTATTCGTGTTCCAAAATACCAATGATACGAATTCGTAAATTTTTGTTCGTATTCGAATAGGGGCCCTGGTTTCCTTAGTCGTACCAATTTCAATTTTTTGATGTGAAAACATCTTCATCATTTCAACTTTAAATATTTGTGGGTACTGCAATTTTGAAGTTAGACGTTTCTAGCTTCTTGACATCCAAGAATTGACTATTAGTTTTCGATTTTTGTATAGAAATTGGATAAAAGTAATTTTTTGATGGAGTTATGTGTGAATAATTTTCTTTACCCTTCTAACGCACACCCGGCCACCCGGGTAGCCAGAACAAAATATAAGGAAAAGACTTAGTTTTATTTTAATTTATTTTAAATTGTATATCCCTATTGCGAACCGCCATTGTAATTTTATATAAAAATTCAAAAATATATCAGGAGTACAAATTGAAAATGCGGGTTTTTTTCTATTTTTGAACGTTTATTCTGAAAAAATGGTAACAAATGAATTATTCAAAGTATTGTCCATCGCTAGCCACAACTTTTTCCCATCTTTCTGGCAATTTACGGATACCGTCGCGAAAAAATTCGGCCGGCTTGGCTGCTATCCAGTCATCGACCCATTTTTGGGCTTCTTCGTAAGAATGGAAGCGCTGGTCAGCTAGGCCATGTGTCATCGATCGGAAAAGGTGGTAATCGGAAGGAGCAATGTCTGGGCTATACGGCGGGTGGGGTAAGACTTCCCATTTCAGCGTTTGTAGGTATGTTTTGACCGGCGCTGCAACATGTGGCCGAGCGTTGTCATGTTGCAAAATTACTTTGTCGTGTCTTTGCTCGTATTGTGGCCGTTTTTCTTTGAGTGCGCGGCTCAAACGCATCAATTGAGTTCGGTATAGTGCTCCTGTGATGGTTTCGTTCGATTTCAATAGCTCATAATACACCACACCCAGCTGGTCCCACCAAATACAGAGCATGAGCTTGGCGCCGTGAATATTTGGTTTGGCCGTCGATGATGATGCATGGCCGGGGTAACCATATGATTTTTTGCGCTTCGGGTTATCGTAACGGATCCACTTTTCATCACCAGTGACAATGCGATGCAAAAAACCCTTCCGTTTTTGCCGTTCGAGCAGCAGTTCGCATGCAAAAAAACGGCGCTCGACGTCTCTCGGCTTCAGCTCATACGGCACCCAATGTCCTTGCTTTTGGATCATTCCGAGGGCTTTTATACGATGGGAAATGGCTTGTTGTGTCACTCCCAATGAATCTGCGAGCTCTTGTTGAGTTTGACACGAGTCTTCATTGAGTATTGCCTCCAATTCAGCATTCTCAAACTTTTTCACTGGGCCCGGCCGCTCTTTGTCCTCAACGTCAAAATCACCACTTCTAAACCGCACAAACCATCTCTCGCACGTTGAAACCGATGGAACATGACTCGGATAAGTCTCGGAGACCAATCGATGTGCTTCAGCAGCACTTTTCTTCAAATTAAAGAAGTAAATTAAAACTTCCCGCAAATGCTGTTTTGTTGGCACGAAACTCGACATATTGAGAGCTCAAAAAAACTATGAATTTGACACTGCGACAAATTGGCACATACTGAAAATTAAAGCTATAAGACGTAGCTTTGACATGAACATAGTCACAGTACTGCCTGATGCGTATAGCGTTAGTAACGCCATCTGTTATCAATCCCGCATTTTCAATTTGTACCCCTGATATTATTTTATACCAGTATTCGCAAATAGTTGGTTCCGTGCCAATACAATTATTTTTTTAAATGACTGATTTTCTGCGTGCCAAATCAAAATATGATATTTAAATATAATATTAAGGATCACCAAAGTTCTATTTAAGAAGCATTTAATTATTCCAAAAATCGGGCTCAAAGTCTTAACCCAAAACAATTGTCTTAGGCCGTTCTATTCCTAATTATTTTCAACATGTTCACCTATAAAAATACGAACCCACAAGGATATTTGGAGCAAGCATTTTTGATCTATCTATTTCAACTATGTATTATGAAATGGTGTGTTAAAATTCTGTTACGCGATGATCTGGCATCATCAACTAAATAGTCAGGGGTTTAAGTAGATAAAGAAAAACGATTCAGAATTTTAGATCTTCTTACGAATTTTCAGTTTCAAATCTTTACGCGTGAAAGTTAACCTTTCTGCGAATCGTATTTCTCTGGAATTTTGATTAAAACTTTTGGTTCAATGCCTTTTTAATTAATTGATATTTAAATTCTAATTAATAACATTTTTTCATTCAATAATACTATCGCAAAAGTGCTTCTTAATTCTCGTAATTTGTAGTACTAAATAAACTCTGAACTAAAATTACAAGCTTACGAATAAAACATCGCAAAACTCACCCATTTGAAACATATCGGTACCTAAAAGAAAGAGTTTCAAATGTTGCAAATATGTTATCTAGTAATTTACTTTCGAACCTATACTTTCGAACTATCCGTATTTGTCGAAAATACTTGACATTCATTTCAAAGGTGGTTGTATGACCAAATTGATTTCGTATTTTCCTTGTTCTCCAGCATTTCAATAGTTAAGCTTTATCAAAATTCTTAAAGCTTTCTCTCTTTTTAGGAAAAATTACTACGATTTTTGAGTACTTACTCTAAAATTTTTTGACGTGCCAGGCCAATTTTTAAACGTGCAAGGTTTGGCACGCGTCCCACGTATTTGCGATCACTGTTTTTTACGAATGTTTTATATATTTGAACAACCACAACCTATTAGCACAGAATACCCAGACGCGACATAACGCGGTTTTTATATGGAGAAAAATGGACTCAGTTTTTTGACCTTGGTTTATAGAAGGTAAGATTTTCGGTGTTAAATTATCGTTCAGTGGCTGAAAATTCAAAATTAACATGTAAAATATAAGGTAAGAGCAACAATTTCTTGGTCCACGTAATGTCGGTTCTGGTTGTTTATTATTCTGTGCTATTAGTATGACGAACAGTATATTAATAATTTTTTCCTCATTTGTGTTTTTTCGTTTCTCGTTTTCCACTTTCATTATGGGGAATTCCCTATATACGTACATATATATATTTTTCTCGTTTTTATTCACCAAAATACAAAATTTATAAAATAAATGCAACAACATAGCGGAACCGGCAAAAATCTCTTGAAAAAACCGAAAAAATAGACTTGGCTACCCGGGTGGGTCGGGTGTGTACTAACGTAAATTTTTTTGGGTATACACACAAGGGTTAAAATGAAAAGGCACAAAAATTACGTATGTGTAGTGTAATACTGTTTTCCAGTTACACAAAAAAAAAAAACCGGGGCGATATTCGTCGCCCCGAAAAATTTTACCGGGCGACGAATGACAGCTGCTATCGCCCCGGTTTCGCCCGGGTTTTTTTTTTGTATAACTGGAAAACAGTATAAGTGTAAGTGATTCAAAAAACTGAAATGGAATTAATAAATAAATAAAAAAGTTATTTAAGTAAATAAATAAAAAACTTATTTAATTCAAATAAATTTTTTTATATAGTTATTTTATTTAGTATATTCAGGTCTCAAACATTCGCCATATTGGCATTTTATGACAGCTGCGCGAAAATGAACGAAAATAGAACCAGTGAGTATATTACCTCTATTTTGTGTACTGTGCCTGTGCACATTAGTTGCTTTCCAATCGATCAACCGCAAACACCCGCTAGCAAATCGCTAGTAAACAGATTTTTGTCCTTGCCATGGTCGATTGGAACGCTTAAAATAGATTATGTAGGTAAAACATAACCTATAAATCGTAATGTGTTGTAATCTATCAAAACTTTGGTGCAGGGAAGAATTAAAAATAAAATACAGTAGATTTCATTTATAGCGACTATGGATATACATAACAACATTAGGGATAAAACGACGAAATTTTACGGTCCCTTGAGGTCGTTATTGGTGAAATATATCCTATCTATAACGACATTCGGATATAACGACGGAATTTAATCGGTCCCTTGGTGGTCGTTATAGGTGAAAACTACTGTATATTAAATAAAATAAATAAAAACGAGAGAGAAGACAAAAAATGGATATTCGCCGAAACCAAGGCTTTAATTCATATTTATGAAAACAGGCAGGAAGAGTTAGTATGATAAAACTGTTAAAAAAACGTTTTTGGGAATTAGTTTTAACTGATCTAGAGGCTATAGACGTTTTAGTAAGTACAATTTTCGATTAAATCCAATTAAATATTTTAAATAATATTTACATACATAAATTACATTTTAGGATAGTGCCACAACAGCTGAGAACAACGAAGTAAAATGGCGGGCACTATGGAGGACATATAAAATATCTAAAGATCGGGGCAGTGGTGGAAGCTCGTCGCGATTTTTAATTTTATGAGTTTAAAGAAAATGTGCGCAGACTATTTAATTTTTTTACAATAAATAAAAGCAGGGTTTATTAAGATTTCGAATGATACTCATAAGTAAGTATGTGTTTACTAATATATTCTCTGATTTTTGAAAACGTTTTCTTAAGGGGTACGACTTGAGCAACCTTACCCTACAATTGTGTTTAATTCCTGCGATACAAACTGTTTTCCACTGCAATGCCGTGATAGAGAAGAACGAATCTTGGCAAAATGGTTTCGACTTAACTAGAAACTGGTTTGGTACCGTAGTTTTTTCACCAATCACCAATTCTTCTGATGTTGTCTTACAATTGCAACCGTACGAAGCTTTAATAATATAATCACCAGGGTTCGTTTTCAGTCACTCTGTGAAACTTTCAATCAGCACTTTCATTCGTTAGGTGCTGGAATCTTTTTAATTTCGAAAACTCCACGAAAAGTTCGGATTCAAATTGTTAGAATTGATAGGAAACTATTTATTGATGAGGAGCAACGGTTTTGGCTTTAAAGTTAGGGATTGGAGCTACCTTGGTCCACCTCGTGAAACCATCGATCAGTGTGACCCAGTACCGCTGCCCTTCAGAGATCGGTAAACTAGTGCGTAATTTCCCAACGTGCTTTATGTTTGTTTAGTAAATTTAGCTCGTTGACAAGCCAAACAGCATTGTACCATCGTTTCAGGTCTTTCATAATGCCGTTCCACAAGAACTGGTTCGTCATGGCCTTGTTCGAAGCTTGTAGATTTACACTGATTTACAAAAACTAGATGGAATGTAATATGTCAGGCAGGTTTGCCGACAGATACGTAGCAACATAACAACTTGGCTGAGCCAATAGAAACGGGAATGTCCTCGAACTTTAAGCCTGATTCTGCCTCGTGATAGAGTGTAAGCAAAACCATTACGATAACTGTCCGTACTGAACTATACAATGTAGTCTAGGTAGCGAAACTACTATTCAAGATTGAAATGTTAGGTTTATCAGTTCTACCCAATTCGTCATTTAATAAACCGAAATTGAAGTACGGCTTTGAACATTTGCTAGTTTATTTATAATCTAGCAGTTTTTCGGCCAACTGGTTATTTCCGCAAATCTGTGAAAGCCTACGCTAAACGTATCTCTGTTCTTCTGAGAAAAGATTCGGGGCAGATGCTAAAGTAAATATGCAACTTCATACAAACGCTTGCAAGATTGGCTTGAGAACGATTTTTCTTGCAGCGGTGCTTTCAAATATACAATGGAGTGGAAGGATTTGATTTCAACAGTTGGGAAGCAGACTCTTCAGTTGCAAGAGTTTAATTCTAAACTGGAGTAATGTCCGTCATATCGAATGCATATATGGAGTAAAGTCAAGAACGGGCAAAAAAAAAATGTTTTAGAGAAATGTCGTTTGTGTATTTGCATATACAATAAGATACCGTTAAAAAAATTAACTTGACCTTGAGATGCAACTTCAAGGTCATTAAATAATATAATGTAAGTTGTTGACAAAAGTTCAGAGAACAATCTCTCTGTGGATCAGTGGTGCAATGAGGAGCACATCCACTCAGGCACTGGAGACTCTGCTATTTCTAACTCCTCTAGATATCATGGGAAAACAGTGGGCAGCTAGCACTGCCATATGACTGAAATCCACCTTAATGTGGACCTGCAATAACACAGGGCACTCATCTATACTTTGTAACAAAAGGCTTCCCAAGACCACCGACTATACTGTCCCGTCACTATCTTTTGATAGAAAGTTCCGGACTATTATACCATCTAGAGAGGACTGGATGAGGGATACAGTTTTGGAACCAGGAGTTTTGAACTTCTTCACTGATGGTTCAAAACGGGATAGAGGAGTAGGGGCTGGGGTGTTCTGCGAGGAACTCATGTTAAACCTCTCCTTTCGTCTCCCTGACTACTGCAGCATTTTTCAAGCTGAGGTAACTGCGATAAAGGAAGTCGCGGACTGGTTGAGGTATAATGTAATATCGACTAGTGATATTCGCATATATACGGACAGTCAGGCAGCCATTAAAGCGCTTCAATCACACCTTCTCACGTCGAAAGTAGTCCAGAGCTGTCTCTCATCTCTTAACGAGATGACAGATCAGTTCAACATCCATATCATATGGGTGCCAGGACATTCCGTTAGTACGGGGAACATGAAAGCCGATGAACTGGCTCAACGTGGTACAAAGGACCACATTTCAAACAGCAAAAAGGATATTGAAATTCCTCTTGCGGTATGTAAACTGCTGCTTCAGGAGGAAGCCAGTAAGTTGACGAATGACAGATGGTCAAATAGTACCTCATGCGTAATAACTCGGCAAATCTGGCCAAAGTTGAACTTGGCGAGATCCAAACAGCTGATCTCACTTCAGCGGAGTCAGATCAGTGTGGTTGTTGGAGTGATTACGGGGCACTGTCTCATGCAGACATGCAAGTAGACTTGGTTTCTTCTCACATGACTACTGTCGTAGTTGCGAGGACGAAGAGGAGGAAGAGACAGTACTTCATCTTCTTTGCACCTGTCCTCGTCTGGCACGAAACAGACTGAATTTTCTAGGGGCACACCTTTTCAACGACCTGGCGGAGCTCAGTGAGAAGGACGTCAGGAGTATCCAGCGCTTCATAGCAAGCTCAAAGTGGTTTCAATGAGTTGGAGGAAAATTTTTTTTTAATTTGTGGTATGGCTACGGACCTTTTTGTGTCTATGCCTGGTCCTGGTGGACCGCCACCCAAACCTAACCTAACCTAACCTAATCAGATTACCCCCTTAAACACGAATAACTTTTTCCTAGAACTTTTTCTTCTACAAATGGTAATTTTCGAGATATTTGCATAGCCCAACTTAAAGGGTTCATCCGATATACTGACCCCTCAAAATAAATATAAAGTTATATTGTGTGACATACAAGGTAGGACTTCTACAAGGTATATTTTTAGTGGGCTTTAAACTTTATTTGGTATTCAGGCCCTTTCAGGGTTCTTTCAAAACCTCTAATTAATAAGACGAAAGAATGATATAAATTATATCAGATAATTTTATCAAGTTTCAGTACGTACCGTAAATAAATTTCTGGAATTTATATGGGCTGTCAGTCTAATTATCATCCTTGGTTGGTAAATAGTTCACCAAAGATCAAGTGTTGACAACTGCTCATAAATTGAACGGAATTGGATTTAATGGGAGTGAAGAGTGGATTGGTGCATTGCTGCTTGCGGGCTTACCGGACGAATTTAGACCAATGCTAATGGGACTTGAAAGTTCAGGGACGAAAATCACAGGAGATTTTGTTAAAACGAAGCTTTTGCAGGATGTTAAAGTACTCATATCTACTGGGAAACACACAGATCCTCAATCGCCTTTTATGGTAAAAAGGTAAATTCTTTAAATTTAAAGAAGAGAGGAGCACGGTGCTATCGATGCAATGAGTTTGGTCACATTTCAGCATGCTGTAACAACAAGAATATTGGAAAGTCACCTGAAAAAGAAAACAAATCCAAGCCAACTGGAAAATCTGTTTTCATCACAGCCTGTGCCGTTGTTGATGTGAAAGTCAATGAGTGGTATATTGACTCTGGTGCCTCTGCACACATGTGTAAGCATGGTGGTTGGATGCGTGGCGTAAACGATTCGTCGAGCAAAGAAATTGTGTTAGCAAATAATTCGAAACTTGAGGTATAAGGAATTGGCATTGTTGATTTGCATGCTAAAAAAACAATGAGAAGCACACAATCAAAGTTAGAGATCTCCTTCTTGTACCAAAATTATCAACAAATTTGCTTTCGGTTAGTCAAATAACCAACCATAACAATAAAGTTATTTTTGACAAAACTGGCGTAAACTTTTTCGGGACAAATATGCCAATGGCGGTAATTTTAAAAATTGCCCGAACGAAACTTGCATAGATTGCGCCAAAGGCAAACAGCATCGGCAACCATTTGGAAATTCCGGAAAAAAAGAGCACAGAATTTTCTGGAGCTCGTCCATTCGGATCTGTGAGCTCCAATGGAAACAAAGTCTCTTGGCGGAAGTAGCTATATCCTGACGTTTGTGGATGTTTATTCGGAGAAGTTTTCATTTATTTTTTGGAGACTAAGGACGAAGTCATTGGTTCTTAAGCATTTTAAATCGTATGCAGAAAAGCAAACAGGACAGCAGTTGAAAATCATACGCACCGATAATGGTTCGGAGTATGTACAATTGTACATGCTTACTTTTATGCAAAAATAAGGTATACGACATCAGACGACAGTATCGTATTCCCCTGAACAAAATGGAGCGGCGGAGCGAATGAATCGTACTCTCGATTCAAAGTTACAAAAACTATTCTGGTCGGAAGCTGTAGCTACAGCTGCTTATCTCGTTAACCGTTAACCGATGAAAGGTCTTGTCAAGACACCCGAAGGAATTGGGTCTGGAGTAAAACCGGATCTGCGCCATATGAGAGTTTTTGGAGCAAAAGCTATGTCCCACATACCGAAAAGCTTACCAATTATACAGTAAACAAAATGGTGACGTAATAAAGAGCCGTGATGTAATCTTCATGGAATCATCTGTACCAATAGCTACAAACGATGATCATGAAGTGGGGGAATCATCAAGCACGCCTCTTTATTGTAATATATGTAGAAGAAGTAAGGAAACACCGACATTCATAGAAGCTGCTGCAGCCGATGAATTGTGTTCCAATGATGGATTATATTCAAATGGTGGATTATGTCCCAATGACGAATTAGGTTCTAAAATTATAGAGAATAATGTAGAAGCTATATCGAAGAAAGTAACAAGCGTATCAGGAAACAGTCAGCAAAATTGAAGGATTATGAACTCAGTTACAATGCCAAATTATCTGAAGTACGCTCAGATCCTTTAACATATGAAGAGGCTATGAGCTGTCCTGAATGCGATTTGTGGAAAAAAGCGATCCAAGAGGAATATGAGTCTCTTCTTGAAAATGGAACCTGGACTCTAGCAAATGTTTCACCGAATAGAAAAGCAATCCAATGCAAGTGGGTCTACAAAACCAAATACGATGGTAATGGAAATATCAACCGCTATAAAGGTTGTTCTCAATAAAAAGGTATTGACTATGAAGAGACATATCGCCAGTTGTTCTTTACTCGTCCATCCGATACTTATTTGCACTTGCAGTTATGATCTAGAAATTGATCAAATGGATGCAGTTGCGGCATTCTTGCAGAGTGAATTACGGGAAGAAAATGTGCCAACCGGAAGGATATCAGAATGAGAACCCATCGTCAAAAGTTTGTCGTCTTAAGAAGGCATTGTACGGCATAAAACAGGCTAGTCGTACTGGGAATTTCAAATTGGATAGTGGACCCTTGCATCTACCACAAAATTCAGAATGGACATATTTTATTAGTAGCCGTATACGTTGATGATTTGCTGTTATTCTCAAATAACAAACAGTTAAAAGATTCATTGAAAAGAAAATTATCGAATACTTTTAAAATGAAGGACTTGAGAGTAGTTCAACAGTGCCTAGGAATGTGAATCACTCGGGACCGTGAAGCTGGAAAAATATGGATTCACCAACAATTATACATCGAAGAAATGTTAAAAAAGTAGGGTATGGCCGATTGTAATCCAGCGATGACACCGATTGATGCAAATCAAAAACTAACGAAAAGTATGTTACCTAAATCTGATAATGAAGCCGTTCAAATGATAAATGTTCCTTATCAAGAAGTAGTTGGGAGTATCATGTTCGCTGCTCATGTTACTCGTCCGGATATATGCTATGCAATCAGCACCGTTAGCAAATTCAATAACAACCCTGGTCTGCCGCACTGGAACGCGGTTAAAAGAATCCCGAGATACCTTCGTGGTACTGCATCAGCCAAACTGGAATTTTCAATAGACGGCAATTCAAAGGTAATTGGTTATTCTGATTTGGATTGGGCCACCGACATGTTCTATACTTAAACAGAAGACTTGTAAGTTAAGGTTTACCTGGTTTGTTACATTTGTAAATTTATTCCCAGAAACGACAAATACAGAAGGTTCCGTTTTATAACAGCATTGATGAACCAAACTTTATCTCTCATATTTTATAAAGGTTGCCGGCTACTGAAAATACTTAATAGTATTTTCTTCATCGTCACATGCCACCCTGCCCTGTCTCTTAAGTACTCTAAATGGAATGAGTGAAGAATTATGTTTATTACACAAAGCAAACATAAAAATGTTATCAAGAATTTCTCTGTTTTTATAACGCAAAGTCGTTTTCCATCCTTATCCCCATAACTTTCATTTATTAATATCCATAAAAGATACAAAACAATTGACAATTTTAGAGATAAATTTTCTTTTGTTTATTATTTTATTAAGATAAAAATAAGAAACATTCTAACATAACCATACAAAGGAATAAGAGAGAAAGTTATCATTGGCCCAAATAGATGATGTTCGCTTCTTTTAAAACTATAAAATTGCAATTTTACTACAATATTTATCTTATCAATAAATCGATTACAAAAATATTTCACTCATTTTGATTTTGTTCAATCAAACGAACAGAATCTAAAAAGTATAAACAACATACATATTACATGTTTTAATAACATTTGTTTACATGCAAATTTGTATATTAATTATTAAGTAATAAACAATTTAGTTTTTTTTTTGTTGTTATACGTTTTTTTTTTATAAATAAATAAATAAAACGAAAACAATAAATAAAGAGGAAAAAAATCGGACAGAGGTTGCTTACCTTGGCTGCCATAACACTTTGTAAACAGATAAAATAATAAAAATAATAAACTTTTTGCACAATATTCTTGTGTTTTACACATGATTCTATTTATTTAAACTTAAATCGGATTTAATTTTAAATCAAATTTGTATAAATTAATTTTTGTATTTTTAACGACACATATCCAAAAATCACAACAAGCACAAATCTTGATTTACACTACAAATGCACAACATTTTTTTTTAACTATTCATAATTTATTTAGCAGAATATAAAACTAAAACAATTTTTTCTTAATATATTTTACGCGTTTTAATCTTTAATTCTTAATTTAATTTAACACAAAATAAAATTATACAAAACTATATAATATCTAAACAAACAGACGACTAAATTACTTTCCATACGACAGACCGGCCATTTTAACTTTAACTAAAAAATAAAAGAAAATAAAAATTTATTGTTTATAATTTTTTTAGAACGAGACGAGTATATACACAATTTTGTTGCGTATTCAAACATTATAGCAATTTTATATGTGGATCGTATTATTTATAAATTTTAATCAAATCAAACTATTAAATAATATACAATTATAAAAATATAGTAAAATTATAATTTTATATTACAAAATAAATGATACCCAATTTTCAGCTTAATTTAAATTACTACTACAATCTACATAAAATTTATGGCATCTACTAACCATAGGAAGTTGCCAACATAAAAATAATAAAAAACTGAACTGCCATCATTCTTTTTTAATTTTTGTGTGATTAAAGCAAGACGTGTTTGGATATTTTATAATTAAAATAAAAGGTTAATATTTAAATATAAATAGTAAAAAATTTGTTAAAATTGTTTAAATAATAATTAACAATTTGGATATATAAAAATATAGTTTCATTTTAATACAAATATTAAAATAATTTGTGTAAACGTGATACACGTGCATGTTTCCAAAATTTCTTGTTGGACATATCTAAAATAAAAGTTTTTTGAGGTTATGGAATATTAATTTTGTGATTTTTTTTTTTTTCGGTTCTATATTTTTAGGTCCAAAATGGCTACAGCAACAATTCGTACACGCAAATTTATGACAAACCGTCTATTATGCCGTAAGCAAATGGTATGCGATGTTCTACATCCAGGATTACCATCCGTAAATAAGAAAGACATTAGAGAAAAGTTAGCGGGCATGTACAAAGTGACACCAGATGTTGTATTTGTGTTTGGGTTCCGTACAAATTTTGGTGGTGGTAAATCAACTGGATTTGCATTGGTTTATGATTCATTAGATTTTGCCAAAAAATTCGAGCCAAAACATCGTCTTGGACGTCATGGAATGTTCGAAAAGAAGACACAGACACGCAAACAACGTAAGGAACGTAAGAACAGAATGAAGAAAGTGCGAGGCACCAAGAAAGCTAAAGTTGGAACAGCCACCAAGAAATAATCTTAAAGTATGGAAAATTGAATTTTTTTTTTTATTTTTTTTTACTTCGGATGAACAATAATATTATACAATTCCTGTAAATTAAAAATGTTTTTACAACACTAATAAGAATAAAATATTTGAAGTAAAATTACATTTATTTCTTTTAATAATAATATCAATATGAGTGATAAATATTAAATGCACATTAAGAAATTCATAAAATAATATGTATAGATAATGATTAGTCTTATAAATTTTGGCTTTTACAAGTACAACGCCAGAGATTAATTTGTGCAGCGTATCATTTTTGCCGCATCAGTTTTTTCAATAGTGATTTTGCAAGGATTTTGAATCCAAGGTTCACCATCCACTTGCACCGGGAACGGTTGATTCAATAAAATATCGATTTTTTTCGCTTGTCCAAGTCGTATCGGTTTATTGAGTCCCACCTGCATTTGTGCTATATGAAACGATGATAAGACACCTAAAATTTCTAATCGGCCATCTGAAGAGGAATGAAGGCGTAAATCACTAGGCGATTGACTCATTTCCCATAATTTAACGCCACCTCCCCAAGAATCGATATTCAAACATACAACCGACTGTACTTCGGGCAAATCAATTAGCTGATCATCTATATAAACTCGAATTTCTTGTTCGAGGCCGGCACAATCCTGCTGCATGACTTGATGTGTACCAAAACATAAATACAATATTTTATTTAAAATTCTCGAACTTAAAATATAAAATGAACTTTCGCGTGCCTTATGAAAATTCAGTGTGACAAGGGCATCAACCCCAACACTAAAATAATTATAAAAGTAA
The DNA here is from genome assembly GCA_963556165.1 of Tipula helvola. NCBI lineage: Eukaryota > Metazoa > Arthropoda > Insecta > Diptera > Tipulidae > Tipula > Tipula helvola. Next base: position 71,587,551 of record OY744483.1, on the reverse strand, counting down.
TATGTTTTCTCTTTGTTGCGTTTGATTGAGAATCGATTACGCGGGTTTATTATTTTTAGCAACCAACGGTCTAATGACACTAAAGTTGAGCTTTTAATTCTACGTAAATATTGCACCGGATCAAATTCGGTAGGAGGTTCAGCACCCCAGCCCATCACTCGAGATAAATCATTCCCTGTCCCAAGCGGAATTATTGCTACTTCGGGGATTGGGTCAATTTTTAGATCTTTTATGGTGTTTAAAACCCAGTCGACAGTTCCATCACCGCCTGCTACTACGACGCGACATGTATTCGGACTCAATTTAATCGCCCATTGCAATGCATCTTTTGGTCCATTACTACTAAGTTCCATTACTTGAAGTGGATTTAAAATACCACGAAATCGTGATAAAATCTGAGAAGCTGTACTGCTACCCGATTTAGTGTTCGCCATCACTATAATTGGTTTCCATTCAACATCAATCGCAGGCGGTTTAATTTTATCCAGGTGCAATTTTAATGATCTAGTTCGGGCAGATACGATACTTTGTGGTGGTACAATCATATCGTAAAATTCTCCAAAATCACAATTTTCATCGCTTTCCAATTTACTATAGCATTTTTTATGGGCACATCTTTGGCACCAACAGCAACGATAACCGTTCAATCCTGGCCGAACATTATAATCAATATCGTCCGAACAATAATTACAATCTGCATTCAATGGAAGATTACCTTTAACCCATTGATGCTTAAAACCATTTATTTTATTGGTCGCAACATTTTTACAGTGAAATTTACGATCCGCTCGTTTTAAACAATCAAGATGAGTGCATACACCACAACAATCACAATACAAGCCACTTGATGGTGGAATTAAAATTTCGCATATCGAACAAAAACAACTCTGGAAAAAGAAACAAAAATTAAAATGGAATATGTGCACATAATAAAAAAATCGTACGCGATTCAAATTTTTTATATGAGCCCAACTATGCCTCTGCCATCCGATAGGAATACATTCATTGTTTGTCATTAATAAACGGCCAATGATCCATAATAATATAAGTGATATAGCAATTAAAATAAATAATTCGGTATTAATTTCCCACATTTCAAAAGATTAATAAAAAATTTATTAGATTTTAAGTTTTTCTTTTAAATCAATTTCATTTTTATTTGAATTTTTTGTTATTTTATAAAATGTCATAAATTTATGGCAAAAAAAGGTAAATATTTAAACGTAGTAGAGAACAATAGAACGACGGAGAGTGCGCGATTCAACAAATGAATTTTACCGGTTGACTGTGGTAAAGCAGTAGCGTTCATAATCAAACTTTGGGAAGCTACCTCAAACAGATTGACGGCGCGAACAGCGGCGCTAAATTAGAATATACACCAAAGCCTCGAGTTGCGTCGTTAATGCGTTCTGGGAAAATGCGACGCAACTCGAGATGCGTCATCTCGAAATGCTAGCCCTCGTCACGAGCTTGCGTATTTGCGTATTTCGTAACTTCGTAAATTTGACGTTTCTTCTGATTGGTTGAAATTGTTTCCCCTAAATAAGCAAGAAACGTCAAAAATAAACACGCTCACAGGCTACTTTTCTTCTGCGTATTGTGACAACTGTGATTACTTGTGATTTTTAATAAATAAAAATAAATAATATGGATCAAAATACAAATCACATAAATATTTACATATAAATGTAGGCATCTAATAAAACAAACCTCTATTTCTAAATTATTTTGAATAATTTTTTTTTAAATAATTCAATATATCCATCTTTTCTTCTTCTTTCCATTTTTTGGTAGATATTCTTGCCCGTTTTTTAATATTTTGTTCCATATTATTTATTTTTATTTATTATATCCCAAGTAATCACAGTTGTCACAATACGCAGAAGAAAAGTAGCCTGTGAGCGTGTTTATTTTTGACGTTTCTTGCTTATTTAGGGAAAACAATTTCAACCAATCAGAAGAAACGTCAAATTTACGAAGTTACGAAATACGCAAATACGCAAGCTCGTGACGAGGGCTGCTATTTTTTTATTTCAGAATAATATGTATTGAATTATTCAGTTCGAAAAATGTGACGCAAGTCGAACCGTCATGTATTATCTACCTGGAGGGAAAACAGACACGACTACCGTTTAATAACTCATGCACACAGTCAGATAATTGCTTAGATTTGATACACTCGTACATTTGTGGTCCGATTGGGCAGAAATCTTTTGGTGATGGAAAATATTTTCTTACCTTTGTGGATGATTATTCAAAGAAAGTGTCAGTCTACATCCTAAGCACCAAAACCGAAGTGTTGAATTATTTTATAAAATTCAAACTATTATCCGAAAATCAAACAGGTCGGAAAATAAAAATTCTAAGAACAGATAATTAATGGTACTGAGTTCTGTAATTGGGATTTTTTGAGTTATTTGACAAGTTGTGGTATACAACATCAAACGACAACAGTGTACACACCAGAGCAGAATGGGACGGCAGAAAGGATGAACCGCACCATTGTGGAGAGAGCCCATTGCATGTTGTTCAATGCTGAACTACCAGTTGATTTTTGGGCGGAGGCCGTGTCGATTGCTGTAAATATAATCAATCGGTCACCGACACGCAGTTTACCGGATAGTAAATGTCCTGAAGAAATTTGGACTGGTCGCAGGGCATGTTTGGATCATCTGAAGGTTTTTGGTACCATAGCAATGGTTCATTATTCCACAGCAGAAAAGGGGAAAATTTGATCCCAAATCCGAAAAACATATTATGGTGGGATGGATATTCAGAAAATTTAAAGGCATATCGTTTATTCAATCCAATAAAACGTACAGTTGTCATCAGTCGAGATGTCATTTTTCTTGAAAATAAACGTTTTCGAAAACAGGTAAATAATGACGATAGCGATAATAATTTCTATATATTCCCAGATGAAGTTGATGTACAAGAAAATGAGACTCAAGTAGGGACTCAAAATAATACCAACATTAACAACTTGATAGACAGTTCAAGTAATGCCGAAGGGGGTCATGAACGGTTTACTGATAATTCTGAATCATCTTCGTCAGAATCCGGAGTTTATCAGGAGACTGATTTGAATTTTTTGGATGCAGATTATGTACCGCCTCATATACAAAATTCATCAGAGTTACCAAGAAGATCAACTAGACAACCTAAGCCAAAACAGCTACCTGATTTTGTCACATATTCGGTGAAGCCAGCCGAGCTATGTGATTCAGTATCACCGGAAGACGCATTTAGCAGAGCAGATTCACATTTATGGAAACAAGCAATGGAAGAGGAATTTAGTTAACTTCAAGAAAATAAATCGTGGGAACTATGTGATTTACCGGAAGGGAAGAGACCCATTCACTGCCGTTGGGTATTTAAAACAAAAAGAGATGCCACAGGTCAGATTGCTCGGTATAAATTCCGCCTTGTAATAAAAGGATGTTCGCAAAGGAAAGGTGTAGATTATAATGAAACGTTTGCTCCAGTCGTGCGTTTCAGCTCTATAAGATATCTTATTAGTTTGGCAGCAAAATATAATCTTAACATTGATCAGATGGACGCAATAACTGCGTTTTTGCAAGGCGACTTACCTGAGGAGATTTATATACCATACCATTGCACATCGGGTTATAAGCCGTGGTTCGAATACGCTGGAACCCAAGAAACTTCGTCAGCTCAGCGAAAGGTTCAGATTCAAACTGGGTGCCTTGGTCTGTAAGGATGGACACTGGCACGCAAAAACGGGATATCCATGATGAAAATACTTCGAACGCGACAGTGGCAGCAGTGATGTCGGGAACCGGCATCATCGATGAGCGTAACGCAGTAACGGTGATTACCAGAAAGCGGTAAAGGACCAATGATATCGAGGTGGATTTCTGCAAAACGTTGCGAAGCTAAAGTGAAACTTGCGAGAAGTGATTTGGTATGCCTTGAAACTTTCGACATTTGGCATTGTACACATTGTTGAGTAAGTTTTTTCGAATCCTTCTTGAGAGAGGGCCAAATAACGTTTTTTTGTTAAAATATTTGTGGTGGCTTGAATTCCAGGATGTGAAAGGTTGAGAAATGATTCGAAAACTTGTTTCCGGAAGTTTAACGGAATAAAGGGTCTGGGTGTACCAGTCGAAATATCACAATAAATTTGTTTATCAGAATTAAACATTACTGGAACTTGCTTGAGTTTAATTGACATGTTGTCATCATGCAAAAGTTCTCGTAGTTTTGCATCATTGGTTTGTTCATCCGCGATTTGTGCATAGTCAATGTTTGCAGGAAGAGGAATTTGATCTATACGTAAAAGGGTATCTGCAACGACGTTGTCAACGCCGGAGATGTGTTAAATGTCGGTTGTGAATTGACCGATAAAATCGAGATATCGAAATTGGCGCGGTGATGCTTTATCCAGATTCTGGTAAAAGGCATAGACTAATGGTTTATGGTCGGTGAACAGTGTGAACTCTCGACCTTCGAGGGAATGCCGAAAATGTTTGATTCCGTGGTAAGCCGCGAACAGCTCCCTATCGTAAGCGCTGTAGCGCTGTTGCGTCTTGTTTAAACGTTTTGAGAAAAAAACCTAATGGCTGCCAAGTATTCGAGACAAATTGCTGTCATTTAACAAAACGTCTATAAAAATTGATCATGCCCAAAAAACGCTTGAGTTGATCAACAGTTACAGGCCGTTCGAAATTTTTAATGAAACTGACTTTGTCCGGAAAAGGAAGAATGCCTTGTGATAAAAATATATAGATTTGTTATTAATTCGGTTAAACTTCAGTTTATTAATTATATTAATTATAATATTGAAAAGGTACAATAATAAGGTATGCACGGGTAGAGTAACTCTAGTTTAGTAAAAAGGAAAAACAAAGAAAAAGAAAAAGGCTACTGTTTTTCTTATATAATTCACAGGTGCTACTATCTACAGTTCAAATGGTTCATAGAGCGACCCTAAAGACACATACTTTTATCACCTTGTTCTTTGATTAGATGACCTAGGAATTTGATTTCGAGTAATGCGAAGATGCATTTGTCGGAATTGATGATCAAACCATGCTCGGATAATTTTTCAAAAATAATCTTCGGAAGTCTTGAATGCAACCAGAATGTCATCCAAGTAGACAAAACAGAAATTGTGGCCTGATAATACAGAATGCATCAGTCTTTGAAAAGTCTGTGCTGCACGCCTTAGGCCGAATGTCATTTTTGTGAATTCAAAAAGACCGAAGGGTGTGGAGATGACTGTCTTAGGGATATCTGATGGTTCGATCGGGATTTGATGGTATGGCTTCCAGTCTCCATTCTTTTTTAATACCAAGTGAAAGGGGCTCGCCCACGGACTATTACTCGGACGACAAACACAACTCTGCCCTTGCTATTTTGAACTTATCAGGCGCCAAACGACGCGCTTTTGCGTAAATTGGCTGGCCTGTTGTTTCCAAACGGTGCGTAACATTGTGTTTGACCGTAGTAGTACTTAATGAACGGCTTGTGATCTCCGGGAACATTCTGATTAAATCTTGGATTTGTTTGGGTACTGTAACGTTATTAATAAATGATAGACTTGATGTCTGCATGTGTGTTGTTATGCCGGTGACTGATAGTGAAGCCACCGGATCGACGATCTTGCGTCCCCGCATGTTTACGATGAGGCCGGTGAATTTCAAAAAATCGGCGCCCAAAATCAAAGTCGTGACGTCCGCAATGACAAATTCCCAATGGAATTCGCGACGTAATCCGACATCCAACTTTAATAACTTGGTGCCATATGTGGGGACCGGTGTGCCGTTAGCTGCGTAAAGTTTTAATGTCGAAATAGGTTTGGCCGCTGGCTTAAATAATTTTAGAGGGACTATCGATAAGTCCGCGCCCGTATCAACAAGGAATTTTAGACGACTCAGATAGTCAACAATTATCAGGCGACTAGAAATCACGCCATCGTTAACGGTCGCCAGCGTCTGATGACTGCTTAAAAATTTGTTTTTGGCTGAGACGAACTCCCAGCACCTATGGCAGTGCTCGCTTTACTCTGCCAGAATTTGCAACCGATCACGCATCTGCGTACGCTGTCACCGAATTTTTCGTGATAGTAACATGCATCAGAACCTGGTTTTTCCTCCGATTTCTCGAGTTATCTTGCGAACAAGATTGCGACCCTTGCGAATGGCTACCTCCGGCTGTGATCAATTGCTTTACTTCATTCACTAAATTTATGCGGAACCCAGCCAATATCCCCTCGAAATTTTGTGGGCTGCTGGCTGAGTTTGTGGGTTTTTCCTGCGCCGGAATACCGCCGATTGCATTTAATCGAGTATGTGAAATTGTTTCCATAAGGGCATCTGCCCGTTCGGCTAACGTCTTGAGGTCCAGGTCATTCTCAAACGGCGTCAAAATCATCTGGACCTGTTGGGGTAAACGCGACATCCACAACTGTTTAATGTAATTTAGTGTAATGTTTTCTCACTGAACTCACTGTCGGCGTTTAATTTGAATTCACTCAACAGCTGTGAGGGTTTTTTGTCACCTAGGGAGAATCCGTGTAGGACATTGTTCATTTTTGTCTTCTTTGATTCGCCGAGCACGCGTACTACCTCCTCGCGGAACATAGTATAAGGAATATCTCCCTTGTTTCGCGCTAACTGCATGGGAGTATTTCGTGTGCTCCGAGACAATTCCAGCAACATTGAATAGTTGGTCCAAAATACAGAACCACACTGCTGGGTTTGTGCGTAAAATGGCTGTGACGGTTTGAAAGCCACGCGGCCGATGTATGCATCGGTTTGATTTTCACGATTGGGAACCCTATTATTGTTAACGGTGTCACCGTTGTCCGTATTGGCCCTATTTGTATGTGTGACTCTCGTATTTGCGAGCAACTGGCGTAATTCACGTAATTCGCGTAACTGCTCCGCTACTCCTTACGGAACCGGGCCAGCTGCCCCGTCCTCGTACGCCTCCGCCGGCGACGTCGAACGTGACATAATAATAAACTGATATTTATCCACACACGAAATATTTAAATGAAAAACGCGGTAATTCTTTGGTAAAAATAAATGACGCGGTAGTAACAATCAAAAAAAATGTACTTACGTTTACAGTTTGTACTATTTTAATATTTTGTTGTATGCTAATCTTCGCCCCTGCTGCTCCTTTTGAAGGTTGTGTCTTGTTGTCGGAGTTACCACTTTTATGGGCGCTCTAGTTGTGTTGGTGTATACGGTTAGAAGCCGTACACTATACACTATCTGACTCCATATAATTTTGTGCCCGACCGGCTGCACTTGCTGTGCGATAATTCCTTTATTATGTTTGATAACAGGGTTGTTAAGTTGTAATTTGTGGCGTCGAGGGTGCCCGCGTGTACATAGGCCCGCCTGTATATATTTTTTATAAGAAAACAACGATAATATATTTTTTAATCGTTTTAGTTTTCTTTTTTTATTAAGTTATAACGAAGTTGGATTATGATTTGATTTTATATAATACAAATGGTCATATTATCGTAATAATGGCGGATTGTATGAGTTTTTTCTTTCGGAAGAAAATTTTTAGAATTCTATTTTCTTTGTTGTGACCAACTGAAAACAAAAAGTACTGACTACTTATTTTTATTTACATTTTTTTGGTTACGTAGTTACATTTTTTTGTGTCATCACCGCTTTTACCAAGTGTGTGTGTATCCTTGAGTAAATCGCCACATGTAAAACAAATCTAAATTTGAACTTAAATTTGGTATGTATATCATTAAACAAATATTTGTTTATGAAAATATTTTGTTTTGATAAAACCCAAACAACATTTTTCATATACAGCATTCACAATGCAAAAACTTTTTACTTTTGATTTACAGGTTTGTATGAATTTCCAACATAACGAGTAAACATTTTTATTCGTCAAGTTGGAAATTCATACAAACCTAGAAGGCAAAAGTAAAAAGTTTTTCATTGTGAATGCTGTGTAAATGCCAAATTAGCGTCTATGTGGTTGCAAAAGCCAAGAAATCACAAACACGAAGAGAAGCGAAGTCAGGCGTCGAACGCTGCTTATCTGTTTAGGGTATATCTTGTTGCACAATGTTGCGTCAAATAACCGTGACAATTTGTGCCATAATCCATCTGTTAAGCCGCGTCCACACGGGGTGTGAAATGTACACTCAAGGCCTAGTCATATATTATAGAGTATATATATACGCCATTACGTGGACTAAACGATTTTTTTTTTCCTCCCGTATTTTTTGACATGATGAAGTTAGCCACACAACAATTAACTATGTAGCTTCGCCATTTTGTACACTGTCATGTTTCAAACCACTATAAAACCTCCCGTATTTTCAAATGAAGGTCACAAAAATTAGTCCAAATTTTTCCATAGTAAAAGTAGGTTATGGCGTATATATATACTCTATAATATATGGCCTAATATAGGCGAAAACGAAACGGACTGAAACGAAAGACGAAAGAGTCATGGTTATATATATAGACGAATTGACGAATTCGTTTTTTGACGTTTGGCAATTTGGTTATATTTTATTTCAAGAATTTACTTTCGTGTAATTATAATGTTATTCAAATAAAATAAGTTTTGAAAACAACAAAGGAATGGACACCGACTTTTTATTATTACCAATAAAAAAAATTTAAAAACACATATTTTAAGGGCTAGTCAAAAAAATCAGAACCGATAGTGAATTACCGGAAGAACGAAACGAAAGCAAATTGAATTGAATCAATTTCACCGGCCGTCTTCGTTTCGTTTCGTCTATATAATTGGTCTCATATGGGGCACCCACTGGGTGCATGCATTCAATTCATTCGTTCCGTTTCGTTTTCGTTTCGTTTTCGTCTATATAACTAGGCCTTTAAGGTAGATCCGCACGACCTGTTTTTACATGTACTTTCACAAATGTGTCAACATTTGTGACCATTTGTTATGACCACATGTTGTATTTTTGCTTTTGTGATTACATATGTTTCCCCACATATGTAATTTTCGCAAATGACTTTTATCCATTTTGGTATGTTTTTACATAGGATATAACCTCAAAAAATTTAACTAATGTCATCAAACATGGTTTTGACCGTAATTTTTCCTTTTTTTTTGTTTCTAATTTTAATTATTAATGAATCTAAAGAAATCAAAGTCGCCTGGCCATAGATTAATCTATCATCGTCCGTATTAATATTACAAAACACAAATGTTTTTAATGAGCGTGTGGATGCGATTTTCAACTTCTCAAATGTTTTAACCCTTGTGTGTATACCCGAAAAATTTTACTCTAGTACACACCCGACCCACCCGGGTAGCCAAGTGTATTTTTTCGAGTTTTTCAACCGACTTTTTGTCGGATCCACTATGTTGTTGCATTTATGTTATAAATTTAGTATTTTAGTGAATAAAACCAAAAAAAATAAAGGAAATTCCCCTATAATGAAAGTGGAAAATGAGAAACGAAAAAACACAAATGAGGAAAAAGTTAGTAGGATTAGTACTGTTCGACTAATAGATTGTGGTTGTTCTCATCTATATGTATATAAAACATTCGTATAAAATAATATAAAAACCTTGATATAACGGACCCCGATAAACCGGACTTCGTATAAACCGGACATTTTTTTTATTTTTTTAGAATTATAATACATACATACTTATATTTATATACAACTTCATTTATTTAATTCAAAAATACTACTTCACTTATCCAACCAATGGACCAAGTAATAATCCTGACCAACAAACGTATATTCCATAAACAATTTCTAGAGGAAGTCGTGAGTGTGTTGTGCTACCAGATGAATTTGATGAAGAAGAAAGTGAAAAATAAGCAATTTTTCATTTTGTGGCAGCTGGAATGAAGTGAAAGTTCAAACTTTAAAGAATGGTTGGAAGAAATTGTTTAACGATGAAGAAGCCGACGTATGTAGATTTAGAATGGCTAGAAGTAACCGATTACAGCGGATTGTACAGAATAATGGTGAAAATGGGGGTAGAAGATGTGTTGAAGTAGTTAGATGAAGATGAAGGTGATCCGGGGCATATAATGATCGAAAGAGGTAACATCGGGTGAGGTGATGGTATTGCAAGATCAAAATGGGAGTGATGATACCGATGAAGAAGCATTAACTCGACCAAACACAAAATTTTCAGTTTTAAAATCTCATCTCGACTATATAGAAGCGTTTTTTGACTATTCGTTAGATCATGTTGTTCAATTTTATGAACACTTCCATTTTCTGATTTTAGAGAGTTAATTATAAACAGCGGACACAAAGGTGCAATCGGAAATTAAGTGTTTTAAAACCTGTACCGCTTCAACCTAGGTAATCAAAGTTGAGCATCTTATTTCCGCAGCAACATACGAGTATGATAGATATATGTTCATCCGAAGACGAATAAATGGAAGACATTTCTATCAGTTAGGAGTTTTTAATTTTGTATTGTTGTAACTTGTGATAAAAATAAAAAAATTTTAGAACTAAATTTTGCTAACAGTTGTTTGGTTTATTTTCGTATATATCACATAGGTAATAGCATAGACATTCATACTAGATTTCTCATTTCATAGTAACTAAAGGAAAAAAACAAAAACTTCTGATAATTCCAATGTATCGTTGTGTTGTGTATTTTATAAGGCAATAATTTTAGAATGCGTTGCAAATATAATACGTATATGCAATACACCGATAATATTTGAATGGAAAATTTTTGTTTTTATTTTCTGTTTTTAGTCAAATGAGAGATCTATTATGATTGTCTATGGTAATAGTTTGCAAAAAAACAAAAAATTTATATTTTTATATAACGGACAATCGGCTATAACGGATTGCCCTCGCCCGAATTAGTAAGTTATATCGAGGTTTTACTGATTTTTAAATTTTTATACAAAATTACAATGGCGGAACGCAATAGGGATGTACAATTTAAAATAATTTAACATAAAACTGAGTATTTTCCTTATATTTTGTTCTGGCTACCCGGGTGGCCGGGTGTGCGTTAGAAGGGTAAAGAAAATTATTCACACAAAACTCTATCAAAAAATAATTTTTATCCAATTTCTATACAAAAATCGAAAACTAATAGTCAATTCTTGGATGTCAAGAAGTTAGAAACGTCTAACTTCAAAATTGCAGTTCCCACAAACATTTAAAATTGAAATGGCTACCCGGGTAGCCGGGTGCGTACACAAGGGTTAAAATACACTTGTATTTTTTGACATATTTTAGTTTGTTAAAACATAACTAAAAGCACATCGTGCGGATCGACCTTTATGCGCGCATTTAGCGAATGTAAACGTCGTGTGGATGGTTTTCACATGACGAATGTGATTGAATATTTTCATTAAAAAATGTATGATCAAGGTACTAAAAATATATACCAGAGTAGAAATGTTCATTATCATTCGCCTACATATGGTCAATGAACATTTAACGAATCATGTGTACCGAAATGTGAAAAATGTACACATCCTGCATAACCGCCTACATTCGCTAAATAAGCGAATACGCACGCATAAGTATACATTTCAAACCCCGTGTGGACGCGGCTTTACATCTTCAAGTTACTCAATCGGTTTAAATCCACCCCTAAATAACCGCAATGTGCAATGCCAGGGAAAAACAAAATAAAAAATAAAACAGTTATCAAACCAACCATACATATTGAAAAGTGAAGTTATACGAAAAAAGATGATCACATTTGGATTTATAATTTAAGTGCCAAAGTTATTTTTAATTTTTATTCAAAATTAATAATATCCTGTAATTATTTATTAGCTGAACTAATACAATGAGTTATAATATAAAGTGCTCACGCGAAGAGGCGGCAAATATAACACTGGGTAAATTAGTATAATTAAAATTTTCATTTTATTTTCAACTACATGTGTTTACTAATTTGCAGAAGAGTATGCCAAAAAATATTTTAAATTGTCTCAAATTAACGGAAGTAATACGACTGAACGAAAAGATTCCTGTGAGGTAAGTAATAAGAAAAATGATGAGACTGACATGATAATAGATATCGAGCCGAAGCCATTTCACATTAGAAAATTTAACCATAAAAATTATTGGAGAGATCGTAAACGTAAATATCGGCAGAATAATTGTAACCCGAATAAATTTAACCAGAATAATTATAATAGCCAGAATTGGAAAAATAATCAAGTGGCTGTGCATCATTTAAGGTGCTAAATATTTTACGAAAGACTGGAATCGTATCAATAATATTTTTATTTTCCCACAGGAATAATAGAAAATCTCGATGGAGTCCTGCACAGCCGTACCAACAACTTTTGAACAATTACAATACTTTGACCAAACATTTACCATCATTGTTACATATGAAAATAGGTCCGCCCAATAATGCTTATAATGTAAGTAATCCTTATACGTCTCTAGTCGAAACTGCGAAACCTACAAGTAAAGCTTCTATAGATCAAATGTCGACGTTGGCCGATCAATTATTAAAAAAATTCGATACATTATATGATATTCGTCAAAGTATAAAAGTGGAACAGGAAAGGAAAACTAAATATAATATTCCAATACAAAAAGAAATTGCAAGTATTCAAAATAAAACGTTGTACGTGAAATGCCAAAATACCGAAGTTGTTACTTCGGATGGTCCAGGATTAGAAGGGGTGGATATGCCAGTTCATTCTACAAATTTATCAAACAATATGAGATTTGCTTAATGACTTTCTTTCTTTTTTATACACAGACATTGAAATATGAATTATTATTTTTTTTTAAACATTTAATTAATTGTGATTAGATCGTAATCTACTCTATTCGAAATAAAAACCTATGGTTTTAGTGGTTACTATATTACATTTTTTTTTACTTTACGAAATTTTTAGCGGCGTTGATTCCGAAAAATAGCGTTTCGAACTGAATTACAGAAAAACTTACTTATCACGATAAGAAACTGAGGCTGGAGTCCCTTCGAACGCAGTCCATATTCCGGGTAATGGATAGAGGGGCACTCGCGAGCTTATACTTGATGCCGGTTGCTAAAAATTCCCCCTTTCGTAAAAGATAGTTATTTAGGTGTTGCCCGCTCACTGGTAAATTTTTTTAGTATGGCAATACGTCATTTTTTATAGGAAATTTGTTCTGTCAAAGAGCAGCCACACATGTTTTTGTTTTGTTTGCATTTTCTGGATATTGTGGATAGTCATGAGTGATTCAAAGGAAAAATTAACATTTGAGTCTCTAGGACTAGCGCCATGGATTACAAAACAAGTTAAAAGTCTCGGTAAGAAATTAAAAAATTATATATATGTGAAAATCTAACAAATAATTCGTTTTAGGATTAAAATCTCCGACCCCAATCCAAACATCATGTGTACCTGAAATTTTATTAGGAAAGGATTGTATAGGGGCTGCTAAAACAGGTTCCGGCAAAACGTTTGCATTCGCCCTACCTATATTGCAACGCTTAAGTGAAGAACCCAAAGGTTATTTTTGTTTAGTGCTTACACCAACCCATGAATTGGCCTATCAAATTTCAGAACAATTTTTGGTTGCTGGTAAACCGATGGGATGCCGAGTATGTGTCGTTGCTGGCGGAAAAGATCAATTAACTGAAAGTTTGGAATTGCAAACCCGTCCTCATATCGTAGTAGCCATGCCAGGCCGATTAGCCGACCATTTAACGGGATGTGATACATTTTCATTCGATACAATGGACTATTTGGTTATAGACGAGGCTGATCGAATGCTGAATGGAGAATTCGATGAGAGCTTGCAAATAATACAGAATTGCTTACCAAGAAAACGTATAAATTTATTTTTTTCAGCAACACTGAAAAATTTTATAAAGTCTTCTACGGTTATGCCTATTTCACAAGAGGCGTTTGAATTCAGTGAAGCAGATGATGTGGCCACCGTTGATACACTCGATCAACGATATATTTTATGTGCTGAATATGATCGAGATATGGTGCTAATTGAAACACTGCGAAATTATCGTGAGGATCATGAGAAATCCAATGTCATCATTTTTACAAATACAAAACAATGTTGTCAGGTGCTGTCGATGACTCTGAATGCAATTGGCATGATTAATGTTTGTATTCACGGTTACATGAGACACAAGGAACGTGTGGCTGCCTTGAGCCAATTCAAGTCAAATCGTATTAATACATTAATCGCAACAGATGTTGCAGCCCGTGGTCTAGATATACCAAACGTTGAATTGGTGTTAAATCATCGTTTGCCTAAACAACCAAATGAGTATATTCATCGTGTTGGGCGTACCGCACGTGCTGGCCGTAATGGTATAGCTATTTCTATATTCAGATTTCCAAGAGACATGGAATTTCTGGATGCCATCGAGAAAGTGATTAATACAAAATTGATTGAACATAAAATTGATGAGCGCATGGTTGAACGAATATTCATGCAGGTAAGTGTATCGAAACGGGAAGCCGAAATGAAGCTCGACAATACAGATTTTTATGAGAAGCAAAGAAATTATCGAAGAATCAATTGGGTAAAGGAGGGAGAAGATCCTGATAAAATGGAAGAAAGTTATCGCAAAGAAAAGCAAGACAAAAACAAAAAATTTAAAAAAATGTTGAAAGAAAAAAAGAAAGCGAAGAGCGATAAGATTGGTAAATCCAATAAAATTAAGGATGTGCGTTTTACAAATATTGCCTTAAAGAAATTCGATAATAAAACAAAGAAAAAAGTTTAATATAATAAATTTAATTTATATTGTATAAAAAATAGGTAATTGTATTTGTTTTGTTATTTTGGCTTAAAATTTCTAATTTACCCCATTGAAATGGTTAATAATGCATCCTCTGGTCGTACCTCTAATAAAACCTTTGTTCCATCGTTAAATGGATATGATATGCTGCCATCTATTACTAAACCTGAAAATGTAATTAATTTTCAAATTAAATCCGTTAGTGTGCGCCGCCATTTTGTTTTAATACTGTTTGTTTAGTACCGAGGAAAAAGAATTTTTTTTGCTCTATAATGAATTCTAATAAATTTAATATAAGCTTTAACGAATTAGATGAGTATCGAACAAAAACCATTGGCTTATTTTTCTACAATATATTATTGGTATATTTATTATTTTATACGTCACCAATTGTTTGGGACTACGAATTAAAAAGCCTAGAACATGAGAATAAACTTGTCAAAATGTTATCCGAGTTTGTTAGCAATCCGTACATAACAGTTATTTCACAGCCAAAATTTATGTTTGTTCTATTATTCTATAATATGTTTATGCTGGCTCCAGTCATAAAACCGGTAAGCTAATACATACAATTATATAAGAGAAACTGTTGAATGTTAATGCCTGCATTTTAATTTAGTGCCAAACATTTCGATTTTTTTTACTACCAACGATCATAATGAATTGTATATTCTGGATCATATACCTGGGTAATTCGCTAGGATCGGCGTACGATATCTACCAAATCACGATGAACATATTGCCAGCAGTGAGATTTTATTTGAACTCTGCATTTATAGCATCGGTTCACATGTGGTTTATACTGTCAACCGTTTCATATTATGATTTGTTAACAAATATCGGATATTAACTTACTTGCATCAATACAACGTGATTTAACAAATAAGCTTTTTGCAAAACCACGGGAATTTAAACCTTTCGGATCTGGCCATACACCAACACAGATTTCTTCACGTATCGAATAACATAATCTAGGATCACCTAAAATAGACAAATATTTTTGTGGCTAGAAAATATTTGAAATATATTTTTTGATTTTAAAAAACTTACTTGGTGAGAAAACTAATTGTCGATTATAGAGATCTGATATTTTTCTCGGATCGTAATTGTAATCGTAAGTAGGACTTTCCTTTTTTATAATTTTCAATAAATCATCAACATTTTGATGTGATAACCGATTTATACTTGTTAACCACGATGTTGATCCTGTTCCGGTGCTAACACATAATCCGGAACATTTTGTTTTGCAAACAGGATCTATATCATCAACTTTTAATTGCAAATTTGATACCCTAGCCGATAGCGTTTCACCAATAAACACTTCATTCAGCGCTAAATATGGTAGTACCCGTTTCAAAGTGGCTTGATATTTAATTCGTTCACTTTCATTTAATAATTCTGGTTCCGGATGGGAATTTCGTATCGGTTTCGATGAACTATCATGTAAATCAATTGGACGCGAGAAATGTTTATTTGATCCCAAGACTGTGATCCGAATACGAGATCGTTGCATCCATTTAAAATCACCCGTTAATATACGTTTAATTGCCCCTTTAACATCAACCGAATACTGATGGGGAATCATAAGACGACCCTCTGATCGATTTGGATCCGAATTGAATCCAACTACCGGGATACAGTGATCACCGCCACAAACAAATAAACTTGCACGACCGGCTGCTAATAAAAATGTACCATCACCACCAATTGGTATCAGCATATCGGCCCATTTAACTTTTTCCGTATTTATTGTCGTCCGATTGACGACATCAACTTCAACACCGCATTCTTCAAAACCTTTTATCACTTTTGTCTCAAATCTTTTATGTAGATTGTGATACGTGATAAGCGTTTCATAGTCGGTACCACGTTCACGAATTTTTTTCTCAAGTTCCTGTTCATTTAGTTGCGGATGACGATACCGTTCAAATTCATATCGTGTAAGTTTACTGATAATTAGAGCTTTACGTAATTTAAATGCACTACTTGGTTCGTTATATGTTCGACATTGTATTTTCAGTCCAATTGTGTTTACTAATCTAAAGCCTGAAATTTAAATTAAATGTATACATGAGTATTACGTTCAATTCAATTCTTTAAATTAAAGATTATTTGTGCTAAAAAAATGATTCAATTAATTCATAATAAACGTTTATTACTCTACACATCTTCTTTTTATCACGTGTTTACTGAATATTTTGCGAATTTAGTAGTGAACAAACGTGAACGGTAATACATAATTTTATTATCTCTTCGGAGTGAATGCCGTGCTACAGGTTAGCAGGTACCCCCGCTTGCTGGATATTTGATTTCGATTGGAATCACAAGAATGTTTTAGATGCAATATTTAAAAATAGGCTACGGAAAAATATTTTATATAATACAACTGATAAGAATTTATTGATTTTTGAAATGCTTGAACTTATGATTTTGATACCTTCACCCCTGCATAATTTTATTAGATTAAAGTAAATATTGAATCGTCTGGTAATCTTTTCGCGTTTATTGTACACACAAACTAGAAACTACGTATGTTGGTATAGTTTTTTATGTTAATCTTGATAACAAAATAATTGGTTCAAAATGTATTTGTCGTCATCTAATTGTTGTTTTCTTTCCTCTTAATCACATTAAAGTATTATCACGCGTATTTTTTTGTTATGGAAATATTTTATTGTGACAAAAACAAAAATTAAAATTGCGAGTAAAATCATAAATTACATCATGCAACATAGAATCTCATTCACAATTAGAATATGCAACCACAGGGATAATGTACCTTTTTCGAATATCCGATTTACAACAAACATTTGGTTAAAATTTTTCTTTCAATTTGTATTTCACATTTATATAAATTAAAACACTTTTAAATAAAATAAATTAAAACTGATTATGTTTAGGTTATGGCACACATTAAATGAAAAAAAAAGTACCGAACTGTTAATACAGATAGATTATGAGATGAGTAGACACAAATGTTTTTTACAGTTGAGACAACAAGATAATACTTTTTGTTTATGTCACAATTTTAATGTACTATGTACATACATAATAATTATGATGTATTAATTTTTTACGTTTATGTAATTGCAAAATAGATAACATGAACTATTCAACTATACAGCTTGCTTGACACAAATGTAATAATCAGAACATTAGAACAATCACATCAACAGCTGTTTGACATATTCATTAGTTAGTATTGCCAGCATAAAAAAGGGAAATAAACCACCCAAAGCTTTTTTTGCGGAAAATAAAATCACGTTTTTCTTTGATGAGTTTTTTTTAAATTTTTAATGAGAATACATTTTATATACATAAAACATACAAATCGATGAATGATGATTTTCTTTTTTTTAATAATTAAATTTTAAAGAACAAAATGATGTTTGAGAGAACTACAATACAATTTAATAAACGTTTCGTATTTTCTTATTCTGTTGGATATATATTTACATCGTTAACTCCATAATAGCGTTAACGATGTCATTTTGGTTATTTTTCAGTGCACGAATAGCTCTTGCACGGGGTACATTTGCTTGTGACATAACGAGTTCAATATCCTTTTCATCGACACCCGTTTCATCGACCTCCTCTTCATCTTCTTCGGCAATTGGTGCTACGACTGTTGTTGTTCCGGCTGCATCTCCAGCGGCCGGTGACGCTTCGGGTGCCTTGAATTTTTCAGCAGCCGCAACTTGCGCCTGTTGTGATAAATCTTCAATTTTAGCTTCACCAAATATTATATATGTATCGCTGTGAGGATTTTTATACACATCTGGATTGTTGATGACAAACAAAATATTCTTGGATTTACGAATTGTGACACGGTTAACACCTTGAATTGGTTTCAAGCCAAGTTTCGACATAATTTTTCGGGCTTTCTTTTCACCGCGAGATTGTTTTGCCTTTGAGACCATATCAATGGGCAAACCTGTTGCACCAGTTTCTAATTGTACAGATCCAGCACCGGCATCTTCCAATTCTGGAATAGTATCCTCTGATTCAGTGTCACTAGCAGCATCATCTTCTTGTACTGGTTCCGCTTCAGGAACAGCGGTAGCGGCTGCTTCAGCTTTTAATTCTGTTAGTTCTGGCATATTCTGTAAGAAAAATATACAATTGAAGGTTAATTGGATTTCTATTTATTATTTTATCGTAATTGCTAATTGTTTAAATTTCAATCATCAGCTAAATAGCAAAAAATAACTAAACCACCACCACTAAAAATAGATATTTTGCGGTAAAATAACATTTTCATGTCGGCCAAAAACATCTTAACCTAACTTTTAGTAAACATTCGTTATTGGGTTCACTTAGAATTTTTTTTTAGGTAGCTATTCGGCCATATGAAAACATAAATATTCCAAAAATAGTATTGCATTAAAACTTTCCATTTTATAGTAATTATACTTGTTTGCACCATTTTACATATCAAAATTTACACCCCGTGCGCGCCATCGCAATTTTTATCCGCAATGACCGATTCGATTTTTCTTTTCTATTTCATAAATACTCATAAACAAAAACTTTATAGTGAAAAATGAACATAAAATATCATATTTCAATAATTTATCGTTAGATTTGCACAACAATTATACATAATTATATTGAGATGAATATAGAATTTATTGATTAAAATTTACCTTTTATTTATTATTTATTAAAATTTAAAAAAAAATTATAAATTTCGTATTTTTTCCAAGAGAATCGGTAGTGACAGCGATTTTTGGTGAATGAAGAAAGAACAAAAAAAAAATGTTTTGATTTCTTTATGTTGGTATTCTGTAGAACTACTCTAATCATGTCAATTAAGTGACATCTATATTTTCAAAACTAAAGCCAAAATTTATAAATTTTCAAACGGCCATGTGATTGAATTTACCAAACCATCTCAATTTTAAAATTTGGGTCTGGTATTGGTTATACATATTATCTATTCAAATATTTAAGCACATCTTCAGAAAAACCGATACATAATAAAGTGTTCCTACTTAAAAATTTTGTATGTTTGTTATGTCTTGTGTGCATAGTCAGTAGGTAAATATATATATTTTGTATCCGTTTTAAAACAACCCCACGCATGCCTCACTTGAAAATATTGGAATTTTTTGGCCACAAATTATTATAAATTTATTATAAGTTCATAAGTGTGACGTACAGTAACATTATATTCCATCAACCGTTACCAAACCACATGTTAATATTGATGTTGATGCGTTTATATTTTTTCCTAGATTATTTATACATACATAAATTGTTACTCACCAAGTAATTAACCGAAAAGTTTACATGAAAATTATTAAATTTCACGAAAACAAAAAATAAATGTTGATAAGAAATTGATAATTTTTAATTTTGCATATTGACATAAGAAAAAAATTAATTTAGAAAAAAATACCACTTGTGTTCAATTGTGTGGCCTGTGGGAGCAACATATAGATAGATACGTATTTACTTACTCGTCTATATAAATTCCTTGAATATTTTAGGCGTAGAGTGGGAAAATTACTGGAATTATTTAAACAGAACACAAAAAAGGTGATGATGATACATACATACTTATTTATACGACAAAGAAAGGAAATAATAAGAAAATGAGATTTTAAATCAAATGTAAATATTTATTTTCCAATAAAAATGGGAAAAATATATTTAATTTTCTAATTTCCAGAGTAGACAACCACTACAATACTACAAACGTATTTAAGAAAATTATCTTTTGCCAGTATTTATTTAATTTTACGAGTTTTTAGATATGAATTATATAGATAATTTTGCCACATCGTACCACAACGAACGGTCAATATTCTTTTAATTGTGTCGCCAGCGAAGAGTTACGGATGGAGCATGTGAGGAATAGTAGGTCAGGATAAAATAACAAAAGGTCAAGAGGAGTTGACATGCCTTATTCCTGAACGATATAATAAACCATTCAATTATAATAAGCGTCTTCCATTGGCGATTGGCGAAAGCAAACTACTCGCAAGTACTTACATCTACTCACAACTACTCATTCTCATACGATGGTGTAGAAAACAGAAGTAGTTACGCATAAAATTTGCGCTAGGTGAATTTTAGTTGCGAAAATTCCAATAGATGGCTTTAGAACTGGTTCGATATTTTTCGAGAATTTTTCATTATGTTCGAGTTTTTTTATTTTTTTGTAATGTAAAATGTCAAAATTAATACAAAATTATTTTGATGTTGATATAATTACATTTTTTTAAAAAATGGATTTAAATATCAATGCTTTTCTTTCATTACATGTCCATTTTTTGTCATATTTTCAATCTAATTTTAAATATCGCCATCACTACTTAGCCGTCTTCCGCAATGGGCAAAATTTGCTACTTAGAAGTACTTGCGAGTAGATACCCAATGTAACGAGAAATTGAGTGACACAAGTAAAACACAGCCTTCTGTTTAGTTGTTTTTTTTGTGTTTTGTAAAGTTGTTTATTATAGTAATGGCGATATTTAAAATTAGATTGAAAATATGACAAAAAAAAAAAAAAAATGGACATGTATTGAAAGGCAAGCATTGATATTTAAATCCATTTTTCTTAAAAATGTAATACATATCAACAACAACATAATTTTGTATTCATTTTGACATTTTACATCACCAAAAAATAAAAAGACTCGAACGTAATAAGAAACTCGAAAAATGTCTAAAAGCCATCTATTGGAATTTTCGCAACTAAAATCCACCTAGCGCAAATTTTATGCGTAATTACTTCTGTTTTCTAAACCATCGTATGAGCATAGCACTATAATAAACAACTTTACAAAAGACAAAAAAAAAACAACTAAACAGAAGGCTGTGTTTTACTTGTGTTACTTAATTTCTCGTTCCATTGGGTATCTACTCGAGTACTCGCAAGTACTTCCAAGTAGCAAATTTTGCCCATTGGAAGACTGCTAATAAAAGATACTTATTATTTCCGAACCCGTACCCTAATAATATTAGTATCCACAGTGGCGACGAGGAAAGAAACGAGCCTTCACATAATTTGATACATATTAATTGCGAAAATTTGTAGTTGGAGCTGCACCAAAAAAAAAAAGTAAAATATGGATGCTAACCAGGTAAAGGAAATAATGCAAGCAGTTCTAGCTGCGGCTATCCAACGTGCCCAAACAGATCGTGATGCGGCCCAAGCAGATCGCGATGAGCTACTGGAAGCAATGAAACCAGAACGCGAAGCAACCGAAAAACGTTTTGAGTTGCTTCTGTCGATGTCGAAACAGCAGTCCAATGTCTAGGTCACCGCAGTAGGAACTTCAGCTGGATCACCGCTGGTAGTGCATGGTTTCTCAGTAGACAGAGATTTATCAGATCGCATCGAAAAATTCGTATATGATCCCGAAAACAGTGTTACATTTGACCTCTGAGAGTATCTTTGAATTCGAAGCGAAAGCTCTTCCAGACACAACAAAAGTCGGAGTGTTAATGCAGAAGCTATCACAGCTCATTCTAAACTCGACTACATGAAGTTCGCAAATACAATCTTACCAAACTTGCCTATGAATTTGACGTTGGAGACTGCAGCCAAAGATCTCAAGCGAATTTTCGAGATGCTAGATTCACATTACACACAATACGAGGCAGCCGACGATCCTTCAACATAGCCCAAGTTGAATCTCAATGCATTGGTCAGCACATGTGAACGTATGCGAGCTGCAGAAAAGGAGAAGATTATGGTCCAGCATCAGGAAATGGCCAGACAGGAAGTTCGGGCGGTCCACAAGAAACTGCAACCCGAACGAGGTTTTAAGCCAATACGACAAGAACCGCAGCAAATTACAACTAACTCAACGAGCGGGAAAAGCGCACGTGAGGCGGGCTTCTGCAGCAGCTCACGTATTTGGAGACAACTCCAACAAAACCGAAGAAATCATCCGCGCCGTCGCAGCAATGGGATCAGCACTATCCATCCAAATTCAACCAAAAAGTTTATCCCTGCAACTATTGACGGAACGAAGGTCAAACTGCAGCATGACAGTGGGTCAGACTTGACGATCATATCTCAAGCGAACTGGATGAAACTCGGCGAACCAAACTTGAGGCGCCACAAAGGGACTGCCGTAAACGCTTCCGGCAAACCTGGGATGTTTTGACGCAACTTTGAAGATAGACAACCACGAAGTTACTGGAAACATCTAAGTCTCACCTTCAATGCTGAACCTTTTTGGCAACGCATGGATGATACAACTGGAATTGTAGCATGTACCACCGTCAGCATAATGCCACAATGTCAATGCAGTACACAGCGGTCCACGCACCCTCGAAAACGAGATAGAAGCAAAGTTCCCTCTATGCTCTTCTCCGAAACCTTAGGTCGGTGCAATAAAATAAAAGCGTCACTGACGCTGAAGCCAGGGGCAAAACCGATCTTCCGTCGTGCACGGCTGGTCCCACATGCAGCCGCGAAACCAATCGAGGACGAACTTATTCGCGTATAGTGCCAAGGCGTCATCACATTAATCAGCTACGCAGACTATGCAGCACCAATCGTGGTCGTAAAGAAGAAGGATGGCCGTATACGTATCACCGCTGATTACTCCACAGGCCTCAATGACGTACTCGAGCCAAACAAGTATTTATTGCCAACGCAAGAGGGAATTCTGGCTAAACTCGCTGGCAATACAGTTTTTACCTTCATCGACATGTCTGATGCCTTCTTGCAAGTGGAACTGAATGACGTTTCCAAAAAATTGACTGTATGCCTGGCCGATTCCCCGTGGACCATGGTCGCGGGTCCAATCGACTATTGCTACTATCTGGTCATTGTGATTTGGAGTTTCGTTGATCATTTCCAAACCACCATCAATATTTCTCTGATCAGAATTTGTTATTTCACTGAAAATCTGAACATCTCTGCAAACATCCGATGATATACATGCAAAAATGTCATTAATATATTATATAATGTGAACTTGATCGGGCCCTGGGGAACCCCCCAGCCTTTAATAGAAGTAGCGACGATCTACCACTTGTCATTAACACATATTGTGATCGACTGGTCCAGTATGACATAATTAAGGTTAATAGCCTCCATATAGATAGACCAAATTGGGATTCCAGTTTCCTATCCAATATGGTGAAGTTTTTACACGGGCCACTTTGACTGAAAGTTTTGCTGAAATTATATAGCCGGCAATATTGCAGCCACATATACCGTCGTTCGTTGGCCAAAAAACTTGCACGACTACATTATTTCAACGTTTTAAATACAAACTACATTTTGTTTTCTGTTCTTCTGGCATGGTGATCCAATGAAATTAACGTCTCTCATAACCCATATGTGAACTGCTAGGTGGGTTGTGAGCTTGCACTATTAAAGATTTTGTAAGGGACTGAGCCAGTTTCCAGTGAGAAAATTCAATATTATCACAATTATTATAATTGGATGGTAGAATGAATACTTTTCCGTCGTTAACTTTGAAATTGGTCTTTGAGTTGACTGATTGTTGAAGAATGAATGACTTTAGGCTACATCTCGCTAGACATCCTGACAAATCTCTCTGCTCCAATAACCACTTTAAACTTGAATGGTCGGTTATGATGGTGAATGAGTAACTTTCAACATATGGTCTAAATTTTTTGACGCTCATGCGACCGTAGTGAGACATTCAAGCTCAGTCACGCTGGATTTCTCTTGTGCCGAGTTCAATTTATGTGAAAATAAAGCAATAAGGATACTCACCATAATCATCCGTTTTATAGAATAGCATACGCTGCCAATTCCACAATTGCTAGCATGACACTGAATATAAAATTTCATATTGAAATTTAGATTACGAAGGACTGGCGCAGAAGTTTAAAGCCGTTTTAAGATGTTTAAATGCATCAATAGGTCGGTAAGTGGAGCAGAAATACCAGCATAGTTAGATATAAACCGGTGGTACCAACCCGACATTCCCACAAATCGTCGTAATTGTTTTACCGTTATCGGCTGTGACCGAAAACCGAGTAAAGAAAACGGACATTTATTTAGTTTAGTGTAAAGTCTAAACGGCTTAATAAACCGTCTAAGGCTGGAAACACACCGAATTAGTCAAAACGTTTTTTTCTTGTCTTAAAGCGCCTTGCGGTCAAAATATATACGATTGTATAGCGCTATGCACATTGAATCCATGATAAACTAATTTAATAGGTATGATTGACAGCTGTTTCAAATTCGTCTTTTCTTGCGCATCTCGTCATTCGGTGCGATAAAATCACAAGGCTTCGTTGTTTTCACAAAAACTATCACCGCAAAACAATTCGATTTGTTTTTGTTTGCTATGAACTAGTGATTATAAAAAAAAGTATATAGCAAGAAAAAAGCACCGAATGACAGAATTTTTTTAGTGAAAGAGATAGCAATACATGCGCTTGATCATACCTACTTTAATTGGTTTATCATGCTTCTATGGATTTGTTTTTTTGGATTGTTCTAAAATTGTTTTCGTGGTTATGTTTTTTTCGAGATACATCTAAACCAATGCCTACTAGATATACAAGCCTATGACTACAAGCAATTTTTACAAATGAAACACATTAAGTCTCCCTGCTACGCGGCAGTATAATAAAGAAAAGATATTTTTTTTGTTTCTGTTTTGTTCAAAAACATTTTAATTGGTTTAATTGGTTTATCATGCATTGAATCAGGCAAAACAATTTTACGTCAAACATTTTGTTTCATAAAACATAGAACGGCAAACATTCTATTGTGGCTTATGGGTCCATGCACACATAATAAAGCAAAATTGTCTTAAGTTAAATTTGACTAACGAAACATGATTGAAGGCGACCTTAGCGTATAAACAAATATGTTAATTCACACTGAAACAAAACAAAGCAAAACAAGACAAAACTGCTTGAATCAAGAAAAAACAGTGTTTGACGTCGTTTCGTGGTCGCTGTTTTATAAAGCAAGAAATAAATAATTATCAAAATAAATAGGAATTTAATATTTTTAGCAAAACAAATATTTTTGATTAAAAATGTTTAATTTATTTAACATTTTTTTGGTCGTATTTTGTTGATGGGGAAACATTTTTTCTTATTTTGCTGGCAACATTTTGTATTCATTTTATCAAACCAATTCACACCAAACTATAAAGCAACACGAGACAATTTGACTAAAAACAATTTGTTTGATTGTATGTGGGCTATGTTTAGGCAAATCGTCTTGCCTATCCAAAGCAAAAACGTTTTGACTAATTTGGTGTGTCGCCAGCCTTAGGCAGAGAGTAGGCATCTTTATAGTTGTTACTGAGTTTAGTTTCCTGGCGTCAAGGCACCATCTAATCTTTCCAGTAGATTTTTTTCGTACGCGAGTAATTGGCGACTACCAGGAACTTTGGTTTTTTTCCAATTACACCAAGACTTAACATTCTTTCGATTTCAGGGTCAATGCTTTTTTGTACCGTCTAAAAAATTGGATAATACCTCTGTTTAATTGGTGTTGCGTCCTTGATATTACTGTACGACCCAATTCTTCTTTAACGGAACATGGAAAAAGTGAAATTAAGTGAAAAAGCTGGAATTTGATAGCTCTTGAATTTCTTCTATCACAATAGGCCTTAATATGAAAAGCTTTAAAAGTCAATGCGCAAGTAGTGAGGTTGGGTAAGACTTGGGGCTTTTCTTTTTCCCCAAATAAGTGATAGGATATAGAAATGAGTGTACGTCCAAAAACACGATTTTTTTCACCGTCACCCGTATTTAAAAAACAAGGAAGATGACTAAATTTTAAAAGAGTGATGTAAACATTTGTTCGAACCTAAACCTAGCATAGTAATATTAGCACCACTGTCTAACAACCCCTTATAAATCACCAGCTAAAATTACTTCGGCATAAAGTGGTCTATATTCATGAACATTGAATAAGGAACCTATGAATTTTCTTTTTCAAATGATTTTTAAAAGTCCAGTAACGAAGAGATCTATAGAGTTTGACTTGATTAAAGAACTAATTCCCTTTTGGTTAAATTTTTGTTGGATAGAAGAAAACTGATACATAGGATTTTCATTAGGTGGAGTAACGTTTCGTAAATGAGTAGTTTCATTATGTAAGGAAGTACAAACCTCCTTACGATTTATAGAATTATTGCAACTTGTTTCCTTGTTTCCAGGATGCTATTCACTTCCTGCGTTTGGTTTCCCGAAACATTATTTTGACAATTTATACAGTTTGGTCTAGTTGTATTCAGTTGATTACAACCATAACAATAAATTTCAGTTTTCCGATAATTTGAAAAATTAGGTAGATGGTTCTGGGGCGTGAGCTCATTTATATATGAAGCAGAGGTTATAACATTTATATATCTTCCTTGAAACTTTTATTCATTTAAACGCATCGAAGCATCTTCTATATCGATACATTTATTTGATAAAGATGTCTCGAAATATGCACAAGCTAAGTATCTTGAATTGAAATGTTTTGAGTTTATTTTTATTTTTTTTTTGATCGATTGATAACTATTGCAACCACAGAAAGGATGCCTACAGCCTCAATAATCTCGCGTACATTATTAGCCTTACCATATACAGGGTGACCCATTTGAAAAGAATAACTCAAATAACTCCCAGGGAAAGACGTAAATCAACAAAAATGTGACCTTAAGGTCAAATTTCAGAGTCATTGGTTTTCAAGGTCAAGTTGGTTTTTTAAAAAATTTAATCAACTATTTTGACTTTGGATTCTGAAAGCGAGTGAAATTCTACGTTCAGCCACACAGTATCATGATAGGGAGCAAAAATCATTTCAAGATCATTTTAATAATACCAAGTAACTTTTTATTCTTAGAAAGGATGACTTAGGGCAGAGCAGCACTACTTGAGTACCCTATCCTGCGTGCAATCGTCGGTAAGAAATTCGATATCTAGAACCCACGACGAGGACGTAGCAGGATGGTTTTTCAGGTCCCATTTTGGGGAAGCAAAAAAAAGAAAAATTCAAGTGAAAAATAAAAACATTTCACCGAATTAAATGTTCAAAGATGTCTCCATGATAATCAATACACAGTTGTATCCTTCGTTCAAAGCTTCGAACAGAAATAAGAGCAGACTCTGCAGTATACTTCTGCAAGTATTTGTCATTAATTGATTGTAAAAATGCCTGAATACTCACGAAGTGAAATAGTAGATATTTTATTGCTCTTAGGAGAGCGAAGAAGGAATTATTGCGCAGCAGCACGATTATATCGAATTCGTTTTCCGAATAGTTTTCATCACCCAAGTCATGTAGTGATTGCTAGACCCCATCGGTCTAACATGCAAGGGCCTCGAAGAATACGGCAACGTCGTAGAACTCTGCCTGTTTGTCGATCCACAAATCCTGGTAGTCCTCGCTATGGTCAATTTAGATCTCCATATTTCAACTCGACAAACTCAAGTGCAATCTGAGGGAATTCTAAGGGAAACAGCAGGGAGAATTGTAAGACTTCGTCGGTTTCGCATCCATATTACATAATTCTGACCCAAGAGCTAATGCAACCTGATTTTGAAAGAAGATTCCAATTTTGCCAATGGGCACGGGAAAGATTGCAAAACGATCCAAATTTCCGATGAAGCCGCACTTTCCATAACACAGGTCAACTAAATCGACACAACTGCCATTATTGGTCTCCACAAAATCCTCATTGGGTTCGAGCAGTCGTCACCAAAATCGTTAGAGTCACGTAACAACATTAATGATTTTCCCATTGGGCATTATTTTTTGTATGCTACTGTTAGCTCAGAAAGATACCTTAATTTTTTGACAATTGCATTACCGGATCTTCTAGTTGATATCGATTTACAAACAAGAGCACATATGTATGTGGTTTCAGCATGATGAGGCACCTGCTCATAGAAGTTTAGCGGTTCAACAATCTTTAATTATATGTATTGGACATGATAATAATCATGCTGAATGGCCCCCTCCCCGATTTCCAGATCTCATGAACCCGGATTTTTTTTGTGAGGATATTTGAAAAATGCAGTTTATGCAGAGGCTCCTACAACAAGAGAAAATATTTATTTATTTTATATATTTAATTTTTATTTTGGAGCTTCTGCGACACCCAAGGTCGCTCAAGCAAGCCCAATAGATTAATTCATTTTACATTTGTGTATTATTTACAACGATTTAATTCAATAGATCTTTTTACACAACCTTTTAAACTGGCCAATAGGCTCGGGATTCCTCACATTAAATGGTAATTTATTCCATATGATCGCCCCCCTAACCATTAAAGCATCACTCATATTCACTCATGTAACTTGTTTTATGTGAAGTTAGAATTAGAACATTTGTTCTATCCGATAATAAAAACTTAAAAGTATTTTTTATGTATTTCGGTGCACTTGTCAAATGCAATGATTTAAAAATAAATAATGCGACTCAAGAATCAAGAAAAATTTTGATTGCCATTCCAAAAATGTTATTTTTGAATTGCGAAATATGGTCAAAACGTCGTAGGCTATAACCATGATACAATAATATTACTAGGTTTGCTTGACAGCTAAAAGCACGTGGAGCGTGACACTCAGAGTCTACAGATAAAAGTGAGAATGGGCGCATGTCATATGGTAATTTAGGTTCTTTACATTTAGGAATGGCAATGACTTTACTAACTTTCCAGAGGTCTGGAAACCCACTCTTAAGTATGATTGAATTGAACAAGTGAGTAGGTACCGGGAGAATCGTTGGAACACAACATTTTAGAAATTTCAAAGGAATACGATCAGATCGTATTGATCCTGATGTCAATGACATCAACGCCTTCAACACCTGATTTTCATTTAGCTCAGAGAACTTGAATTTATTTGCAGAAATTTGAAGTTGATTGCTATTTGATCTAGAGTTCAATGAACGACATTCTGGTTAGGAACCATATTAACAAATAATGTGTTAAGTTGGTCAGGATCAAAATCATTAATGAAGGCATCATCATTTCTACTTCCAATACCTTCTTCCTTGATAGTTCCCCACAATTCCTTCGAGCTAAGACTAGTATCTAGCTTAGTTTTAACATAGCTTTTTCTAGCACCTTAATTCACATCCTTCACTTTTTTGTCGTAGTATTTTAATACTGTTTTGTTATCCAATGAGGGTAACCTTTTCCATGTATTATACGCCATATCTAAAATCTGAATTAAGTTTTTAATGTCTTTTGTCATCCAATGAGGTCCATAATAATCAACTTTCCTGCGCACAAATGGAATATGCTTATCCATAAGATAATGTTTTAGTATATTGGCCTTAACATTAATATCACTATTATCCTTAAGCTCATTAAAGTCTAATTTTTTCAATATCTTCCTGAAGTAACTTTACATTCAATAGTTTATAACTTCTGAAAGATACAAACTCAGGTTTGTATAGATGTTTTATGTTAAAGTTGGCCGCTACCCATCATGATCAGATACACCAGAACCTTGAAAGCAATCTTTAATATGTAAAGGTAAGGTATACTGGTAAAAATTAGATCAATAAGAGATCCGCCATTATCATGATATCTAGTTGGGTCTTGTTGTGAGGTAAAAAGATTAAAATGAGCAGTAAGGGCTTTTAGCTTTTTACAATCAAACTTCTTAAGCAGATCAACATTAAAATCACCCATTAAAATATTGTCCTCATAATTCTCACTTAGGAATGATAATACTGCCTCTTATTACATCAATTGGAAGACCTTTATGGTGGATATAACCTACTCCAATCGCCTATCTAACCGTCACAGGAACCCTTATTGACAATTTTAATATTAGCTGTTTTCGCTATATCATTTCTGATATAGAATGCAACTCAACCTCCCCCTCTACCAGACCTGTCTTGTCTAACAATTTTGTATCCCTCGCAATCATAACCAATTTGTTAGTATGGTGAAATTTGAGCCAAGACTCAGTTACCCCAATTATATGGTATCGTCGCTTACGGAAAATAATCTATAATTTATCTAGCTTTCTGGAAATAGAGTTGACATTAAAGTGGCATATCCTAAGTGTTTCAAAACCAAGTCTATTGGCAGAGCATTTTTTAAGTCCAGTCATGTCTGAGTTGCAATTTGAGAATCCACGCATTACTGGGAAAGCAGTGTCCCAATGCAGTATACAGTTGCTCAAAATTATTATTTGAACTATCTTTAGGAGTATCAAAAATCTCCAATCTATGACATAGCAATGAGTATTATGTCTTGAGAGCATATAAAATTATACCAATAATAATAAATAAAAATGTAAACGGAAAAACAAAAATACAAATATAAATATAAATATTAATACAAAAATTAAAAGAAATATAAATATGAATACATATAAACAAAAACAAAAAGAAATATAAAATATCATATTTAAATTAAAATTAAAATTTAAGTCTAAACTTAATAATATATATGTAGATAGTCAAAATGATAAAGGCATAAGCTATGGTGTTAGTTACAGCAAAACATAAAAAATTATTGGGTGTACAAATATATTTCCGACCTTTTTTACTGAAATAAAAGACATTAGTTAGAAAATGAAAGAATGTTTTATTCAAAGTATGCTCCTTCGGAAGCTATAACCTTCGCCCATCGTTCAGGCAATAAAAGGATTCCCTGAAGGAAGAAGTCTGGTGGTTTCGAGGCGATCCAGTCATCGACCCATTTTTTGACGTTTTCATATGAAGTGAAGTGCTGCTGTGCCAGGGCTGATTGCATCGACCGGAACAAGTGATAATCAGAGGGAGCAATGTCTAGTGAACATGGCGGGTGGAGTAGAATTTCCCAGTTCTGCCTGTCCAAGTAATTTTTGACAGGTATAGCAACATGTGGCCTAGCGTTGTCATGTTACAAAATAATCTTATCATGCCTTTTGTCCCATTCCGGTGTTTTGCAGCTAGAGCTTGCTTTATTAAAGCCATCAGTTGTCGTCGATAAACTTGTCCCGTAATGGTTTCACGCTCTTTCAGCAGCTCATAATTGACGACACCCTTCCTTTGTTGTCGTTGCATCAATAATTCGCACATGGTTTTCCGACGTTAAATGTCCCGTTCTTTCAATTTGTGTGGCACCCAATTTCCCAGCTTCTGACCCAATCCCATTGCATATATACGTTGCGAAACACATTGTTGGGTAACATTCAACTCTTCTGCCAATTGTTTTTCAGTCTGACAAGGCTCCACATCAAGTAATTCTTCCAATTCTGTATCTCCAAATTTTCTTGGTCTGCCTTCACGTTCTTTGTCTCTTACGTCAAAATCACCAACTTTGAATCGTTGAAACCACTCTTTGCATGTTGTATTCGATGGAGCATGTTCACCGTAAACTTCCACAAGCAAATGATTTATTTTCGCTGCACTTTTCTTCAACAAAAAATAATTAAGTAAAACTTCCCGCAAATGTTGTTTTTTTGGCACAAAATTCGACATTTTCAATTACATGAAAATAATTGTTGTTTACGCTTTGAACAAATGTCACTAGTAATTATTCAAGCTTGACATCTAACCTCCAAAAAACATGTATTGCCCGATTGAATAATATGCAAGCAGTGATACTAACGACACCTATCTAGAAAGGTCGGAAATATATTTGTACACCCAATAGTATCAATCTTACTAAAATCTCTTTTCATTTCAAACAGCACTACAATCATAAAAAATGAGAGTTGTAATCAGACTAATAAATTAAGTAATTAAAAATATAGAAAAAGTACCATTTACTCTATGTTATTCTATGATAACGTTATGTAGTAATTGTAATATTAATAATAATTAAAAATAGGTCTTACAAGTTACTTTTATTTTGAAATACATTAAGTGATGTACCTTAATTAAAATCATCCAGAACTTCGATTTAATCAACAACAACAAGTTTATCATCCGCTTTAATTTTTATCATAACAGGGCCGTTTTTGATCACTACTTTGTTGACGATCCTAGACTTCCTAAGTTGTCGAGCTCTATAGAATAATCCTGATGTAATCCTGTCTGGATGGTCGTTGATAAATAATGGAGATGCAGGGTAATTTTAATTTAGAATTTTTAAATTTATACTAACCTTGTTTATTTGCTTCAGGTAGTGTCCAAAACACTCCAGTTTCATTGACAATTTAGAAAATCGTATAACTACTGGACAGCCATTTGGAATATTTCGGCCACTTCTAACTCTAAAACATCTATGTTATCCAATGAGAAATTTTCAATGTTCAGGGATTTCACAATATTCAGTATAAAATTGTGGTCATGAATCCTTATGTCGTCAGGGATACCTTGAAAAATCAGGTTTCTTTTCCTCCAATCACGTTCCAATTATATATATACTCAGTTTTTTTTTTTTTTTTTTTTTTTCATTTATCACGACTTTTCTCGTGTGGAGCTGCTAGTCTCCCATCGGGCGCGTTCCCAGGTGGCAGATAGGGGGAAACCCTAACCGACTTGTCGGAGGGTAAATGGGAAATAAAATACCATTCGTGGACCAAAACTAGCTAGGGGTGGTTCCCTGAATATAATAACCAATATGGGGGACTCTAATGGAGAAAACCTTACGGCGCAGGGAAACGGATACCCAGTGCCGGCGACTTTGAGGGGTGAGCAAGCGGGCTCCCAGTCGTCGTTATCCAATGACCGCAATACTTCAGAGGTGATAAGTTCTGTAAATCCATTTGGAAGAAGTTCCATAGTGCCACGATCACCAACAAGACTCTATGCAATGCATAAGTCCGAGAAAGTTATTACCCCAAGTGGTACTCCAGTCAGTCGACTGGACAATACATCCGGGGGGGATCCATCCTCTTCGAAGGCTGGCCCTATGGATTTTGAGGAGGGCCAAACACTGCATGAAAGAAGTGATGCCAGCGGAAATTTTACAATGCGAGCAGTAGGATTCAGTAAAAGAACTGTTGACCTAGAAAAGGAAAATATGGATCTCTTTGAGAGGCTACAGAAGATGGAGCAATCATTTACCAAGCTAAGCGAAGAAATTGGGTATCTAAAGCGAGAAAATGAACTTCTAAAAATGAATCGGGATGCAAAAGAACAAAGCGAATTAGAGAGTATTGAACCAAAGAAAGTCAACTATCTCACTGATGAGGATGAATTAGAAAGGGAGACGAACTGGATCCTAAAGAAGAAAAAAAAAACATTCCAGGAAGGGTAAGAAAAGAAAAGCTGAATCATCACCTGAGGTTGAACAACTAAATGTTAGTGGAACTACAAGTACCGAACCGGAAGTTGTCCAACCTGAGGCCAATCAACCTAAAGGTAGTAAATCTACCAAGAACATTGCACCAAAACTGGTGCAACCGAAAAAAAAACCACCCCCACCAATAAATATCGTGGGAGTAACCAGTTACCCAAAAATTCAGTCACTGATGAAATCGGTTACTGACAAAGAATATAAGGTAAAGCGCTAAACAATGACGTTTGGAAAATTAATACTCTGAACTCAAAAACCTATAGGACATTATCTATGAAGTTGAATGCTGAAAAGTATCAGTGGTTTACCTATGAGGACAAACAGGATCGACCGATAAAAGTTATGGCAAGAGGTTTGCATCACACTTGCTCAAGCGAAGAAATAATGGAAGACTTAAAAAATAAAGGCCTTCAAATATTAAAAAAGAGAGAATAGAAAACCAAGAAGGAAACCCAACTTTCAATAAAAGGGGACTCCCTCTTTTTATGCTAGTATTTGATAACTCAGAAAATGTTCAAAATATTTATGGTATAAAAGCAATTCTTCACATGAAGGTAAAAATTGAACCTATGAGGAGAACCACTACACGCATACCACAATGCAAGAAATGTCAGGGATTTAATCACACCCAAAAATATTGCAGCCGGGATCCGAGATGTGTAAAATGCTCAGGTAAACATTTTACCCAGGCATGTACAATAGGGAGAGATGTACCAGCTAAGTGTATAAATTGTAAAGGCCAACATCCGGCCAATTATCGGGGCTGTGAGGTTGCTAAACACCTACAAAAATTAAGAGATAAATCACGAAATCAATCGCAAAATCATGAAATTCGAAGGATTCAACCATCAAATCAGATGGATCAAAATCCACAACCAAGCAACGCAGGGCAAAGAAGAACATTTGCTCAGGTAGTGAAAGGCTCGGGTTCAACTAAATATATGGGCTCTGAAAATAATCGAATTATGGAAAACATTATGAACAGCATCGAAGCTATTACAAAGCGGCTAGATGACCAAAGTAACCTGAACAACAGGATATTTGATCAACTGAAGAAAATGCAACTCCCACAACGCAATCCGATAAAAAATGTTAAGTAAGAACACAACTTTCAGAATAGCAATCTGGAATGCGAATGGACTTATGCAACATATTCCAGAAATAGAAATATTTTTAAATACAGAAAAAATCGACATTTTTCTAATATCCGAAAGCCATTTTGTTAAATCTTCGTTTGTTAAAATCCAGGGTTATAACTTATATCATTCCATTCATCCAGCAGAAAGAGCAAGAGGTGGTTCAGCATTACTAATAAAAGAAAATATAAAACACCATGTAGAAACAGAAATCGAAGAAGAAACAATGCAAGTCACCACTGTTAGGATTCACATTAAACACAGACAGCTTACTGTCTCCGCAATATACTGTCCTCCCCGGCATAACTTGAAAAGGGAGGACTACATTAAACTATTTAAATCGCTAGGACGTGATTTTATTATTGGAGGAGACTTTAATGCAAAAAATACCTATTGGGGATCTAGACTTACGACGTCAAAGGATAAAGAATTGTTTCAAGCAGCGCAGACATCAAAATGTGAATTTTACTCTGGTGGTTCCCCAACATACTGGCCCAGTGACGAAGCTAAGATACCGGACCTAATCGACTTTTATGTAGCAAGAGGTATATCTCAGAACTATATTCACATTGAAAACAGCAATTCTCTAGTATCGGATCACTCACCGGCTATCATGACAGTCAGTGAAACTGTAATTCAAAGGGAAAGTGCACCCAGATTAACAAATTCAAAAACAAACTGGGATCTCTTTCGTGAAATAATGGAGGACAAAACCAATCTCCAGGTACCGATAAGAAATTCTCGACAGTTGGAAGACGAATTGGAACAACTCAATGAAATAATTCACTATGCTGCATTGGCAAGCACTCCCATTTTACAAAATAAGAAGACGCTTAACATATCCTACCCAATGGAAGTTAGAGAGTTGGTAAGAGAAAAACGACGAGCTCGTAAAACCTGGCAAATTAATCGAACACCGGAGAACAAAACAATTCTTAACAATTTATGTAACAGCCTCAAATCCCTTCTTAAAGAAGTTAAAAATGAATCAATCAACAGATATCTAGTTAGCCTAACTGATGAAAAAAATTCTGATTACTCACTGTGGAAGGCGACGAAGGGACTCAAAAGACCCAAAATGCAAGTGCCTCCACTTAAAAAGGATGATGGAACCTGGGCAAGAGGCCACAAAGAGAAGGCTGATCTATTTGCGGAGTATCTCCAGGAAACCTTCCAACCACTACCAAGACAAACTGCCAATGAAAATATAATATCTATTCACAAGCTGGATGAGTTTGAAATACGGCCAGTAACTCTCAAAGAATTAAAAGAAGAAGTGAAAAGTAACATGAATGTTAAAAAAGCCCCAGGGTATGATCTGATTACTTGCCAAATTATCAAAGCTCTACCTAACAAAGGATTTCGTAAGCTACTACACATGATCAATGCGAGCTTTCGGTTAAAATATGTTCCGAATCAATGGAAAGTAGCAGAAGTAATCATGATACCAAAACCTGATAAACCACCTAACGATAAAAAATCATACAGGCCAATTTCTCTGCTGCCAATTATGTCAAAACTCTTTGAAAAATTATTACTAAAGAGGCTTAAACCAATAATTGAGGACCGACAACTAATTCCTCCACATCAATTTGGATTCAGAGAAAAGCATTCTACAATTGAACAGGTCCATAGAATCACCAACATAATTGAAAGAACGTTAGAACGTAAAAAAGTATGCTCAAGCAAATTCCTGGACGTCGCGCAAGCATTCGATAAAGTCTGGCACAGTGGTCTGGAATACAAGCTGCATAGAGATCTACCGAGACAATTCTATGCCATACTAAGATCTTATTTATCCAATAGACACTTTCGAGTGAAATATGAGGATGAATACTCTGAGCCAAAGAAAATTTCTGCCGGTGTCCCGCAGGGGAGTGTCTTAGGACCAATCCTGTATTTACTATATACAAGGGACATACCAACCACAAATGAAGGAACCATAGCCACCTTTGCAGATGACACAGCAATTATGGCAGTTGGAAATAATGTCGCTGATGCAACGAGCAAACTCCAGAGGATGACCAATGCGGTTTGTAACTGGACAAAGCGTTGGCGAATCAAACTTAATGAGACAAAATCCACGCATATTAACTTTACTTATCAAAAGGCTTACCACCTACCTATAGAAATTAACTTGCGACTCGTGCCATATGCAAATACCAATGCACCTTGATGCCAAGCTTAAGTGGAGAGAGCATGTCAAAAAGAAAAAAGAAGAACTTAACATAAAGTTCAGAAAAATGTATTGGCTCATAGGTAGAGGCTCTGAGCTTACAATTCACAATAAGCTGCTGCTATATCGGCAAATTTTGAAGCCGATATGGATCTACGGCATACAACTCTGGGGATTTACCAAGCAAACAAACGCCAAAATGATACAGACGTTTCAAAACAAGGTTCTTCGTAGCATCGTCAATGCTCCGTGGTACGCAAGAAATGAAGACCTTCACAGGGACCTACGGATGGAATACATCAAAGAGGAAATAAAAATGCATGCCGCAAAACACGAAATAAGGCTCCAGGAACATGGAAACCCCTATATTCGCCATATGATAGATAACCCTGTCGTTGAAAGAAGACTCCAAAGAACGAGGCCACTTGACCTAGTAAACTCACCAAACTAAAATTAGTAAATAAGTTTAATTGATTATGGGGCTAACCACTGGGTTACACCCCAACAAACGTGAATTTTACTAGATATGTATATAAAAATTTGTATTTGAAAGAAAAATTGCTAGATGAGCGCAGTCTCAGTCGTAATAAAATAAATTGAAAAAAAAGAAAAAAAAAAACGTTTAATTAATTATAAATAATATTTAAAATAATTAAAGTTTCAAGAGAAGAAATATTTTCCTTCACATACGTTACCAAAACGAATTGTATGAAATCAAATATGATGGAGCGAATCACGAATGCTTGCAGAAGTATTCCGCAACAAGTGCTCTTATCAACTGTTTGAAGATTTAAACGAACACAATGTGTATTTATTTTGTTTTGCTTCCATTGGTTGAAATATGATTTGTGGCTCGACTGACCAGTATTTTTCGGGTCTTCTCTTCATTGATAGGACGCAAATGGGACCCGAAAACCCATCCTGCTACGTCTTCGTCGTGGGTTCTGATCATCAAGTTTCTTACCCGATTACCGAACGCAAGAAAGGGTACTCAATAGTGCTGCTCTATCCTAAATCATCTTTTCATGAAAAAGAATCCTCTTAAATAATGTGTTGTGCTTCAAACCTCTAAAAACAAATAGAATTTTTTTGATTACGAGGAAAAATTTCATTAAAATTCGATTATTTATCTACTGGCTTTTGGAATAGCTTTTATAATATGAATCTAGATAAAAAAGGTTGATCGTTTGGTTCTTTATTTTTTGTAAAAATAAAAAATTACTTGATATTATTATTAATTAACCTAATGTTGTAATTACCTTTTGCTCCCTAACATATGATACTCTTTAAGCGTTTCAGATCCAGAGTCAGAAATAGATGATTCCATTTAAAAAAATTGAAATGTGACCTTAAGGAATAATTCAAGGTCATCATTCGATTTCTCCCTAAAAACTTGCAACTTTTGCATCAATACTTTTTCTGAGTTAGGCCTTCCCATGGGAGTTAATTGTGTGGTTCTTTTAAAATGGGACACCCTGAATAATATATATATATACATACATTTCTCAGATCTGCCCTTGGTCGGTCGTTGACGCTCGAAGAAAAAGGACGTGTTTTTGTCGTCTTCTTCTTTGTCGAATTTAATTTTTATTTAAATAATATAATAATAATATAATTTATTTTAGTGGTGTAAAGTGTTCAAATATATGTTTATACATATACATATTTAATTTAATTTGATTTAATTTAGTGAAAAAAGGAAAATTTAAATATGGATAGAATGCAATCCATCGGGATGCATTCAACAGGCATTGTTTTATATTTTTTTATTTTTTCATATTTATAGCGAAACAATCAAATTTTTGATTTTTCGCTTAATAATGAATGTCTCTTAAAATGTGGTTAGCGAATACAATTTAAATACATTATTGACGATTGTATAAGTAGAGAAAGCGCCTCTCGAGGAAAAAAGTTAAAATGATGCACCTGATAAAATGACATTTCTCACAAATGCGGCGAAACAATATTTAGCAATGCGGTAATTAAAAATTGTTTTTATAAACCAAAATTAGAATAATTTACAATTATTAGCAATCCGGTAAGTAAAAATTGTGTTTACAGTTCAAAATTGGAATTGTTTACAATAATTTCGGATGTCAAATTATCAGGTAGCTCAGTTTAAAAATTGTCCACTAGGTGGAATCCGTGATACTCCAATCGTCAATACATATTTCGATATAATTAAGAATAATTACGCAGGGGAATTTTTGTTTCTATAAATGAATAGACACGTGTGTTTTCTCTTTTCTCTTATGTGACTTTTTTTGTATTTTTCTTTATGGATGTATAATCTAACGGCACAAATATATTCTTTATAGGAATAGTTTTATAGTGTTCGATTGTTTATATTTGTTTCGGAATCGTATTCACAGTCATGGATGTGTAGTGTACGATGTTATTTTCGGAAATATATACAGCAGTATATAATATAGTGAAGTCGATTATGTGTGTATATAACATAGACAATAGAATTTGAATGGACCGCTAATACAATGACAGTTCAATATAATTTTCAAATAAATGATGATGCCAACATACAACTAGCGGTCAAGAGGCAAATTGCGGCAGAAACGAAAACTAAAGATTTGTCAAAGTTGT
This sequence comes from Tipula helvola, assembly GCA_963556165.1. Classification (NCBI taxonomy): domain Eukaryota; kingdom Metazoa; phylum Arthropoda; class Insecta; order Diptera; family Tipulidae; genus Tipula; species Tipula helvola. The sequence continues at coordinate 71,547,781 of OY744483.1, read as the reverse complement.
CAACATCAATAAATTTTTATTTAATTTTTGGTTCCTTTTCGTGTGTTTTCTATTTTGTCACCGTTTTATAGTTTTAAATTCAATTTAATTTGATTTGAGATATTTTAATTGTGATTTTTGCACAAAACTTTTCCTCGGTTTCTTTTATTTTTACTGAAAATGGGGAGAAAGTGTGTCGTAGTTGGTTTTGATACTAGTTTGCCATTGACAGATAAGACTATTTCTTTTGCATCTGTGAGTACAAAAATAAATGTTTATTTTAATATTCAGTGCTTGCAACTGCTTATAATTTCAAATATTAATGATGTTTTCTTTTATAAAATTTAATCTTAATGTTGATTTTGCGATTATTCCTAATAAATTAAATGGTAACGAACTTTTTAGTTAGCGAATTCGCCACGATTTGCCTCTTGACCGCCACTGTATGTTGGATCGCATATGAAGTAAGCAACTAGCAGTCCATTTAAAAATATATAGTCAAAGTCAAAGGTATATAATATAGAGAAGGCATGTACCAAAACACACTACATATATGTACACATAGATACTTACCCTGCTACGCACATGAAGGATTATTATGAAAACATTTATTTTCTCTATGTGTGTTGGTGGTTTTAGTGTTGTACTGTAATACGATTCTATTATTTTTACTTGGCGTTGTTTTATTCTACATATGTGTTTATTGACGATTGTAAAAGTTAAGAAAGCGCCTCTCGAGGACAATAGTTAAAATGATGCACCTGATAAAATGACATTTGTCACAAATGCGACGAAAGAAAATTTAGCATTGCGGTAATTAAAAATTGTTTTTATAGTCCAAAATTGGAATTATTTACAATTATTAGCACTCCGGTAAGTAAAAATTGTGTTTACAGATCAAAAATGGAATTATTTACAACAATTTCAAACGTCAAATTATCAGGTATCTCAGTTTAAAAATATTCCACTAGGTGGAATCCGTGATGCTCCAATCGTCATATAGTGCTCTTTATATACAATGAGCTACACAACGCAAAATTTTCATGTATGTATTCGATTCAAATAAGATTCTTATACTACGTATAATCGAGTAAATTTGAGTCGAATTGGAAATTTAATTTGAATTAAAAGTTTCATGTATTCGATTCTAATGGGATTTCTTTACTTTGTATTATCGACTAAATTTGAATCGAATCAGAAACTATCGTATGTAATACAGTGGGTTCTCGTTATAGCGAATGCTGATTTAAGGGTAATTTCTCAATGAAATTTTTATTCGCCAAAGTGATAATTGTTTTATGTGAAAATATATGGTTAATAAGGAAATAAAATAATAAAACTTTACATAAATACATGACGAAATTAAATAATTAAATACATTTCTCCGGTCCCTTTGGCTTCGCTGTATCGAGATTTCACTGTTTATATAAAATTGTTTATTTAAGCATGATTATTTTTAGTACGGGGTATTATAAGTAGCATTAAATTTTATAAATTATATTAAATTAATTTAAATTAAATTAAAATATTAAAATTTCAATAAATTTATAAATAAAATACTAATATACATAAATATTATATTTTGGTTGAACTGAGAATGAAGTATTTGAATATGCATTAATTTGGACCCTATGAATGGGAACAACGTTAATTATATACATAAGTGAAAGTGCGTGATGCTAAATATATTGAACTTAATTGATTTTATGGAGTTTAGGTTGTTCTTACACATAAACGAAAATATTATTTATATTTATGGTATTTAGGGTATACATTTTTCGAGAAATATGAATATTTGTGTTCGGAGTGAATTCCCCGGGTATTATATATTTTTGGTGGAAATGAAGTAAGATACAAAATTAGTTTTTGTTTAAGTTAATATACGTTTTTCGCAATTCTCTCGGTATTGGATAAAACCCGAAAAAGGTATGCCCTAGGAGGTACAATGATGAAATTTGTAAGAATATAATTTTTTAATTTCCATTTAGTTAGTTTTTATTTATTGTCTGTATAGCGAGTGAATGAAATCGGGTTCTCGATTAATTGTATGAATTTGATGGTTGTGTGATTGTACATGGAATTTAATTGCGAGGGATATTTGGATCAAATTTAAATTGGGATTGACTTGACAGTTGGTTTCATATCTTATTTTATTTTTACTAACGTGAAAATACTTTAGCATTTTATTCTATGTATAATCGACACAAATGTGTTCCTGAATTTTAGTTCATGTATCAGGAATATTTGTATGTTTTTATTGAATCATGGGTAAATCCCGAAAAAACTGTGCCCTAGGTAAAATGATGAAAGTTTGTTAAGAATACAATTTTTCAATTTCCTTTTAGTTAGTTTTTATTTATTGAATGTATAGCGTGTCAATTAAATTGGGTTCTTAATTTCTCGATTAATTGTATGAATTTGATTTTTGTTGATTCCGCGATTGTAGGTGGAATTTAAATGCAGGGGTTCCATGTTTGAGACAATTGGGATTGACACAATTTGTTTGTGCTCAGTTGGTTTCATGACTTGTTTTATATTTTTTTATAATATCTGAAAATACTTTTGCGTTTTATTCTATGTATAATCCACACAAATGTATACCAGAATTTTGGTGCATGGATCAGGAGTAGTTGTATGATGTTTGGTACATACAATATTAATAGATTTATTTCCGATGTTGCGTGATGTTTCCGCTTTGATGAGATGAGATGTTTTGCAGCTTGCGGTTGATAAAAATTACAAAAATGAGGAGTTTTGTTAGTCGGGATATTCAATAATTTTGGTATTTCTGGAACTTCTTGGATCGCGTCGGGATTATCAATTACAATTAAGTTTTTGTAATTAAGAATCAAATTACAATAATTATTTATAGAATTAAACTTATGTTCACGAGCTCCAACTACAGGAATTAATAATTGTTTTGAATTTTCAGAGATATTGGTTCATGATTGGGAATTTAACTGATTACTTGTACTATGGCAGGTTTAATATCTAAATAATGGAGGCTTAAGCTCTTATTTAATAATGTTATTTAAAATTTTTAAAAATGGTATTTAGTGATAATTAACTGGCTTAGATCATGATTTTCAGTGGTGTTCGTAGGGACTCAACGCAGATCTCCAAAAATTTCAAGTGAACAGCGGACAGGTAGTTTTAAAAATACAGTTGGTTTGATTCTAAATTACAGAACTTCAGTTCTGTATAGGAATTTCGTACTAATTTAGTATGAACAATTTATACTAAAATAAAACTTATAGTGCGCTTTTGAAAACCATCTACATGCGATTTTTTTTTTTTTTTGAAATTTATAGAAATTATTTAAAATAATCGTTGAAGTGATAAAATAACTGATAAAAATTCTAGCTTAGTTAATTTTACTGAACTGCACGGAATTCCTATACTGAATTCATACTTTAGAAACTAATTGGTTCTTATAACTCTAATTTTGGGTACTGGTGATATTAATTGTAATTCATTACAGAACAGTCATCACAGATCAAAGTTATATACTTTAAGTGGCAGGTTCACGAAAATGTTTCATTTATAATAGTAGTTATGAGTTAATCGACCTTTTTTGGATCGGTTTGGTGAAATTGGGATTCCATAAAGGAGTGCCACCCTATTTATTGTGTTCATCAGTTATTATTTATTAATATAAGTGTGAATAGTATCTAAAGGGGTTCCTTTCTTAGTTTACTGATTAATAAATTAATTTTCAGAATATGACTTAGTTCCAGAGTTAATCATTTTTATAGGAATTAAAATTAATTCTTACTAATAAAGAAGCTAATTTTAATTGGTGACTAGTGGATCCAGAAGGAAGCTAAGTTAACATTAATCTTGTAAGCTGTTGAAATAGTTAATTAATTGTTAAATTTTTAAAGATGTCACATTGAAGTCTTTTATTTGTTTATTGAATTATTTAGGTGGACTAGGATTAATGCGGATGTAATTTTAAGTGTATTTAGATCAATAAAAACATATAGATGTTTACAGTATTTGAAGGGGTATATTTTGCTTTAGTATATTGATAAATAATTAAATTTGTTTCAGAATCTAATGGCGTTGACTATCTGCGATTTAATAAGTCGGATTTGATGTTTTGAGTTTAGCTGTAATGTGTCAATCCTAATTTTTGCTAATCGGGTTTTTTATTTTTTTTATTTCATAGAGTGCCTGAACCGGTTTAGCTAAATCGGACTTATTGAATCGCTGTCTGGCAACGCTATAAGATACATAGTTCCAGAATTAATCATCTTAAAGGGATTAAACTTAATCCTAATTTCAGAACTAAAACTACAGCCTGACTCAACTCTCCAAGAACAACAAGCTGTTAAAATCCATGTAGTTTAGAAATTGTGTTGTCTTGTGCTGTCTTATTTACTAACTATCAACTACTTAGGTATCTGGAACCGGGTTGATTTTTTGCTACTAGCATACCTTTCCTTTGCCTCGATTTTGTTATTCGTAAAAGGATGTACGGTGGACCCGGCGTAATCCGGGAAACTTGCCTTAGGCTTGGTCGTACACACTAAATCAATCAATCAATCAGTCAATCATACATTTCTCAGATCTGCCCATGCAGTTAGTAAAGCTAAACTTACTCAACGGGCTTTTAAACATTTATTCCATTTCACGAATCAATAAGATTTCTCGGTTCTCTATGTGAAGAGATATGATTCCATCTAAGTGAATTTGTATAAGAAGTGTAATCATTTAAAATTAAAGTTTCATTAATTATCATATGGATAACTGAACATGATTATAGAGCACAAAGGATAAAAAAGAAAATTACACTTGTTACAAAGAATGCCATCCACAATTTTCTCTTTGTAAATGTTGCATTTTCCCTCTTAAAAAAAAAATTAAAAATCAAACCACAAAAAAAATAGGAAAAGACACGAGAAAAGACAACAAAAAATCTCAAATGTGTATAAGAAGCGTAAAATTGGTCGCAATTAAATATAATTAAACCACATTTTAACAGCTTTTAACAAACAAAATATGTACAAACGGCAGCAATCTGGATGCTAACACCAAACAAAAAAAAGTAACTTAGGTAGTATATGTGACGCGATGGAAATAAACTCATTTATGATCTAAACTTATGTAAAACGTTGTAAATGATAATAATGCTGGTGTAACGTTTTTTTTTTAATTTTTTAGAGCATATGACGCCATTTATGTACAAAATAAAGTTAACGAATTTTTTTAAAAATAAAAAACAACAAAAAACTAGGAATTTTTTTTAGTTCTTTCTTGCTTTATAACATTAAACTCGTGTACAATAATCAAGGCAAGCGCAGAAAATTATTTAACCAAAAAAACTGAAGAAAAGCAAAACAAAAATGTATCGGAAAATGTGTGTATTTTCCTCATAACTGATTTTTTTTTATTTTGCTCATTTTCAAAACAATTTTATCTTCTTCAATTTACTATAAAAGCAACAGTTTGTTACCTTTCAATTTTAGTTTAATTTCGACCAACTTTGTTATATGTCCTAATATTATTATAAATAAATTGTGTTAAAAAACTATTTAATTAAATTATTCAAATTTTTGTGTTTAATTTTAAATTTATTGTGGTAAGTTAAAAGTAAAAATTGTTTAGTGATTTTTTTGTGGAAATTAAGAAAACAAAAAATGTTGGATTTTTTTTTTTTTTTTTTTTTTGTAAAATTTGTTTAACAAGTAGCAGTTTGTAATATATAGAATACTGTATACTTTATGCCATAGTTGGAATAATTGATATCAAGTAAAATGTATAATATTTATCCCGCGGGACACATGTTCACGACTAAATATTTTCAATGGAAAAGTAAACTAGAGATGTGTCGTATGTACATTACCACTCCTATCTAGCGAATTACGATAAATTACTAAATAGAGTTTTTGTTGTTTTGTTGAGAAACACACACACTATATATATGGTAAACATATAGTGTTGTGAAATTTGTGATTAATAAAATTAGTTTATTTATTCTAAAAAAACTGTAGAACAATTTTTTTTTCAAGCTACAGTAGTTTTATAAATTTTATAAAAAAAAAATGTGAGTGAAAAATTGAAAAAGTTTTAAATTTGTTTCTATGTGGTAATTTGGAAAATAGATTGCAAATTTATTACAAATGTGGGGTTTTGTGTGTAAAAGGCTCCTTCTCCCAAAGGACTTTCAATGCCATGCATTATTTTTGTATTTAGTTCACGATTTACGTCTGCATCACATTAATCCAGGATTAAGCCTTAAAATGTCAAAAAAAAAATTATTTTACATTCCAAAATATTCATTTATCATATACATACATACGTGTAATACTAAAAATAAAATGTTCAAAGAACATTAAATTTTATGTCGTTTAACCGCCAACAATTTATCGCTTCAAGACAATTCATCAAATGCAGGTATGATATGATGATGTTGGAATATAAAGTTTATTTTTTCAACATGACTCTCGGTGTCACTGTTAAATCTTTTTATAACAGCGCAAAGAAAAATGAATAATGAAACATGAAATGCGACAATCTCTTATGCCGTTTGTGTACTTTATTTATATGTAGGTATATATTATGTACACTTCGTACATAATTTTCCTCCACCAACGTTGTCAACCGAACATTCAACAAATGGATGAATTAGATATATTAGAGGGATATAATAATCTCTTGTTAGGATATTTATACACATGCGATGACAAAAAAGGATTTACATAAATATTATTCATATGTAGCAGTTTAACACTAGAAAAAAAAATCCTCCTTGGTGCTGCTTGCTTGCTTGTTTGTCTTTCATCGTAATACCTTTATGTGCTCCGTTTTAATATATTTAGGTAGTTATACGAATTAAGAAGGGGATCATTATTAAGCTTCAACAAACCGAAAACAGAAACTCTGCCAGTTTCGCAATTTTTTCGAGTAAGGTTACTTAAATTAATATCACCTTAATAATTCTTTCAAATTAATTTCTACTTGATTCCTTCTTCCTTCATCAGAAGCATAAAAAATAATAAAACAAAAAAAATGTAAATCTTTAGAATGTTAAAAGTTAATTTTTTTTTTTGTATCATAAAGAAAGCGGAAAGGAATTTCACTTTGATTTATAAATTTTATGAGGATATATATAGGTACCTACAAAAAAAAAATTAAGCATAATTTAATGTTGGGTCATCATAATAATGTGAACACCTTTGCAATATAATAGGGTTTAGTGGATTGTTTGTTTGAAATTAATATTGTTGAATATTTTTATACTAGGATCATCGAGAGTACTTGCTAAAAAACTTCGAATGAAATTGGAGCCTGTTAAATCATTGTTGTTTTTCTTAGAATTAATTGTTGTGTTGCTTTTGAAGTGTGTATAATTAAAACTCACAACTGTTCCAGTAAATACATATGTATATCGTATAGTGCGAAATGTTATTTTCTCAAATCCGCTTCTTGATTTTCTGGGAATAATAAAAAAACTCGTAACATTTACTTAATGTCCACACTCAGTTCTTAATTTTTTTCAAGCGTTTCTGTATTAATTGGTCGGTTCTATCATGCTGTTTTGGCTAATTTGTTTGCTTCAATATCTCATTTGATTGACTCCTCCACTTAAACTACATTAATTGTAACGAATGTATTTTTCTGATTACCTTCTAACACAATTGTTTCTTTGTGCGACAACAATACTTGATCGGGCCATTTGTAGGGTTTTTTCATGAACAGTTTAGGTGATGCCACCGAGCCAATGCCATACATTATGTATCACTGATGTTAACCAAGTATAGCGCTTTAAATTTGCTTACATTAGATGCGGCTTTGACAGACGGGTGGATATTATTCCAAAGATTTACTCCATAAACAAGGAATGATCATTTTCTTGACTTAGCTGTACATGATTTCTGTAGATTTAGGTTTAATGTCCGCTGTGACTTGCTAAAGTTTAGTTTTTCAAATAAATATAATGGTGCTTTCTTATGTATCAAATTGTATAAAAAAGTTAACGCCACTAGTTCAAGATATCTTCTCAAACTCGAATTAAAAATTTGCTTAGATAATAGAGAAATGGGATGACCTCTTCTTTTCGAGAATATATATCTGGTACAGGAATTGAACGCAACATTTAGCTTTACCCTCCGGTACTAACCATCATTTTTAGTACAATAATAAAGTACTAAACATGGGTGCGATCAACCCATAACTTTTTAACTCATAATTTTAAGAACAGAACCATTCAAATTAATAAAAGTTTAATTTTATGAAAGTTTAATAATAAAACAGCAAATTAAAATCAAAAATAATTCATTTTATTATTTCATTTTTTTTGTTGTTTAATTAAATATAAAACGTTAAATTTCAGTCAAAATAATATAAAAAATGGTGGTTACTCTGTAGACTTTAACACAGGCGTTTAATTCATAATCACAATATTGTTTCATATATTTTTGGGAAGCTGAAATGATAAATAAAAATTAATGTGACAACATTTTTTTGTGATAGAGCAAACATTTTGAGTTGCAGTTGATTGAAAAATTATAATTTACCAAATTTTTTTTTTTTTTGAAATTACTCTTCATCATTAGTTAACCCATTTGTTTATAGCTCAAAGTACAAATCGATATTTCTCACATTCGATGCAAGTTGTTTTTGTAATCTGGCCATTTTTATAGCTGCATAGCTAACATCGGCTGAATTTTTCCATTTTTCTTTTTTTATATGAAGGTTAGTTGAGTCACTTTGCATGTGTGACGTTCCAGTTGGTTGGTTCTGATTAGTCGCAGGGTTAGTAGCAAATTTAACACAGCTGTCTCTTACAGTACAGCTGATGTCAATTTACTTATTTTGCTGCGCCTCTTAATTTGAGCTTGGATACGGCTCAATGCAAGATCTTTAATATACAAAGATCTTTTCTGGTACTTCCGAGATGGATCTACAGTCGACAATAGCACAATGCGACCAATTATGCTTGATAAATTAAGCAAACAGAAAAATATGACTAAAGACCAACGACGACAGCCCACATATAATGTTACCATCAATATGCAGCGTCGACAGGAGTAACACACATTTGAGCATTTCTTTTATAACCAAATATGGTTGACTTCAGTGCACGATTTTTGGCTATGGTGAACGTGGGTGACAAAAATCGCTTATTTTTTCGGATAGTGCATACGAGAGTGGTTTTATTTCCAATGGATAAGTTGTGAACCAATTATCTGTAGTTATGTTTCGGCCAGCTCCTTGAAAATGTTTCGTCAACCGTTGCACTATAATTTCTACTTTATTGGATAAATTACAATATATGACCCAGGATGTTGTTGACCACAATAAACTTCTAGTTTTGAGGTATTAAACGTTACGGAATCCACAGCTGAAAATATTTGTATTCCATATTTCGCTGGTTTGTTTGAAATATAATGCCTAAAGCTACAACACCCCCGAAAGATTTCAAGCTTTTCAGCGACCGTCACATAACATCCAACATTGTAGTTTTGTTCACAATTTGTATTGAACTTATCAAAAATTTCCCGGATGGGGGCTAATTTGTTAATTTGACGCCTTTCTTGTCGAGTGTTCGCATAATCAAAGCGAGTGCTGCGCATCAAAAATTGCAACCGGTAGCAGGGCATTGTGGCGGGAAATATTTCCTTTCCCATCCCGTTTGTAGCATAAAGGTCACGAACGTGGACGTGGGGGGATTTATGCACTCCACATAAATATGGTAATCCAAATAAACTGTGCATTTCTATTGTATCGGTAGTACACGCATGCTTAATATTTTTATAATTTCCTTGTTGTTTGGCTATAAACAAGTTCGTATTTTCTACTATATGGTCGACAAAATTAAAAAAAAATTCCCAACTCTCTTGTTCACATTTGTGAACTTGTCAACATTTTTAGAATGGTCCGTTAGACTTGGTAAAGTTCTAAATAAATTATCCGACCGTGCTCTCCGAAAAAACTTTTCTCCAAATTAACCCGCATTTTCCAAAAAAGTAGTCTTCATTCGATTCATCAGAATTATTTTCGGTATCTAGCTCATATTCAATGTCTGACTCATGGTCACTTTGTATTTCTTCATCTCTCTCATTCGATGACTAGTTACCAATAAACTCATCCTCACTGTCTAATTCCGCCAATATTTGTTTAAGTCTCTCCTGTTCTCTCTCATATAACTGCACATCTAATAAAAACATATGTTTACCGTTAATTTAAAAAATTATATTGATATTTTTCTATTTACCTTTACTATAATAATCTGCCTGAACAAATAACCTAGATATAACCTTGAAGACAAACTTTCGAATGACAAAACTCAACTGACAATAATTTCAAGATGGAAGGAAATATACAAGGCTAAAATACATATTGGCTTAAAGTTGGTGATGATTGTTTATTATCCAACTTTTCGAACTCGAAAATAAATTGGGTTGATTACACCCATAGGCTAACTCAGGGAAATAATTTTTTGGAACATTCTAAAAATATAGGTGCACAATATGAAATAAGGGGTCCTACTAAAGTGCGAATAATATGACATTTAACATCAATAGATAAAAATCTCGCTGTATCCCACAATTTACTTAGAATCCCATAAATTTTACTACATAAACTATTTATATGAGCTGACCAATTCAGTTTACTATCTATGACCAGACCTAAACTTTTCACATGCTCATAGAAATTAATTTTGTGACTATCAATCATTAGGTAATTAGTTGATCTGGTGATTCGTTTTTTATTGGATAAAATAATACTTGGATTAATTTGAAGCTTATGTAATTGGGACCAATCTAATACACTTCCAAAGGCAACATTCAAGTTATTTATTACGATCCGATAGAATCAGGATCACTAAATGAATATATTTGTAAATCGTCTACAAAAAGATGATACATGATAATATCATCCGTCCCCTGAATGGATTTACATATTTGGTTAATGTAGAGCGAGAATAAGATAGGCCTCAAGATAGAGCCTTGGGAGACACCAGAAGTAATTAAAATCGAGTCGCTAATATTTTCATGATATTTCACCGATTGACGCCGCAAATGCAAATAGGAAATTATAAGTTGACAAGCACTTCTGGAAAAATTAAATTCATAGCATAATTTAGATATCAACATTAAATGGCCAACCTTGTCAAATGCTTTAGAAAAGTTTAAAAGAGCTAGAATGGCCACTCTTCCAACTTCAATGTTAGAGGTATTATCATCGATAATTTTTAGCAGTGCCGTAATAGTGCTGGGGTTTGCTCGAAAACCCGAGTGGTGAGTATTTAGTAAGGTATATGACTTGTCACATAAGCGTTAATCTGTAATTGAATGATCTTTTCAAAAATTTTGGATAAAGTTGGTAATATACTTATTGAACGAAAATCATTTGCAGTTTAGCCGGAGAACGTATTTTAGGAATCGGTAGAATCAAGGCAATTTTCCATACATTAGGGAATACAGACTTAGTTAAAACAGAGTTCACTAAGTACGTTATGTGAGGCAGTAAGATCGGAAGTATTAGCTTAACCCTTTCAAACGCCATTTAAAATTGACTTTCTTCCAAAAATAAAATACGTAGCACAATTATGCACTACTATGATATGGCATTGCTCATAAAACTGTAGTGTGAACAAAAATACATAAGAGAACGATCGCACAAGAGAAATGAGACAAAAATTAAAAATTACGGTTGGTCGAAGCGATGAAAGTTGATGTACAATATATTGTACAAGGCGTTTGAGAGGGTTAATGAACCTTAGCGCTATGCCGTCAGCTCCAACAGCAAATGATTTTATACTGCTCAATTGGATGAGAATTTCCTTTTCAGAAACATTACGAAAATAAAAATTGTTATGATCCGTACCGAATTGAAATGTATTAAGACTAAAATTTTCATCACCATCGACGAAAACCGAACCGCAATGCGCATTGAACTCACAGGAATTGATTTCGCATTTCTGTTCCACAGCTGGTGGGTTTATGTAAGTCTTATAATTTTTACAGAATAATTTACTTGGAACCTGGCTATAGAATTTACCATTGAAAAATTTGCGTTTAGCAGCCCTAATCATACTATTAACATTGTTTCTTGTTCTGATATACTCTAGTCGATTAGATTCAGTTTGACACAACTTCTAATTCTCATGTAAAAAATCATGAATATTGCAGAACTTGAGAATATCATAGCTGTAGGTCATCTTACATTCTTTGCGATCAATGAAGCTATAAAAATAATAATTTGGCTAATATTGGTCTGGTTACGCTTTGGAAATTCGATCACAGAATTTGGCTAAACTTTCTGAAATATGGAGAATTAATTTAAAAATGAGCAAGAAATAAATTATGGCCGTATTATACATTCAATTGAGGCTTTATTGCACTATATTATAGTTAATATAGTACAATAAGGTCATACAAATAATTATGAGTTATGATCTTATTTACTACGGGCTTATTTCACGGCTCCGACATTATTTACTTTGTATATCAAGTATTCTGTAACTCTTCAGAAATGCAAATAATGCAGCAACGACAAAACTTGATTTTAAATTGCATACATTTAGGGTAAAACATTTCAACAGAAACGACATATTAGCTGCGTTTTTTTATTCGCTCCCGATAGCTGTTATGCGGAGCAGTCAATTTTCTACAACCAAATTTAAATTTGACGTGCTATTTATTGGTAAATTACATTTATTTAACGTCAAAATATAATTTTTAATTCAATTCATAAGTGAAAACGTGAAATAAAAATATTTAGCTCTACCTATTTATATGGAGCCGCTATCCGGAGCTATTTTCATATGACGGCTCTCGATAGCAGCTCCGGATAGCGAATAAAAAAACGCACTAATTGTCGCATCTAGCTTGAAATAAATAAACTATCACCCCGTAATAAATCGTAACAAATCATTAAACCTCGTTTCCCCCATAAAGCTAATACACGTAAAGTATTACAAGAGCCCCTTACAAGCAAATCTGGCAAGCAACCGCAAGTCCCTGCTTAAGATTTTTCGATTTTTTTCGACGCTCCCCACCCTTAAATGGGTTTTCCTTATTTTACAGGGTTTCTGGCTTTTTTATTCTTTTTTTTTTTCATTTGTAGCAAATACATATACATATCTAGAACAATAAATCCAGATCTTTCAAAAATTGATCCTAAAAGCACAAAATTAAAAATATTAATGAACAATTAATGAAAGTCTTCCATTTTAAGAGTATGTAGGTACTAAATTTTGAAATTTGCAGCAAGCAGGTTAGCAGTTTTATTGCGCCTCAAAACTTAATTGTTACTGATCAAAACATTTTTCACAGCTATAATTGCTGAATAGAAAAAACAGACTTACTTTATACGATTTACATCCTGCGCCATTGAAAAGTTCGGTTTGAATTTTTAAAGTAAATTTTGGAAATTCCGCCGTTTGCTTCAAAATTATATGGCAAAAATGATAGATTCTGATTATAAAGTCAATTTTTACACTACTCCAAATATATTCAAATAAACAGAACGATGATCCACCATTTTAGACTTACATAACTTCGGATACGGAATATTTCTGCCCTACCTCGTAACAATTTGGTAGGTCTTTACAGTATTTTTAACAAAGTTATTTCAATTGAAAAATAGTTTTTTGTTGACAATGGTAATTTTTATTCAAAATAAGGATTAACAGAAATAAAATAATTCATCTCAACCAAAATAAAAATCCGGATTGACATTGAATTGTAAAGTTTGGTTAAATAATATATTGTTATTTCTTCAAACCAGGCTTTTTATATAAGTTTTTCCGCTCTTTGGCACTTTTTAGCTTGTATTTTTTAATATTATTTCCCATGAAAGACCAAATATTTTCAACAATATTGAGGTCAGGACTATTTTCTGTCCAGGGTAATGACTCAATCCCCAAGATATTTTTAAATTCGGCTACCTACAAAAAATAGACGTTAAAATTAAGCATTCTTACGTCGCAAATAACGTCAATAACTTACAATGCGTGCCCTGTGGCATGCGGAGCTGAATCATCCTGGAAGAGTGGAATACCGATGTATTGAGTCCAGAGAACTATCCAGAAGGCGTAGTAATCAAATAAAGGTTGTTATGGCTCCCCAGGCCATAACATATGGTTAATGTTTTACTGTCTGCGAAATACATTCTGTCAAATACATTTTGCCTTTTCGTCGCCGAACACTTATCCTTACATAGAGTCCAAATATATTGAAATTGGATTCATTCGAGAATATGACACTCTGCCAGTTCTCGGGCATTCAGTTTTCTCATTCTATTGCGAATTTGAGGCTTGCAGCTCCCATTTTTGCTGTAAATAAAATTACAGTTTTTGCCTTGTACACATTTTCGCCTTTCACAAAACTTCTCATATGGCCTCCGCAATAATCAATTATTAATGAAATTGAAATGTCAATTAAGTACTTTCAAGACACGTTTGTAATTAATTCTTAATTGATTTAGTGAAAATAATGTAAGCATATATTTTATAGGTATTATCACTGTTAATAAAATATGTTTTTGAGAAATAAATTATTGTGAATTAAAAATAATTAAAGAACAAAACTTACCTTACACCATTTTTCTTTGCTATTTGACATATTCTAAATGATTGTTCACCACCATTGGCTCTAACGACGGTGGCGCCTCTAGCAACGCTTTAAAGGCGAATACCTGAGATAAGTTCATTTGAGGCGAAACTCTACTAGTACTAAACTTAACAAACAAATGAGGAGAATGAAACGAAAATTTAAAAAAGCTGGTTTTACAAAATCGCTATGAAAATGTAAACGTTTCTCGTAAAATATGTTTCGAAAGTAAAATTTGCATTTTTTTTATCTATTGTTTAATTGTTAACGTAATATTTTGACTAAATTAATTTATTTTAATACATGCTTATTATTAACATTTTCCATTTTCTAAATTATGGTTTTTCGTTTGTGCATTGTGGACTTAGGTTGAACAAAAGTATAAATTAAGGCTGATTCTCAATTGAATTTGGCTAGGTAGCTTCTAGTTTTTGTCCATATAGTGTCTAGTAACTTTGATTTTATGAAAATTTGATCTCGTAGATAGCTGTTAAATTTTCAGAGCTAAATAAATTTCAGTCAGAGTTGAAAATTGAGAAATTGAACCTTTGAAATCTTAACTTTTGCCTATAGCAAATATAATTAATTTTGCTTTAGAACTATCGAGGTGACGTAGTTTATACAAAAAAAATTTACTTAGGATAAAATTTATAAATTTTCTAGTTTCGGTAAACTTTTATGTTTGGTAAAACATTTAGGGTACTAGTTTTGGGTTCATGTTACAAGCTGCGTGTTGCGTTAAAATGTTTCATGTAAAATGTTATATTAAATAAAAATATTTCGTCTCTTTTTATTTATCACATTAAAATAGAAACAAAAAATACAAATAATCGTTACTACCACAATAACTCATATTATGTTATATAGTAATAATTTTCGTATTTGTAACAACGTTTACAAATCAAAACCAACAAAATAAATTCGAAATTCATATCGAATTTTTGACATGATTTTGAAATGATTTTCGAAAATCATTGCTATAATATGACTATATAAGTACTTTTCATACCAGACGCCTCGCCTCGAAATTTTTAGTTACCACAAATGTGAAGCTGAGACCCTTTCATACCGGTGGCGTCGGCTTTGCACATTTAGTTACTATCAATTATATTATATAGGTCCATTTTACACGTGAATTATAGCAAGAAATGAGATATTATGAATTTGTAAGCTACATTTGAGCTAGATTTTTCGGTAAATATAAAACAATTGGACCAAAAATGTGATTTTTAGGTTATCTTGACAAAGCTCTCCGCTTTGCACTACTTTAAAATGTCGCAGTCGAGTGTGGAACGCATTGCCTTGGCTTTGTAGATAACTTCATTGCAATATATTTTGATTTTTTTTTAAATTATCACTTAAAAATAAATTATTTCTCAATAAATTGAATTTATTTCTATAAAATTAAACGATATTAATCAAATAAAACTAATTTACATAATTGAAAAATGAAATAAAGAATTTTTATTTTTGAAGCTCAAAGCCGAGGCGCCTGGTATGAAAAGTACTATATTCGGGCCTAAATTTCAAATTGAATTGACAAGATACCGAAATTTTTTGTTACCATATAAGTAAATATGCCCCCCGGTTGCACAATGATTAGCATGCTAGCTTTAAGCTCCGGAGGTTCCGGGTTCGATTCCCCCGCAGGTGATGAAAAAATCACGGCTGGCTAATGGTTGGATCAATGAATTAATCACTCATTATCCGTTAAAAAAATGATTACGAAACTTCATCATGAAGCGGCCAAATCCTTCTATGGGATGTAGCGCCAACGGAAAAAAATATAAGTAAATAATGAATGTGAAATTTATGGTTTTGTTAATTTTCTAATTGGAATATGAAAATTGGAATTTTTACAATCGATCCTAGAAACACGATTTTGGTAAAATGTATTTAATATAGAATCTACGAACTGTACCTAAATACCAAGCAAGTTTAATTCTTTTGTAAGGCCGGGCTATTTGAAAATTTGGGCAAAACCCTCTTAGAATCTGCAGTACCAGATTTAAAACTTGAAAGCTAAACATACACATATGTATATAAATTCCGTGAAATATATAGTAATACACGTATAGAATCGGTGAATATTAAATTACATTAAAAGGTTCGTCGCCTACACGAAGATTTGAATTTGAAAAATCTAATTGGAGAAATAGTAACAAATTTTTATTTAATCTTATGAAACAATTCCTACATATACATATTTCAAATTTCTAACATTTTAAATCGTCTAAAGTTCTAATTGTAATATTGCTGAAATTTTCAAACTCTCTAAATTCCAAAAATGTAAAATTCAAAAGTATCTTAATTTTCGAAATTTCCAACTGAACGTTTGTACATATACCCAAAATTTTGAAATTGCCAAAATTTTAAAATTTTTATATCAATTTAAATCTTCAATGTCAATCAATATTCATCAAATGTCTAGAATTCTTAAAATTTTTGAATTTTTTAAATTGTCTAAATTTGCTGGATTTGTCACGTCGTGCAAACGATTTTTAATGAATTTAATGTCGAGTTATTTCAGACTAAAAAAACTAAACTCAAGCAAAAAAACACTGAACTCAATCATTTTCTACTATGCCGAGTTCCGTTTGTTTTGATCGAGATCAGTTTTTTTTAGCCTGAAAGAATTCGACATAAGACATTACTTAATTTTGAATGTAGCAACTTTTTTGCCTTTATGTATATTGTGTCTCTTCTGGGATACCCCAGGACTGTGTTCATGAACTCTACATTGTAACAATATTGTTAACAATGACAGTTCTAAAGCGTTCATAAACCTCGGTTGTAACCACAGCAACGTGCTTTGTATTGTTCATAAACATAAACCAAAATTTCCCCTTATTGTTACAAACGTCATTTACAACTCTACTCAATACTGCCTTTCCAGCTGTCATTAAAAGAAACAATTATGGATTCTGATCGTATTGATCAATTTACGAATGCAAATAATTTATTCGATACAAATGAATACGTGAAATGAATATTGGTTTTTGTTACGGCTGTTATTGGCACTATGACAAATTGTTTGGCTTATAGGAATGAAAAATTATGTCCGTTAAACGGCCACCTTTAGCATTGATGCAAATGTTGGTTCTCTTTTGAGCACTTTTCATGAATTGCAGTGTTTCGGTCGGAATGTGGGCAATTTCTTGCCGGATGTTGATTTTCAGATCGGGAATATAGACTGTGACCGATTGATGTTTCTTCATTGCTTTTCAGATAGCCGCATAAAAAGGCTGGTATAGTGTTAAATCGGGCGATCTGGGTGGCCATATGATATCGCTGAATGTCGTTCTTATGACTCGTCCCCAACATTTGATGCAAAATGGTCATTTGTTGAAGTTCGTCCCCTTCTTGTACCAACAACGATATTTTGATCAAAATGTTGTTTGATTGCAAACAACCAAAAGTTTATTTTCATAAAACAATTTCTGATCGCTCTTTTGGGTATATCGCTCTTCAACAAATTATACGCTTCTGTACTTCGCAAAAAAATTAAGCCGAACTGAGAAATGTCAAAAAATACGAAAATGGCACCTTTTATCGAAAACTTAATTATGACCCAAAATCGATACCGGGATAAGATGCATAATGGTCAGGAGGTATTTCACCACGGCGTATATTTTCATTTGCACAACTTCGCAATTTTGACGTCTTTCACTATGGTTTAATTTACTTATAAAAATCGTGACAAAATGGTTAACAAACGTCAAAAATCAACACGGTCACAGGCTGCCTATTATGGAATAGCGGGAACGTTATTAGGGATTTTCCCAAATAGAATTCCAACGCTGGCTAACTGGCGGCTAAAATATTTCGTATGTAGTTTTATATGATAAAACATGTGTTTGAATGTTTCATTAAATTATTAATTTTAAAATTTGATATTTATTATTAATCGCAACATACTCAATTTTATTAATCATAAAAAAAAAAGTACGGGGACATCCACTAATTTAGACAAGAAACTTCTATTTGCATGTAAAAAAAAAAATGTAATCAGCGCTGCCCACGCGTGGGGACAAATGAACTAAAATCGATTTTGGGAAAATCCCTCATACAATTTTGTCGCACCCAATAAAAAAAAAACGTAAGTATAGGTACATATGTACATATTTTAAAATTTCGTATACCAAAAATGGACGCGCCATTCCGTCGAAGAAATTGAACGAGCTACTCTGATCAAAATGTTGATCCAAAAGCAAAAATTTGTTAAAGTTTTCTTGTTGTTGACAAATGACGAAATGAAATGACGTGTTTACTAGAAAGTCTCAGGTGACTTTTTCAGGTGAATTTTAAGAATACGGGCCCTGATCCGGATCACTATGCTTGGCTAATATTTGATTGTGAATGACAATACCAAATAAGCATTTTGTTACCGTGTTTATTTTTGACGTTTATTGAGTATTTTGTCACAATTTTTGTAAATAATTTCAACCAATAGGAAAATACGTAAAACTTGTGAAGTTGAGCATGCGATTGCGAAATACCTCGTGAAGAGCCCTTTAGAAAACAAGCTTAGTAAATTAGCCTAAAGACTATGTAGTCGTTCTGATAGAAGAATAATAATTCCCTTCTTAGTATACGTAAATGCCATTATGCATAGGTAAACATTTCTGAACAATTTACAGGATCTTCTGATTCTTATGCAATATACATACATAAGCAATACCATTTCAACTAATAAAAAATGCGGCTGAGTTTTCCGACTTAAAAAGTTACAATTAAACTACATCAATCGCATAATCTAGGTTATTCATGTAAACTTTTGAATAATTTTTACCTCAGACTCAACTCAAACCAGGACTAATATATATGTATGTTACGCAACTATCACATATCCCAAAATCCGAAATACTTATAACTCTTGTTAGTCGAGATAGACTTTATGAAAGTACACCGCTTTGACTATTCAATGTCAGAACAGTCAAATATACTAAAATTAAAAGAAACTTTAATCTAATTTTGCCCTGAATAAAATGAGCAATAATAATCTTCAATTTTGTAAATTATTGCCAAACCAGGAGTACAGTCTTAATTCTTTGTTCTACCACTATCAAAACCATAATTTTAAAGATGAAAAATAAATAAATTTATATGAATGCTAACCTCTATGTTATTTGAAATTAACAAAATCTACTGAATAGGTAAAAAATAAATGAATAAGTTAGACCACCAAATCTCAAAAAATAAACGTAAACATTATTCAACTTTTTAGTGGTGAGAGCGGTGTTATAAGCAAGCTCTCTGGATGTTTTCATACTAACTATTCAGTATTTTAATCAAACAATTATTAAGAGAATTTCGCCTCGAACTGTCATCGCTGGAACAGTCAATTTGACTTTGTTACACGTGCAATAAATAAATGAGTTATGAATAAGCTCAATTTTTTCTCTCACACGATTGTTTTTATGTACAAGGAGTTGTTTATTGATTACTTTGTTAAATATAAGAATATTAGATCTTTTAAGAATCTTTTTACATTTTCCAATAGGCGTTGTCAGACGTTGGTTTGGGCCACAATCTCAATTCTCACTAATAAATAATAAAATACAAAGAAAGAAATCTACAATCTTTTTTTGAATTCTTGACTAACAAATTTTGCAGTAAACAGTCGTTAATCGACCAGCTGCCAAATTCCTTATTTAACTATCAATTATCGAGTTGTTGTTTCCGATAAAATATCGATAATGTTAAGAAAACAAATTAATTATTTATTAAAATCAAGAAATTAACGTCTAACAAACTATGACGAAATCACAATACCCCCCACTTTCTTATGGTTAGTATTTTTTAGCTTTCTTAATATTTATAAAGAAAACTTGTTTAATAAACTTTTCTGAATGACTGAATGTTTTCGCAGTTGGTTTTTTTTTTTTTTGTTTTTTTAAATAAATTGTTTGCCTTTTTTGAGAAAAATGAAAACGCAAAGAAAAATTATTATTTTCCGTACAATATTAGTTCGTTTGTTTTTTTTTTTTTTGAAGATTTTCTAATTATTTTTCCATGATAATTAGAAAATTTTCGGGTTGCTGTGGGAGATAATTTGTTTGCATTATATGGTTTTATAAACAAAGAGCGTCGAAATATCTATGGATTAACAGATTACGTATGAAGTAGTGTTTTACGAGGAATTCACATATCCTAACGTACGGATACAAGAAAAAAAGTTTGTGTTTTTGTGGTATATAATACCATATACATATGTATCATGTATGAGTATTTTGAATGGATCGAGGCGTTATACTTAGAATTATATGACGGCATAAATGACTAAATTCATATTTTAACTTACGTGAAATATTAAAACTATATTTATACACGAATTCTTAAAATAAAGTCTCATGAAATTATACAACTTTCGGTGGAGTGTTTTTTTTTTTTTAATTTACACAGAAAAGCGTAATTACTGTTATTATTGTTATATTCTTAAGATATTTTTTCATTATTTGAAAGACAGATTTATTTCCGAATGGAAGCAAAAAAAAAAAAAAAATATAATATTTTCGTACTTAAGTACATATACACAAGCACACACCCACAGATCCGAGAAAGGAACACAAGGGAAAAAAACATAATTAAATATTCAAATTAAACCAAATAAAATAAATATAAAAACTAAATTAAAACTTAATTTATTGAAATGAATAATTAAATACAAGATTTCAACTTGCCTCAAGCTAGGGAACCAACGGATATTGAAAAGTGTTACAATTTTGATGGATGTACATAATTATAAAATAATTTATAGGGACGAAACAAAATAATAATTAAATTAATGCGAGAAATATGATAATTACAAAACGTCCTTAGAGAGATTTAACCATTTTTGAAAAGGTTATTGCTCCATATATATTTATTTCCAGTTGTTTACAGCTACATAGAAACACGCCAACTGTTTAAGAAAAAGATATTAAGAAAATAATCAAAATTCCAAAATGGTCCGCAAACCAGTAAAATTAATAATTAAATCGCAAATTTGTGTACTGTTGTAGATCTGTGTAGATAGAAAAGCGTGGTAGTGGTAAATTCCGTTTTATTCGGTTGCAGTTAATAGAATTTACGATTAATATACAGCGTGAATTTGAATTTAATATTCCGAAGGAGAAGATAATTATACAATTTTTTTTGTCTTCATCAATATTAACTGTGCTTGAATAAAATATTTCTAATTGTATTTCTTCGTTTTTATAATAATAATAATAATAATAATGCTATATTCAATGTACAAGCCGTGGTTTTTGTACATCACACATATTCACAACAGTATAAAACAACTTAAAATTAACAATAATTAACATAGAGAAACTGGTCCAAGTGATGAACATTAGTTCTACTAACAGGCAAATTACCATTCGTATAGTTCTCAATGACACAAAAAATCTAATTTATAATGCAAATATAATGGTACACCTGATTTAATTATTCGGAAAATAAAAACAACAGTTCTATAGTAGTAAAACTCAATCAAGTCGCATGCAAGGATTGAATTCTTAAAGTCGGTATATGATCGCCTGAAATATCAAATAACCGTTTTGAGGAACTATCGCAAACAGAAAATATCACAAAACAAAAATAGGTGTAGTAAATAAACTTTTAACAAGATATACATGCGTACGCCAATTGGACAAAACTTTTTTATTAATCTGAGCGAATATAAACTGTGATTAACGTAATGGGCCTAAAATTGATCCTTGAGGCACCCCAGCAATTACATTACTTACGCTTGTAAAGAAAAAGGTTAGCACAAGACAGCACAATTCTAAAAAGTACAATTCCGCTAGATGCTTGAAGATTCTGGAAGGCTGAGACGGAACTTCCTAAAAATCGAAATCAAGATTAATTAGTTATTTCTAAATTTTACTTACTCAAATAAAGTCGAATTTATTTAATTTCAAATTTGGAATTAAAATCAAAAACTAAAATTAGGGCTCGTCATGAGAATTTTCGTATTTCATAATTTCGTAAATTTGACGTCTCTTCTGATTGGTTTAAATTATTTCCCCTAAATAAGCAAGAAACGTCAAAAATAAACACGAACACAGGCTACTTATTTTCGTAAATATTTATAGGTAGGACCACGCTGAAGAATTTACGGAAATAAGTAGCCTGTGAGCGTGTTTATTTTTGACGTTTCTTGCTTATTTAGGGGAAATAATTTAAACCAATCAGAAGGAACGTTAAATTTATGAAATTACGAAATACGGAAATACGCAAGGTCGTGTCGAGCCCTTTAAAACGTTGAAATATTGTCCATATATTTTGTATGAAGATATTTTTGTTGTGATATTACAAATATTTATCAAATGATTTCTGTTAAAAATTTAATTGAAATGTCTTCCTGCTAAGCTAAGCCGGTAAGTTGTTTTGTGAAAATTAAGTACAAAGATAAAAACGCAAATAAATGGAAAATTAGTAATCTTTAGGTTGAACCTTCTGTCGTTTGAGTTTTCTCTTTAGTTTTATTTATTAAAATTATTATTTTCATGTTTTAAGATAGTTTCATGTAAACTAGGTAGTGTTTTTTCCTTAACCCTCAGTCAAATGTAACAAATTTTAGCTGTTAATAATCGATATTCTGGGATTACTTGTGATTTTTAATAAATAGAAATAAAAAAGAATGTAAATTTTGGGAAATGGGCAAGATTGTCTACTGCTCATTTTCATGTAATTTATAATTCACAACAAAAAAATAATACTGAACGCAATCATCAGTCAAGTTAAGTATAAACAATAAATTAATTTAATTTACTTAAAAAAAATCACAGTAATCACAACAAAAAATTTTAAATCCAGCAATAACCATATAACGCATATACGCAGCTCAAGCTAAGCTAGAATTTCCATATAAATTTGACGTAAAATTTAGCTAGCTAAAATAAAAAAAATAAAAATTTCGCTCAAGATTTCGCTAACCGGTATGGTACAGAATTCACGCGAAAAAATTCTTTAAAATAATGTCTTGCGGATTATACTATAGATGTCACCACTATAAAGTCTCCACAATTTTTCGCAGCAAATTAAATGCACGGAACATTAATTTTACGCTAAGTTTTGACATTTATTAATTTCAAAGTGATCATTTTTGTTGTAATTTGATTATTAGTAGACCAGTGATCATTTAAATTTTTTTATAAAATGGATTATACCGGCACTGCCCAAAACACAAAATACAGAAATAACACAAACTCTCTATTAATTAACACACAAAAAACACAAAACAATTATTTGATATTCAAAAACTAGGCGCCATTAAAAAAAATAACAACTTTGACAAATGTCAAAATTTATCTCTACACATTTTGTTTAGCTCAATTTTATCTGTATCTTTTCGGAACCGACCTATACGTGTACCGACCTATACGCTGACGAATTTACGAAAATAAATAGCCTGTGAGCGTGTTTATTTTTGACGTTTCTTGCTTATTTAGGGGAAATAATTTAAACCAATCAGAAGAGACGTCAAATTTACGAAATTATGAAATACGCAAATACGAAAATGCTCGTAACGTTTTTTTTTCTGGTAATTTCTGGATTTTTTATTGGGGACTTTCTTTCTGGATTTTAACTTTTCAATTATTCTGGATTTTTCAATTTCTGTATTTTTTCAGGCAAATATAGTGATCCCTTCAGCAAGATGAGCGTTGTCGCGGGATCACTACTTTCGCCTGCAAAAAAAAAAAAGTTGAAATTCTAAAATCCAGAATAATTGAAAAGAAAAGAAATCCAAAAAAATCCAGAAAACAAATCTTTTATTTAAAATAAATGAAAAAAATTCAATTTTGTAGGCATTTTCAAACCTTTGCCATCACTTGAATCATTTGTGGAAACATCTATCAATAGAAGTGATACGATCGATACAATTCCTGTGATTTGTGTCTGCAAGATTGACGAAGCATTAAATCCGCAAGCCGCTCCAACACATTCGTCGATACCATTCTAACCCAACCAACATACTACAACTTGGTAAAACAATCAGTAGCAACTAGCAAGCGAGACGAGCGATAAAATTCCTTTGATAATCTTTTGGGCACACTTTGATAATAGGGCTTCTGACTTTTAGTTTTCTGGATTTCATTTTTCTTAATTTTTTTATTTCTGTATTTTTTTCGGAATTTACACGCTCTGCCGCACTAAGTTTATACTGGATAAATTTATATTTCATTATATATTGGATAAAAAGGGTTTATTAAACGCCTGCTGGAAGCCCTACAAATTTTTTCCCTATAGGCAATAAGAATCAACTTTCATTAAAATTTCCATTTCAGCGTTATTTCCATGGATATCGGAAATATTTAGTTCCAAAGAAATTCTCTCACGGTTATGATGTAAATATTACGAGAACCGAAACAAACAAATTAGTCTTTAATTTATAGGAAACGTATAATAGTTACAAAATACCTCTCGAAATGTTCTCGTATATCATCCATATGCATAACTATGTTG
Source organism: Tipula helvola (assembly GCA_963556165.1). Classification (NCBI taxonomy): domain Eukaryota; kingdom Metazoa; phylum Arthropoda; class Insecta; order Diptera; family Tipulidae; genus Tipula; species Tipula helvola. The sequence continues at coordinate 71,522,780 of OY744483.1, read as the reverse complement.
AATGGAGTAATTAATATTTTTTTTTTGTTGTGCATTTAATTGTTTTATTGCAACATCTTCTCTTTTTATATGTTATGAAGGCACCACTATTCTACACATAAAATGAATTTCCGGTAAAATGTATTTTTAGTTTTGTTTATAAATTTAGAGCTACACACATTATTACAAACATACCTATGTAAAGCTTTTATAGTTTTCGATGTTGTATCTTGCACTAAAAAAATGTTATGCTTTAAAAGCTTTTTTTATTAATAGATCTATACGAAAAGATATTATCAAATTAATGGGAAATGCATACATATTATGATTTTATATACCTTCAAGTTTAAACCGATAATATGTACATAAAGAAAAGTTATTATGTGAACTTTTTTTAATGTAACAATGAGGTTTAAGCAAAACTATTTAACACAAAATTTCCACTATGCTTATTTTATAGTTTTTATGATAATTGGGTCCCATTAAATTAAAATCACAACCAAAAAAAAATATTTTTACCAAAGAATTATCGAAACATTAAAATGTTTACACATAGATAAATTTATTTATCAAATCAATTTGATTATAATAATATTATGTATACATTATCGTTGCAACATACAAATTACTGAGCTTAATTTTTGTATTTTTTTTTCGGTCGCAGATTAAAATTTTTAGCAGCCAACATAACACACAGCGGGCAAATATGTACTTTTAAAGTGTTTATTTAAAACATAGAAAAAAAACATAAACAAATTTTGTGAATGTGGTATGGGTGGTTGTTTGTTGGTGGAAAATTTGTTATCTTTCATTATTTTTGGGACGCATGATAAACACAGAATGGGGAATATATTATATTATAACAACCTACCTACCTACCTGTAATAAAGTATTAAAAATTGTAAATTATTAATTAAAAAGTATGTATACATAGAGGAACTCTATTTATATCCTTTCATCGTTTAAAATAATTTAACCGGAAAAAGGTTATGAAAATTTTTAATTAAATTAAATATGAGTGCGTCTTTACGAGGAAACTGTTTTAAACATCCGAAATGCACTTGATGTCTAGTTGGTGCTGGCTTGCATGTATTTACTAATTTGCGCACTCGATCTTCTAGCTAGATAACAGTCTTGAGATTTACAGATCGTAAATACTGTTGAAAATCCATGAGAATTTTCCGTTCAGAAAGCATACACAATGTTCAGAATTTCTTTTCTCAAAAGTTGTACCGTTTGTTCAGATCACAATCTTCTGTGAGCAACGTGAGAATTGGTTGATATAATTCTTTACTCAGTGTTTCAGCCTAAACCAAACCTCACTGTGGATCATTCGAAAATGCAAAAAAAAAAATTAAACACAAGCAAAAATACAAAATGAGAATTATCGTCAATTATCTTTTGTGATCGATGTCCTCCTTGTCACTTAGCATTTCATTTTCTGTATCTCTTACCGCATATTCCCTCAAACTCCACCACCGTGATATTATTTTAAAGGCTGTCTGATAGTAATTGGCCATTCAGATTTATAGACGACCATTAATATCAAGAACATGTATTACTCAGAAATAAAACCTTTAAATGCGATTTTATTAAAGCAATTCACAAATAATGAATCGATAAACATGTCGTTGAAATTTCTATCAATAAAATGTCACAGAAATGGGAATGTCTTGCTAACTCACTGAGATATATACATGGATACGGCATAGGCAAAAATTCATGGTACAAGAAAAAAAACGAAGAAGAAGAAAAAAAGCTTGCGTCTGTGTAACAGAGAACGTATTTATTTTCCTTGTCTTGAATTGGTTTCGAATTTTCCGAAATGAAATCATATAAACCTAACCTTGTTTTTACAAATGTTTAGTAAACAAGTTTGTTTATGTTCGAAAGTTTGACGTTTCACAAATTTTTTTTTTGTTTTTATTTATTTTCCAGGCGTGTATTGAAAATTTCAAGGAAAAATAATGAGAAATAATTTAAATATTTACCGAAGATAAGTAGTGCAATGTAATGATTGATATGTTCTACGTAATTTAAAATAACGACTGGAGCGTGAGTATCTTGGACTAACTTGGACACTTTTGACATTCGACAAAATAGATGAACTTAGATTTTTGGTTGGAGTATGTCTTATTGGGATGGTTTCACATTCTTCGACTGAAGAATATGGTAAAACTCTGGATCTGTGTTGGTGGCGGCAACTTCCATATTTCGATTCGTTTTGGGGGAAGTGGCCTGTATCGCCCTTACCCCCTCCTGGTAGTTTCCCGACCTATTATGACAATTAAAACATGCTGGAAAGTAAGTATTGGGTGAACCACAACCATAACAAAATATTTTTCGCACAGCTGATGTACAACTCTTGTAGTGATGACCAATACTTGAACAATTCCAACATTTTAAATATGGATGAACTGCATGAGATGAAACATTCGCCTGATTTACATTTACTAGATTATCTGGCCGATAATAAGGTTGCCCGATATTCAAGGCATTAACTTCTTCTGGAAACTGTCGCACCGGGAATTGAGGTTTCGTCAAAATATTATATCCATTAAATCCCAAATCGAGCTCCTGTACATATTTCCTTTGCTGACACAACAATTCCGGGACGAATCCCGTCCGTGCCCATGTATCTTCATATGAAACACAACGTCTAACCATCTCGTCTATGGAGTGAAATTCTACTCCCGTCAGTTTATCTTGAAGTCCTGGCCTCATATTTTGCCTTAAAATATTGATCAGGTGCGCATCAGAAATTTGCTTTTCAAGCATTAACGATAACGATAATATTTCGTTATAAAAATCATAAAAGCTTTCACGATTCTTTTGTCGACGACTCTCAAGACACCGCATCAATTCCAAATCGGATCTTCTATCTTGGAAACGTTTAATGAAATCAGATTTGAATGAATCCCAGACAACACATAAGTTCCTTTCCAGGTAATTCCAGTACCATTCTGCTGCATTACCCTTAAGTAAATAACTTAATGCATTTACTAGTTGACTGTGAGGAAATCTATCGGCAGTGGCCAAATGTTCTACTTTAAAAATAAATCGTTTAGCAGGAGTACTGCCAGGAGATCCATCAAATGAGACATTCCACCTAGACGGGTTTGTAGAGAGCCGATTGTCCGGTGGAGCAAAATATGGTTGTGTGGTTAAGTGTGAAAATTCACTATGCCTTATTGGGTGAGTATAATCAATTGACATACTTGGAACAGAATCAGATTTAATTGGATTCTCAATTGGCCTAGTCGGCTCGAAATGCACGCGAGATGAACCGGGTTGTGACACCTGAGGCAATGTAACTGGGATCGTAATCTTTGGTTGAGGATCCTCTTGTTGTTTACGTTTTAACTTCAAAACTTGAAAAGTGAGTTCCTGCACTTGATTAATTAACTGTACTAGCATAGTGGAATTATCGATTTGTTTTTCTTCATTGTTTTCCACGCCTAATTGGTTGTTAGAAGATGTCGTAGGAGGACAAGAACCTGAATTTGTTTCGAATTGCAACATAGGACGATTGATATGCGAATCTGGAAAGAATGTACTACTGCCAGGCTGTGAAATTGTTGGAGGAATTTTCACAGATTGAGCGGCTTCTATAGACTCATTTAGCTTATCGGAATTTGTGATGAACGGTCCCAGACTTGCTAACAACTGGTTGCAGCATAGAAGGTTTCTTTTAGCTACCTCCCCATATGTCCCGGAATGAGTTGCGCGCTCCAGCCTACCAGAGATGTGGATTAGTCTAGACTCAATTTCATGAGTTAATAATTTTTGTGCATCCTCATCCAGTTTCTCAAGACGTTCAATGTCATTTTTGATTAAAGGTAGCTTGGCACGACAATTTTCAATTTCGAGATCTGGACGTTTACCAGTAGCCCGATGCATTCTACTAGGAACCTGCTTGATTCCTTTAAGCTCCTCTTCCATGATACTCTGTAATTGGCTGAGTGAATCTGTTGCATTGGCATCTAATTCCCGTAATGCAAATTCGACATTTACCTCGTCTTGTTTCAAAGCAAATATGTCCATTTTAAAATAACTTGAATTCCTTTAATGCTAAACTGATTAAAAAAAACTATTACGACTAATGATGACTTATAAAATTTGTTCCCTACCGGATGTGTATCACGGAATGACAATTAGAGAATAAACTAACAAAATATAAAAAAAAAAATAAAAATTTTCTACGTTGCAAATCTGGCTACTAATGTTTATTATAGCTGCTAATTGCTAACTTATAAATCTTATGCGAATAAATTTCCAAATTTAGAAGATAATACCAAAAAAAAATATATATATACACTACTCCAAAAAATTAAAGGAACACTAATTTTTTTCAATTTTTTTAGTGTTTTTTGAAGAGCTGTATCTTTGTAAAATACGGTCGTACAGAGATGAAAAGAAAAGCATTTTAAAGCTTCAAATCTCTAGTTTTGAGACTTTTGAGCGGAAAATTTTTGTGAGATACCGTTATCACGCAATCATAAGAAAGAGCGCGAAATAAAAAAAATTCGATTTTTTTTTTTTTTTTGTAAGGATCCATGGGCGCCGGAAATTTTTTTTAAGTTAAACTAATGCATAGGTCGGTTAGCCTGTTAATTAGGCGTAAATTTAATTTCATTCTGGTCTCTCTATGTCAACTTTTTGCTGAGATATCTGACTTTGAATCAAAAAACATCCTTTTGGCTTTGATCATCGATATCTCAGCAAAAAATGATTGCACAGTAAACTTTAGGGCAGCTTTAAAAACTTCAGTAAATTTCCTACAAGACCCTTTAATGATTGTTGAGAACGAATTTTTTTTTCACCCTCAATACTGATTTGAAAAAAGTACAAAAAAACGACTTTTTAGGTTGTCTTAGTAAATCTACCGTTACTTTACAAATATTGATGAAAAGACTAATGTTGCCAGGTCATTTTACAGTTTAATGTACTCCTAATAGCCCTGTATTATTTTCAAATTGATCCACCCAACCGTTTTTCCGGACAGATTGATCAAAGTTTTACAAAACAATTAAAGGAACGACTGATCATCAAAATAAAAAAACGACTTTTTTGTTTTTTCACATTTTGCGTTAGTTATTTGTTAACCCTTAAGCTGAATTCACCAGATTTGTCCATTGAGCTCGTCAAGAAAATGACAACTTGACGGAGTTAAAAACCGAGTTAAAAATATGTAAAAACATAATTAAAAATGTGTAAAATATATCTAAAACGAGAATAAGCAAAAGAAAAAACAATGTTGGTATCTCTGAAATTTTGTGTCCAGCGAGATAACATATTTTTAACTCGGTTTTTAACTCCGTCAAGTTGTCATTTTCTTGACGAGCTCAATCGACAAATCTGGTGAATTCAGCTTTAATGATCGTAAGATTTTTTTTGTAATACGTTATAAGAGACGACAGAAAATTAAATAAAGTTCTGCAATTTGACGAATTACTATAGAACTTGGCCATTTCTTATCCGATTTTAGTGAAATTTGGTATACGTTATTGAAATGGGATTCTAAAACGATTCGTGGATGAAGTTCTGGGAAATGGCCAACTAGGAAGGAACTTGGCCATTTCTTATCCGATTTTGAAGAAATTCAGTATGTACGATGGAAATGGGATTCTTAACTGATTTTTGGATGAAATTCTGGAAAATGGTCAACTAGGGAGGAACTTGGCCATTTTAAGAAAAAGGAGATTCTAAAGTGATTTTTGGATAAAGTTCTGGAATATGACCAACTCGGATGGAACTTGGCCATTTATTAACCGATTTTGATGAAATTTGGTATGCGCAATGGAAATGGGATTCTTAAATGATTACCGGATAAAGTTCTGGAATATGGCCAACTAGGATGGAACTTGGCCATTTCTTATCCGATTTTGATGAAATTCGGCATGTACGATGGAAATGGGATTCTAAAATGATTTTTTGATAAAGTTCTGGAAAATGGCCAACTAGGAAGGAACTTGGCCATTTCTTATCCATTTTTGATAAAATTTGGTATACGCGATTGAAATGAGATTCTAAAATGATTTTTTGATAAAGTTCTGGAATATGGCCAACTGGTATGGAGCTTGGCCATTTCTTAACCGATTTTAGTGAAATTACTCCTCCTTCAAACTAGCCTGGGACCGTTTAACACATTATTTCGGGCTAGTCTGTTTTTCCATTGCTCTCCCCGAGCTACCTCCTGTCTTATGGGAAACTATCAAAGTCCCTCTTTTTACTCTTAAGGACTCCCTCTATGTATCGTGAGACGAGATCCCACCAAACAGCTGTCGTAGCATAATGTTCACCGCCATTTCAGGCGTCCAAATACCCACCTCTAGCTCCAGTTCTGTTCTTCTGTCCTGCCATGCTAGGCACCGGAAGAAAGTGTGCTCTACGTCATCCTCCGTACCTGCGCAGTATAGGCATTCTGCCGACCTTACTTTCCTCATTTTAAAAAGGTATGCACGGAAGTACCCGTGACCGCTGAGGAATTGGGTCAGGTAGTTTCCGACCTCCCCGTGCTTTCTTTCCACCCATGGGCTTATTTGTTCAATAAGCCGCGCTGTCCACCTGCCTATAATTCCTTGCTCCCATGCACTCTGCCACAGCTCCAAGGTGCGGCCCCTCCCTTCCAGACTTGCTGCTTTTCGTCCAACCTCCGACTTTCGCTCGTATGTATATTTCCGCTCCTTTGCCAGAAGATGTATTGGGATGCACCCAGCTATTACGAGGATAGCTGCCTCGGAAGCTGTGCGATAGGCCGATGCCACTCGTAACGCACTCCGTCTTTGCACTTGGGATAGCCTCTTCCGATATATTTCCTTTTCCAGGGAGTCTGCCCATACTTCCGCCCCGTAGAGAAGGACAGATTGGACGGCTGACATTAAAAGCCGGCGTCTGCTAGCTTTCGGGCCACTAACATTAGCCGTTAGACGACTTAGAGCTGTAACCCCCCTCGCAGCCTTGTCTGCAGTCCGCCTGATGTGCTCGAAAAGCTCATTTTACAGTCAATGTAAATACCCAAGTATTTGACTACTGGCTTAACATTTATGACGTTGCTACCAACCCACATCGGGAGAAATGGCTGGATTCTCCTTTTCGTCAAAATAGCTATCTCGGTTTTATTGAGTGCTAGGGCTAGACCGTGCTGTTCCATCCATCCATTTATGGTTCGCATTACCTGGTTTAACTTCAGTTGCGCCTGCTTTGAAGCGTGCGCAGCAATAATCACCGCCACGTCGTCCGCGTAACCCACCAAGCGAGTCTCGTCGGGTGTCTCTATTCTTAGCAGACCGTCGTAGAAAATATTCCAGAGGTCGGGTCCCGGTATTGATCCCTGGGCTGCTCCCGCGGTAACCGCCATGCTTCGCTGCCCTTCTTCCGTATCATATGTGAGGATGCGGTTCCTCATATAATCATCCAAAATGCGCGCTAGATAAGCTGGAATATGGAACTGGTGCTCCATGGCATCGATTATATCCCTCCATCTGACCGTGTTAAAGGCGTTTTTCACGTCCAAGGTCACCAGCAAAACAATGCGCCGCGAAAAGTGGTTGTAATCCTCCGCTCTCTTCATTGCTTCCGTAACCTCTTTGATTGCGCCGATCGTGGAACGCCCAGCTCTAAAGCCATATTGCCTAGGCGAGAGATCTCCTGCTGCTTGGATCGCCGATATGAGTCTTGCTCGGATTAGCTTCTCAAAAACTTTGCCAGCCGTATCAAACATGCATAAGGGGCGAAAGGATGAGGGTAGCTCGGGGTCCCCATCTCCTTTTCTAATTAGCACCAGCCGTGCCCTCTTCCATTTGAGGCTAAAAACTCCTTCCATTAGGCAAGCGTGGTACATCTCTAGCATCATTTTAGGATCTTGCTGGGTAACGAATTTCAGGACTTCATTTGGAATTCCATCCGGGCCAGGAGCCTTCTAATTTTTTTAAAGACGAAATAGCGTTCTGTAGCTCTGTCTCTGTAAAAAGTGGAACCTCTATTTCTTGCCTTGCTGTTATTAGTTCTCTCACTGGTTGACTTGGGAAGAGAGTTCCAACAATGTTTTCAGTGGTGCGAACATCCATTACTCGTGTTGGTAGCTGGGCTCCTAGTTTCTGCGTAACTATTTTGTAGCCCAGTCCCCATGAGTCTTCGTCAATATCCTCTATAAGCTTCTTCCAGCATCGATTTTTGCTCTCATTTATTTTCTAAAAGCTCAGCTTTGAGCCTAAATTCTTCGAAAGCGCGGCCAGCTTCAGCACGATCTCTTATTCGCTGGGCCTCTCGTCGGAGTGCAAAGCATCTCCTTCGTATGTCCGAGATTTCCGCTGTCCATCAATACACAGACGGTTTGTTGTGTCTTGGTCTCTTCCTTGGCATGGATACCTCATATGCCGAGACAATAAGACCCATGGTGGACGATACCTAAGCCTCAGTCACAGCTCTTCCAACCGTTCCTATTATATTGCTCGCCATTTGCTGCTTGCCATTCTTTAGCACTTCCCTGAACCGCTCAACGTCCATTTTTTGCAGGTTCCATCTACAAGGTTTATCCCGCAAGTCGCTCCTGTTGATCGTCCTAAACAATAAAATAAAACTACAAGAAAATTGTCCAAAATTTAAAACTACTTCAGGAAGCCTATTTGAAAACAACAATGCATTTTGTATTAAAAACAAGTTTGTAATAATTTTGTATTCACTTTATATACAGCGATCGAAGTAAACGGACCAAAATAAAAACCAGCGATTTATATTTGTTTTCATAAAAGGAAAAAAAGGGAAAATATTTGTATAAGGTCAAATGAAGATAGGGTTTTATTTAAATCAAACCTGCGAATAATAGAAGCCCTCTTCATCAAGTTTCACAGCTCCGTTGTCTCCTGCCAACTTCAAAAGCAATGTACTGGTGGTTACTGCCGCAGTAATCCTCCATAACCCTCCAGTTCAGGATGTATGGCACTAGGGCCTCCGATGCAAGGGTGATATCGGGGTTCGTCCTCGTGCAGCCCGGCCTCCGAAACGTTGTTGCAGAGCCGCTGTTCAGTAACAGGAGTCCTGTTCGGGCAGCCATCTCTAGGATCAATCTTCCTCTCGTGTCTCCGTTTGGCATTCCCCACTCAGGTGCTCTTGCATTGAAATAACCAGCTATCACCAGATATCCCGTCATCCTGAGGATCTCATCTTCCAATGCCTCCAACTTTGCTATAAACTCCGCGATGCTTTCATTAGGGGTAAAATAACAGCTAAAGTAGGTTATGCTTGCTGTTTTCACCCATACGAAGCCCCTCCCTGCACCATGGTGTTCAACATGCACACCTCCCTTAAGTATCCATATGGCCGCTGTGTCTAATTGATCTGAGTACCACCCAGTCGCCTCCTTATTCCGATACTGCTCACTTAAGATGAGCAGCTCGGCCCCGTTCTCTACTACCAACTGTTGCAAGAGGTGGTCAGCAGTCCAGCTCCTATTCATATTTCCTTGTAGGATTCTGATCATAGCCTGTTCTTAGCCACCTGCAGTGCCTCGCGGTACACCTGACACTTGCCAGATCCTGGAAAGTGTTCGAGCTCCGCCTGATCAAACCCCTTTTCCTTGCATAGCATGCAATTTATTTCGGCGGTACACCCTCTTGCCTTGTGCCCGGCCCCGAAACACTTGTAGCACAGATTACTTCGATCTGGGCCTTTACAGTCCTTGGCCATATGGCCATACCCTGAAAACCTAAAATACCGTGTAGCAACTGCCCTTTCCCGCACCCTGCAGTACACCCAGCCGATTTTAATCCTCTCTTCTTTTAAGAGCTTGGCTGCCCAGTTGCTGGTCATCTGTATGATGGCCACTTGCTTCCCTCTGGGGCAAGGGAAAAGGTTAATTCTTATTTTCTAGTCTGGCATTTCCCTCTTCAGTGCTGCTGCAACTTCTGGCTCCGTCGTAAATCCATCTAGGTCGCGGATCTCTATCGACACATTAGACTGTAGATTTAGGATTTTGGCCTGATCCCCTAAGGCATCTCTCAGCGCGCCACAAAAGCCATCTTTAACCTTGCTGTTCGACCCCAGTTCCAGGAGAATGTCCCCTGTTTTGGTCTGCCGGATTGACTGAATCTCTGTCCCGGATTCTTCAGGTCTGACCTTACTGCGGATCTCACCTAGGACCTCTGCATAAGATTTTCCCTTCGCTGGTCTTATGATCAGCGCTTCGGGCTTAAACCTACGACGTTTACCACTCGTACTTCCATTCTGCGTTTTTTTTATCGTAGAGCTTTCCCCGGGCTCAGCCGTGGACTTAGTACTTTCCGGTTTCCTAATATCCAACTTGTTGGCTTCTGGATTTTCCCGTCTCCTCTCCCTTCTGGGCAACTGTCTTTCCCAGGCAACTTCTCCTGGGATGAGTGATGTCTCGTCCCTAACCTTCTTCTCTTGCTGCTTCTGCTCCTCTGCAGGGCTCGCTGCAGGGCTCTTCTGACTGCCTGATGTATTGGGAGTTCTATTAAATTGCTGCAGCCCTCCACCTTCAGATGAAAGAGTTTCGGATCTCCTCTGCGTTAATATACCGTACGCAATGATGCTAAAAACTTCCTCTAATTCCATCAGCCCCATCTTAATATTGTTAGAAATATTTTTTTGCTTGAAAGTTGCGGCCTTCATCTTGTTGATGATGTTCTTGCCCTTCTGTAGTAACTCTTCCTGCTCTGCTCTATTTACCGGGGTGCATGGCCGTTCTGCAAACAGGTTTCTTCCTATTCTTGGAACCTCCGCCCTCTGGCTACCATTCTCATTACCCTCTTCACTGCCTTTGACACTGCACGGTGGCGTATCGTTCTCACTCACCATGTCCACTGAGGTTTCTCTTGTTTTATTAGATGGAGGGGTCCTCTGTATTCTTGCGTTTTTTTTTTAAATGTTTTCAACGTTTTCCTCAGCACTTGTAAGGTCTACAATTTCTACCGTTTCTCCATGCGTCTCCACGGAGCCACTTGGCTGTTGCGGCACTATTAGAGAAGCACCATCCTCCTTTTCATTAATTAATTTATTGGTTGTATTCATTTCTGTTCCCACGAGTAGCACGAGAAAAAAAGGTCACCTACGACAGAGCTCTGTATTATCATAGGAAGGCTATGATTTAAACCGGAAGTCGCCTAAAATCGGAGTTCACATACTAGCGACTAAGCATCCCCTTAGCCATGCAGCTATCGGCGTATGTAGTGCCACCTTAGCTTGGCTGTGCTACCTTTTGGTCCACCCCGGGTATTTGATTTCCCCGGTACCTGCCATATCTGGCGGGCTGTCCCCTATCCGCCACCTGGGGAGGCGCCCGATGGGGGAGCTAGCCAACCCCACAAGGGATTTAATATTTAATATTTACACCAGAAATGAAACGATCCATTATACATATTGCATTGTGTGATCGTAAAGTGAAGTTGAGATTATCAATCAACTGAGATTGTTGCCATCGTAAACGTTTCCTATGGAAAACCTAAATTTGCATATGGAAAAGCTAAAGCAATCAGGGAAACGTATTCGCTTACTATCGATTGGAAACGCGAACGAGTCACCGTTTCACGGCAATGTTTGGAAAAAAAAAATTTTGGAAAGTCGTTGGATGAAGTGTATTAATTTAAAAGGAGATTATATTGAAGAATAATTAAAAACATTGCCAAAAGCTTGCGTTTTATTATCAATACAGAAAACTTTACAGTCCATGCAATAGTACGAAAGTAAAACACATGTGTAGCTTCTTGGCACCAATAATATTTACAAGACATTCAGCAGCAAATTTGAAGTTAGCGACCTTACCCGAGGACATATGTACACGACAATTTTTGATTATTGTGTGTAAGGTTTAACCTAATCCACAAGCATCACCTTACCTATTGGCCAAAATCGTACGTTAGATCTTCACTTTCTCTTGCATGTAGCTGTAGTAAACTGAGCAAAAATGAATTGTATTTACTGAGCTCACGGTGTTCCTAGGCTCATATCACATCCGGACACATTTTATCATTTAAGAAGACCACAACGCTTTCTAACACAGCTCATAGTTGGTAAAACTATCACGATTCTGGGTTTTGCATCAACGAAAACGAAATACTTCAGATTTCGTGAATCAACTTCACATACAATCGAGCCCAATAAACATTTTCGTTTTTTGGTATATACGCATGAATAATCGATAGAACGACTCATTGGGTATGCGATAATCCGATTTCTGTTCCAGCTTCTATTCCCAGCGATAGCCGTGTCCAATCGCAAGAAAGTCTGTAAACTAGCCTGCTTAGGACTATATTGAGATAGCCGCCGCGCCTTTATTCTGCTTGTTTATCGCAAAGCAATTCTGGAGAATTTACAGATTCATTTTTTGTATAAACGCAGGTATATTCAATAGAACGTCCCTATGGTTGTGCGATGATTTAGCTTCGGCTAAAGCCATATACCTTCGCAAGAAAGCCTATTGAATATCCGCTTGGGAATGTATTGAGAATTGAGGCATCGCACTTTTATTCTGCTTGTTTGTCGCAAATAATTTCAGGAGAATATTCTAGCGGCCGACGCGGGAATAGTTTACGGTAATTATGTTCACTATACTATTTGTGCTCCTAGCGAAAGCCTTTCCATTCATAAGGAGGCCCGTTGGTAGATCGGCTAGGGCAAGCTTTGCGATAGCAACTAGACTTCACTGAGTTGCTTAAAATAAATGAAAATTTTAATATTTATTAACCCGACCACAAACATCTGATCATTTTCAAGGGTCGGTTGCAACAGGGCTGCATCTTTAAAATAATCAGTTGTTCATCCATCATTTGTTTGATTGAAACCGTTCGGTTTAATAAATATTAACATTTTTTGTGGAACAAATAGGGGTTTTTGTTTTGAATAAGTTACGATAATTCCACTGTGGCCCTCGCAGATAATTTAAATGTCCTTACATATTTTTCTATATATTCCTTATTTACGTAAATAAATTTAAATAAAATATTTTCAAAAATTAATTAAACGTAATATTTATTGTATTATACATATAAGTTTTAAATTTATTGCAAGGTTTAATTCAGTTATTTGTAAACTTTTAAGTTCAGTACAAGTTTATTTAGCTAATTATATTTAATAAAAAATAAAATAAAAAAATAAATGTTTACGAGACGTCCTGTTCGGATCGGTATATAAAATCATTTAATATACTATTAAATTATAAGTTAAACTTATTAAAACTTAATTCGAAAAGTCACAATATAGAGTATTTCAGGTAGTTTTGTTAATTCCATACGATATTTCGCATATGAATAAATAAAAATAAAAATTTAATTTTCTTTACGAGACTTCCTTGAAAGCCGCTCTTCTGTGTGTCTTATCCAGCTTTTTATCATATGTTTTTGTCTAGCGTTGTAATAGTGTAGCCTCTGAATTTTTGTTTAATGATTTAAAACATTAAATTTTTTAAATTTGTTAGTGCCCTAAATTCTAATTTTTTAGCAGCTCCTGCCCAACGAAAATCAACCAAGCATTCATCAGTTGCAATTTATTTTAAAATAACCGAATGTGCCTTGCTCTCATCGTTGAATCCGAAATCATTAATAATATCAGTCTGAAACATATTTATGTATTTATAATTGGACAAATTTACGTATTGATTATATCGGTTTTTAAACTTACCAATTGTTGTTTGTATCCATCGATTGCCATGATATTTTCATCCAGCGTCTGAAGCTGAACACCTGCTTTTAATGGTAAGTTAGGTATAACCTTAATTATGTTTGTCCTTGAAGCTAGTGATGGTGCAATGCCTATTTGATTAAGGCTCGCTTTAAGCCAGTCCAATTTTATTTGAGTTTGGGTATTTTGATTTAATATGTTAGTTTCGAGGAACTGTATGTGTTTATTTTTTGGCTCTAATTTTTTTTTCCAAGAGAATTGTTTTGTCTTTCAAACAACTGTATTGCACCTCTAACAGCTCCAGTCCTATTACAAATTAATTTTAAATAAAATTAATTTACTTAAGTAGATAAAATAATATATTATGAACTCACTCTGTTTATAGTCAAGATTATTATTCTCGGATATCACCTCGACCACATTATTTTGGTGTTCCTGCTCAACGGGGCCTGAATTGAAAAATAAATTATGGTAATGTGAGCATTGTAAACTTATATATGACTTTAAAGTGTTTTTAATTAAAAAATTATTTTCACGAGATCAACTAAAATGAATAAGCGAAAACTAATAAAAAAATGAAATGTATCTTGTTGAATTAAAGTAATACCCTTAACAGGCTAAGAGTTAATAATATACCAATTCAGTCAATCTTGAAATAAAGCGATATTCACTTAGCCTAAAAGCTATATTTATCTAATCGTGTTTTTGTATATTGCATAAACCGATTTAGCTAAATCAGATTTATTAATTCATAGTCTGTCAATTGAGTAATAGGTTTTTGATCATTCGTTTTATTTAATACAAATGCTGCTTAAGAGTTAATAAAAACTCATATTAAACTAAGTCTGGCTATGGAACTACTAATAAATACCTATTTCTGACGTATCCCCCAGGTGCTCTCGTTCTGCTGGACCATAATGACCTGCAAAATATTTGGTATTAATATTCTCATCAGTGAAAAATTTGACTGCCTACTTTTTGAATCTTGATGTCCCGACTGAACAAAATTTACATCATTTGAATGGAAATAGCTCCTAATTTTCTCAGCTAAGTGCAAGTCATCAGGTAAAGATGTAGTTTCAGGTTCTGACTCTAATTCTGACGTCATTCTCAACAAATCATTTTCTTGTTGTACCGCTTCAGAATAGCTAACTAAAATGAAATAATAATTTGTTAGGTTACTCAATAAACAAACAAGTTTACATAATTTTGCAATACTTACCTACATATATCGCTTGTTAAAATTTGAAATTGGTCGGTTTTACCCCAGTTACAAGTTGGCTCTGCTCTTGATTTTATCGCTGCTACAAGCGATTTCGACGATAATTTTTCAGGCCAATGCAGCGTTTCGTTTTTCACCCAATTAGAGGGGCACCGAAATATTTGTTTTTTCCTTCTTCTACAGTTTTTATTATCAATAAGATTCTTTCGGCTTTTTATAGACACAATATATTAATAATAATGGCATTCACAACATTTTCGACTTGTCAATCAGAAAAATGAAGAGGCCAGTCATTTATAATATATCTACCAAAAAAAGTAGAATATTGGTAGATATATTATAAATGACTGGCCTCTTCATTTTTCTGATTGACAAGTCGAAAATGTTGTGAATGCCATTATTATTAATATATTGTGTCTATAAAAAGCCGAAAGAATCTTATTGATTTAATACAGACAACTAAACTTCTCTTTCTAGTTTTTATTATATAATACATGGTCGTGTAAATTTTTAATTTTTATTTTAAATATATTCTATAACAAATAATTTAAATTGTATTATAGGTAAATACTAATTTATCTATGAACTCTTTTCTGATTGTTGCGTGTGTAATAATTTAAAGAAATAAAATTGATTTGTGCTTATTTTAATGGAAAACAATTTGTATTTTATATTTTGTTTATTTAAACAGTCAACTTTGGATGACAGTTTTCCGTTTGAATAATAAATGTTTATATTCAAGGAGTCAAATGGTGTAGCGAAAGCTCAGTTAATTTGCATTAGTTTGTTGGCATATATTTTAATATGATTGTTGTCATAAATACTGAATAAATATTTATATATATAATTGTCGTTTGTTAAAAACCACTGATTTTTTATGTTATTTTTTAGAGAATAATTTTCAAAAACGATTTCATTAAATTCATCTCTATTATTTTTACATTTTAAATATGGGAATACTTTATCGTCGTTATATATTTTGCAATAATTTTGCATTTCAATAGTTCGATTTACAACTTGTTGAAGCTGGTTGTGCCCTTTTTTGATCATTCGCTTTATTTGAAACATGAAACTCTCAAATGGAAAATTAATGAATTCATCCAGGTTACCATATAACTTTACGTCGTCCGGCAAATGAATTAAGTTATGTACATTATATGAAATGTAACACGATCCATATATACTTTTAAATCCATTTAAAAAGTGTTCAATAAGGTCTTTTGCCAGGTTAATATATTCTTGACACATCACTTTGTCGCATAAAATTCTTATAGCACAACTTAAGTCTAAAAAATTTTGATACACTTTCTCCTTTAATACGCTTTTTAAACATAAAGGCCCTGTGTAGAGTAGAAAAGAACGAAATTCTGTAGCTTTCCACATTTTATACTGCTCTATTTTTCTAATTTTCCTACATATTTCTTTTGGTCTTCCATTCTCAGCTTTTCCTAACATATAGTTTATTTCGTTGCAATTTGATGTAAATAATCGAACAGTTAGTGGACCTTGGAGCCATAAATCTATTAGTTTCTTGGTCACTCCTAATAGCACTAAATGCATGTAGTCTAAAGGGAATTGTGTTACCATTCCAATATTCAGATCTCCTAAAATAGAATCTAATTTATGATGTTCTTCCTGATGTCTCTTTAGAAATTGTTCATCAGTCCGTAACGTACAGCTAAACTCCGGAAAGCAAATTCTCCTATTTTTAAACTCCCCTTCTGTAGTACATTTTGTGCATCCAAAATAACCAGAGTGGCCCTTTGTACCTTTGATAAATGAAAGTGCAGGAGCATCACAGGTAAATGCCCTTAAGACAATGTATTTACTTGTTCCGTCAACTAAAATATCAGAATTGTTTACTACTTTCATTTCATCTACAAATGGCTTCAAAAATTCGTTAGCATACTCCGGTTTAGATTCCCCAAAATAAAGGCCTATTAAAAATGGCGTAACATTTTCCAAATTTCGAATAAGTCCAAGAATTGGCCAAAATCCTACGTTTGTGCTCTTACTAATTGGAAGCCCATCAATACATATATCAATTAAAATTGTTGTTAGTTTTGCTTCCCTATATTGAGCTAATTGATGCTTTAATGATTTCAACAAACCTATATGAGAGTAGGTGCCTTTCGATAGAACTGATACATCAGTACTAGTTGGTGTTTCTAATAAAGTTCGGCTATCTTTGGGTAATTGGATACCTTTAATTCTAAGAATTGCTAGGAGTTCGTTCATTGCTGTTGCTGTAATGACATTTTTTATTTTCCATTTTGCAAGAAGTGTTTGCCACGATTCGCTGAAATCAACGTCAATTTCGCTAGAAACGTCACTAGAATTATTACTGTCAGTTATTTCTTTACTAACATCAGAGTCTTCTTCAACTATATCGACTGTGTTATCTAAAATAATAGGCACAGAAACACTCGTTTCAATTGCACTTTCATTGCTTCTTTTATAATTATTCTCACTTAATTTGCAAATTTTTCTCTTAAATGTTCTTTTTGATATCCCCCAAGTTTTCGCGAATTCACTCATTATGTATCATTAAAACACAAAAAGGGAAGAAATTAAAAACTAATGATTAGAATACAAATTTCTAACTGAAACAATTTAAAAAAACCAAAATATTGCTGTGTATTACGCACGCGCACACTTATAAAAAAACAACTGTATACGTACCAATTTTTATTTATTTATTTTGTTTCTATAACGATTAATAATTCGTAATAATTTCGAAGTTAAAAAACAATTTAACGCTTTACAACAACTTCACTCGTAATACTAATTACATAATATGCATAATGTAAGTGCACCCAAAGAATTTTTTTATTTTAGTTTTATATTAATGCAACGCAGGTCTATCTTGTTTAAAATGTTTATAAGGACTAATTATCTTACAAAATAAATTGTACCATACACCAAGATTCTCAAAGGATATCGCAATAGGTCACATTTGCGATAAACAAATATAATGAAAATGAAGAATGTCCCCGTATTGTTGCCGCAATAGGAAAATAAACAGGAAAGAAAAAAAACACTGTCCCAATATTTATCGAAGCAGGAATAACTCACGGTTATACTTTGTGGTCAATGGTATGGGCTACACTGCATCGTACATAAAAAAGAATATGATCTTTATTCGCAATCTTTATCGTAAATCATTACTTTAGGAGATCATTCTGATATCCCTAAATATATTTTATTGAGAAACCATAGTTTTATCAACTGACAATACAACACGGTAAAATATTGAGTGAAAGAGTGAGAATAGTCTACAGAATATATAAGTGCGAACTGTTACAGGATATTCAATTATGAATATTCTATAACATATACAGTATTCAATCTTTCAGAAAGGCATTGCGTTTTTCTGGGGAGGTTGCCTGCCGATAATTCTATAGATCTACTTGCGGAGTGTACAGCACAGTAAAACATATTGTTTAAGAATGAAAATAACCTGCGGTTTACCCAAAATAAACCTGTTTAGGATAGTCGATGCGGTATATTCTGTAGAATATACTATTTTTATAAGTTATCGCAAAATGTTTATTGGGGAGTGCTTTAATTTTATTTAAAAGACAACTGAACAGTCATTCGTCTCACTCATACGCACCTTTGACAATTAATGAAAAGCAAAAACAAAACAATTTTTTGACAGAGTTCTAGTATATATAATGGTTCGATGATTTCGCCGTTATAGTCAAAATTTGCGGCCCATTTCATTACTTAGACTAACAGAAAGCAACGAGCACAAAAACCAAAAATAATTTATCACATTAAATGGCAAACATTTGAGATTGAGAATAAAATATTACACTTGGTTGGTTAAAATCCACCCGCTTTTCACAACTGGCAAAACCACAATATTCCGAAGTCTGGGTTAATCTCAAAATATAAACATTACTAAACGTATTTTTATTTTTAGATGCTTTTATTATTTTCTATTTAGCATTTCCCATTTTATTTATTACCATGCCTCAGTAGACGAAGGTAAGTACTACACCTCTAATGACACATCATTCTGTAGTTGATGTATATTTGTCAACAGTTACTAGAACATAAGTTTCTTCATTTTCTAGATCTACCTCTATAGGTTCTTCCATCAATTTTTGCGGTTCCACAAATAATGTTAAGGATTGAACAAATCCAAATATGGCTAGTAAAATAATAACCAATGTTCCAAACGCCTTCATCTTCAAAAAATATTTAGTGGATATTTACGCTTGTGGATATTACGTTTCAAATTTCTGATATTAACTGAAGTAAATGAAAAAAACTGATCGCTTTTATACGCGAATTTATTACAATGAATCATCCAATTGTATATAGTAATTTAATAAAAAAACAAAAAAAAATTGAAATATTTAACAACAAGTACATTTTAGGAAACACTTGTATCAACACAAATAATGTGATCAATGTCAAATTATTGTTTGCGGGTATAAAAATAATAAATTAATGCGCGTGTTTTGGATAAAGTCGCAATATTGTTGCCAGCGGCTGAAAAAGTTATTTAAAGCCTGAAACTGGGACAATATGGTGCAAGAAAACCTTTAATCAGGTCATTTTATAAAGTTTTAAGTTTGAACATTCTTTTCCATTGTCACAGAACTTTTGCTGATGAATGAACATTGTTTAATTTTGGGATTGGATACGACTTTTTGTGTTTGACATATTATTTCACCAGGAGTTGTATCACATTCTAAAGTTTTTTAAAACATTCAATTTCAGAAGCAATCATAAATTTTAAATGTGTCGGATTTACATGTATCACTTTAGAATGTCATCGCGGAAGTATCTTCCAAAGTAAATTCAAGTAGAAGCCGCTTTAATTTTAATCACTGTTTGATTTCTTTTGGTTTATGCCAGTTCAGATTGGTGAGACGTGAAGAAAGAAAACTGAATGCTGCTGATACAATTCTTGGGGAATGGTTGAAACGACGTTCAGGTCAATCGAGAAAGTTCAGAACAGACGATTTGCAAATTTTTGTGGATCAGACAATACTTAAACTGAAAACGAACTTGTGGTAGCATTAAATATTATACAAGCAGAAAATGGGAAAGATTCAGAAAGAAGGAAAATGGATTCCACATGTGATGAAAAAAGCGGATATCAAAAATTGCTTCAATTCGTTTGCTTTCTCGGTACAAAAAAAAAAGTTATCAATAACAACTATTCGATTTAAACCGTGTATAGAACCAAAAATGACAAACAGTTGCGAATAAACGAAGCACAGTTAGTTTCCAGTCCAACAATGTTCGACCTCATTTAGCTACATATTCAGCGCATATTGTTCCTGCCGATTATCATATGTTTTGTTCTATGTAGCATGGCTTAGCTGATAAACACTTAAAAACATACAAACAAGCTTACAAATGAATCGATGAATGGATTACATCAAAACCAATCGATTTCTATGGAATTCACATATTGCCAGGATGAAATACCTTATAAAATGGCGTGTATTTATGGATAAACGCTTTTAAAATTTTCTGAAAAACGGAAATAACCTGGAAAAAGGCGAATTTACTTTTTTCATTATTCAAATATCCGCTATGTATAAAAAAAGGCGCTACAGTCGAGTGAATGATGAATTTTGCATAGTAACCGAAATAAATACTAATGGGCATATTTGGTTTTGATTTTACAGGTAAATGGTCAAATATAATATAAGGCCGTAACAGTGTCTCTATAATATCGTTTGTCATATTGTTTATTACGTTTGAAATATATGCGGCTCGACCTGTCCTTTTTTTCTTTTTCAGCTTTGAAAAGATATTGTAAAAATGACATGCGGTACAAGACACTGTAAATGTAAAACTTAATAATACAACTTTACCCTCGCCTGGCAACTGATTAGGCTCAGCCAAATCGCCTGGCCTAGATCTCAAACATCGAAAATTCAAGCGACATACTTCACTTTGAACAGCCTACATATATTTTAGTGCCTCTCCAAAAAATTCGAGGAAGGCCCGAAATTTCCTAGCTAAAGTGTGTTTCTAAAGTGAATCATCAAAACTTCTCATCTGAGAACTAGGAAGAACAGTCATTAAAAGTAAAGCAGGTTCTACTGGAATTTACTTTGAAAGATATTTAACACATGTAAATCCAACACATGTAAAATTTATGATTGCTTCTGAAATTGAACGTTTTAGAAAACTTCAGAATATGTTACAACTCCTGAGTGAAATAAAATGTCAAACACAAAAAGTCGTATCCAATCCCAAAATTAAACAATGTTCATTCATCAGCAAAAGTTCTGTGACAATGGAAAAGAATGTTCAAACTTAAAACTTTATAAAATGACCTGATTAAAGGTTTTCTTGCACCATATTGTCCCAGTTTCAGGCTTTAAATAACTTTTTCAGCCGCTGGCAACAATATTGCGACTTTATCCAAAACACGCGCATTAATTTATTATTTTTATACCCGCAAACAATAATTTGACATTGATCACATTATTTGTGTTGATACAAGTGTTTCCTAAAATGTACTTGTTGTTAAATATTTCAATTTTTTTTTGTTTTTTTATTAAATTACTATATACAATTGGATGATTCATTGTAATAAATTCGCGTATAAAACCAAAAAAACCTTGATTATATAAGCCATAATCTAAAAAACGAAGCTTTTATTTAGGGAATTAGAAACGAGGAAAAAACCAAAATTTCCATAATAAAACCAGAGCCTTCTAGAGTATAGAGCCATAATCATTATGACGTATTTTTTAGAAGCTTTTTTAGTGGTATAACTTTTCACTGATTTCCATAGGAATCCATAGTAAAAATGATGTTTTTGAGCTTCAAGTTTTTCACTAAAAAAAACAAAAATGTTACAAAATGGTTTTACAAAAGTGTTCTACATATCTTTAGCAGCAATATACAAGAATGGTACATTGGTATTAAATAAATATTAAATGCAGAAATATTAAAATTAAATTATTTCTAAAATATATTTTTCGAACTTTCATTTTGGAAAATACATCAAAGTTGGCTCTGACGAATTAAAATAATACTTGCTAAATTTATCTTTAGTTTTACTAGTGTACGTTACTCGTCTAAGATTTATACAGAAAAATACGAAATAAAATTGTTTAAGCATGGTTTCCACGATGGCGAGGCGAAAAAATTAGTCAAACTAAAAAGAGAAAGTAAAAAATCACCAATAGTACGATAGAGACAAAATACCATTTTGACAGAAAAATTGGGACGTCCAGTTTTTAATATTTTAATTCAGCACTCCGAAATTGGACGTCTAATCCGAAAAAAAGATGAAATGGATCATCTTTTTTCGAATTAGCCACTGATTTTCGGAATTCATATGTCAATTTGAAGAAAATTTTCGGAATAAAATAAATTTCAAAATAGAACCGTTAATTTGGAAAGCATTAATCCAGTAATGGATGTTAATAAAGTTAAAAAATGTCAGTTAAATTATGAAATGTCTCCAAATGTATATCAATCCAAACACAAACAAAGTTATAGGTGATGAAATCGTAAAACGTCAAAAATAAATGAATAAAAATTCGGTGTAACGACTTGTTGCTGTTTCACTCACTCTCATGTTATTTTTTTTATTCCTTCCTCTTTTTAGTTTGACTAATTTTTTCGCCTCGCCATCGTGGAAACCATGCTTAAATCACAAAATTATGACACGTTCTTAATATTTTGAGAATTTGTTTTGCTTTTCCTACAATTTTTGAATTTGAAATTTCCCCAGGTGGCAATTTTTGGTACGATTTTTCAAAATTTTTACTGCCATCACTGCCATCTATGTAATGTATATTGACTTAAGACATACGATTTGTAGTAAGGTTTTCTTTTTAATTTGACCAGAATGCTGTTGTTATGAACTTTTTTTTATATTTTGGTTTAAATAAATCAATTATTACAAGAAAATGAAAACAATTTAGTTAAACGAGATTTATATATGTTGAAATTCAAACATTTATGAAAATATTTCAGAAATCATAATTAAGAATTTGCAACGTTTTCATTTACAAATTTTTCTTAAGAAAAAAAGTAATTTCCCATATGTTTTATGTGTTTTACTATGGAAATTTTGGCTTTTGCCTCGTTTCTAATTCAGTAAATAAAAGCTTCGTTTTTTAGATTATGACTTATATCAAAACCTACTTAATAAATAAAGCCTCCATGATGAAAAGAAGCTTTTTTTATGGTAACAAAAAATCCAAAAAAAAATGTTTATTTCATAGTTTTTGTATGGAGAGACATGACCTCAGTTTATTCAAAATATATTAATGAAAATTGACTCGGAATTAATTTTATTTTAATTCAATTGCATCTTTAAACTACCGTTTCCACCTAACTTGGAGGATTTTTCCGTGAGTTTTTCCAATTTACGATAATAATGATAACAAAATAAGATATTTTTTATTTAAAAAAGCTTAAAAATAGAGTACATATATGTAAAAAAGAGACAGACATATAAAGGGAAAGGCATGACATTTACAATACTAAACATAACAAACAATATGGAAACACGGTTAATATACGGAAAATGAAGCAAACCTATAATATGAAGCATTTTATCAGATGCAGTAAATAAAAAGAAAACAAAAAGTATGAAAACAAATATTGTTGATTTAATATTTTCAAAATATATATTTAATTGTTACATATTTATTTGTACATTAAAATATTTTTGTCAAATTATTATTATTGACGATTTCCAGCCAGGAATAATGAAATAAAATATCTTGTTATGTATCTGAAAAAGCTTAAAAATGAGTACACAAATATAAAAAAAGAGATAAACATATTATGAAAAATAAAATGGCGCCCGCACGGCATTTACAAATAAACATTAATGAAATATGATGAGAAGATGACAAACAAAAAAACAACAACAAATTATGAAAATAAAATTTTTATTTAAAATTTTTTTCAATTTATACATAATTTTAAAAACGATTAGGCATCGTTTTCTGTTGAATTAGTTATGATTATGAATTATGAATTATGATAAGGATAACGATTTCCAGTTTTCCGTATTTTATATCTTCAATGTACCAAAACAAAAATTAGTATTTTTTTTACTGGTAAGTAGTGTTGTGACTTTGTGAGTGAAATAAAAACTAATAAAATATTTATATTTGTGATTTGTGCAAACTGGATATTGGATAATTCTAATGCCAAGACGTTCCTATATGTATATCTCATTATAAATTTAGAAGATTATTGTGTTTTATGGTGTAATTAAGTGAAAAAAAGTGCAAAACAACATTTAGTTTTCTTTTTCTTAAAGAAAATAAAATCTGTACCTTGGTAGAAAAAGTGACCCTTTTGTGTCCAAAATCTGATCATATTTGGTATTTGTGGCAGTTTAACAAATAATTATGGGCATGCATAAGGCATTATTGTTCTCTTTCTACCAAGGCACATAAGAAATATTTTAACGATTCATAATATAATGTGATTCACCAAAATACGCACATAATCTTCTTCAAATATGTACAAAAAAAAAATTTCTCTACACAGCTGTTTTTGTTTTGATTCTTAATTTTATTTTTAGTTGCAAAACCAATATTATTTAGGTACATTGAAGATATAAAATACGGAAAACTGGAAATCGTTATCATAACTAATTCAACAAAAAACGATGCCTAATCGTTAATTATATATTTTAAAATTATAAATTGAAAAAAATTTTAAATAAAAATTTTATTTTCATAATTTGTTGTTGTCTTTTGTTTGTCATCTTCTCATCATACTTCATTAGTGTTTACATATTTTCCATTATTTGTGTTGACCTTGTTCCTATGTATTTTGTTCTTTTATTATTGTAAATGCCGTGCGGGCGCCATTTTATTTTTCTTAATATGTTTATCTCTTTTTTATACGTGTGTACTCATTTTTAAGCTTTTTCAGATACATAACAAGATATTTTATTTCATTATTCCTGGCTGGAAATCGTCAATAATAATAATTTGACAAAAATATTTTAATGTATAAATATGTAACAATTAAATATATATTTTGAAAATTTTAAATCAACAATATTTGTTTTCATACTTTTTGTTTTCTTTTTATTTACTGCATCTGATAAAATGCTTTATATTATAGGTTTGCTTCATTTTCCGTATATTAACCGTGTTTCCATATTGTTTGTTATGTTTAGTATTGTAAATGTCATGTATTTCCCTTTATATGTCTGTTCCTTTTTTACATATACGTACTCTATTTTTAAGCTTTTTCAAATAAAAAATATCTTATTTTGTTATCATTATTATCGTAAATTGGAAAAGCTCACGGAAAAATCCTCCAAGTCCGGTGGAAACGGAAGTTTAGAGATGCAATTGAATTAAAATAAAATTAATTCCGAGTCAATTTTCATTAATATATTTTGAATAAACTGAGGTCATGTCTCTCCATACAAAAACTATGAAATAAAAATTTTTTTTTGGATTTTTTGTTACCATAAAAAAAGCTTTGAAAAAAATGTCGATATCATGGAGGCTTTATTTATTAAGTAGGCTTTGGCTATAGCTATATGCAAGAGAAAGTGAAGATATAACGTACGATTTTGGCCAACAGGTAAGGTGATGCTTGTGGTTTAGGTCAAACCTAACACACAATAATTGAAAATTCTCGTTTGCATATGTCCTCGGGTAAGGCCGATAACGCCAAATTTGCTGCTGAATGTGTTGTAAATATTCTTGGTACCAAGAAGTTACACATGTGTTTTACTTTCGAACTATTGCATAGACTGAAATGTTTCCTGTATTGATAATAAAACACAACCTTTTGGCAAAGTTTTTAATTATTCTTCAATAAAATCTCCTTTTAACTTAATACACAACGATTTTCAAATTTTTTTTTTTTTTCAAACATTGCCGTGAAGCGGTTACTCATTCGCATTTTTGATCGATATTAAGCGAACACGTTACTCAGATTACTTTAGCTTTTCCATATGTAAATGTCCATGCAAGATATTTTATTCCATACTATACAGAAATTCAATGTTTACGTGACTAATTTAGCAAGATACTGGCCAGGAATTAATCAAGATATGTATTGAGAAAAAAGTAGCTTCATGTGATATTTGCCAAAAGATCTGGAACTCGAATATAAAGGAACTTCTAATTCCTCGTTTAATAAAATTGGCATGAACGTTTTTGAATTTAACGGGAACAATTTCTTAGCCATAGTAGATTATTTCTCAAATTTTGTAGAAGTTATTAGCTTAAAAAATAAGACTGCTCTGCATATTATAAGTAAATTAAAAGAAGTATTTGCTGTACATGGAATACCACGAGAAATTGTAGCCGATAATGGGCTAGATACTCGATACTCTAGCAATTCGCAACTCTGTAAATATGGCGGATTTGCTAATCGAAAATTTGCTTGCGTAAACTACTAGATTATTTTAGCAAAGTAAAATATATTTTTGTATGAAGCACAAACGTTAAAGTGTGTTAAAGTATCCTATTTTCTGAAATTCAGAAACAAATTGGATTGCTAAATTATCGTGTATAACATTTCTAGCAAATTCGCAAAAAATAACTGCTTATCTGAGTATCGAGTATCTACCCCAATATGCCTTTCGGATCTTATGCTTTTAGAAAATTTGTAGAAAAATTAGACATAGTAATAACCACATCAAGCCCTCATTAACCACAATCAAACGGCTTGGCAGAAAGAGCTGTGCAAACCGCAAGAAACTTATTGCGAAAATCAGAAGAACTGAAGAAGCAAACCAAGATATTTGGATTGCGTTACTTGAGTATCGAAATACTTCCATTTGGGACAATTGGGTTTATCCCCAAATGAACTGCTTATGGGGAGAATGACGCGCACTTTAACGGTAGAAACAAATTCTACATTTCACCATTTTTACCGGATTTAGAAAATCATTTTAGGTTTAAAACGGAAAAAATGAAAAGCTATTACGATCGAAACAAGATAATTGGTCAAGAGTTTAAGGAAGGAGAAATTGTGTGGGTGGTAGGTGGAAAGCAATGGAACAAAGCAAAAATTAATAAAAAACACTGTTCTCCGAGATCATATTGGATTGAGTTGGACGATGGAAGAATTCTAAGACGCAACTCAAATTTTTTAAGGCATGTCAGATAAATACGTATGATAACAAAATGCACCACAAAAAAATTGTAGATTTCATTTTTGCGGAAGATTATAATCAATCAAAAAAAAATCAAATGTTGATTTTACTACATATTAGCACAGAATAAATTATATACAGAAGCCCATCTTCCACTACGTTTATGTACCATGGTAATGAAAAAAAATTTTTTGTTTTGTTTTTACGACAATTTTCTTTTAGAAAAGTACGACAAATATTTTATGAATGAAAGAATGAAACAAAAACTAATAGCAATTTTTAAACACCCACTTGATTATTTTGTAAAGGAAAGAAGGAGGAATGATATATATAAAATACATATTTAACCAATAAGCGTAAGAAAGGGACCAATTATTTAACCAATAAGCGTAAAAAAGGGGTACATGTTTGTGCATTGTATCGTCTCTTTTTTTTTTGTTTTATGTAATTCTGTAATAAAAATATTTTTTTTTTGGTTTGTACAAAAATGTTATATGTTTTAACGCTGAGCCACAGACAAGAATAAACAGATATTGAATTTCCACTACAGTATTTTACATATGAACATTCAATCTATGAAATTATGTCCAACCCAATTCTAACCAGATTAGAAAAAGAAAATATAATAAAATATTACATATTTCTCGTCTCTTCTTTTGCTTTTTCTCGATCAGTATAAAAAACCTATTTTTCTATACACACATTAATAGAAAAATAGCTAACAAATCGTATTTTTTCGCATTACATACACGATCCCACAACAAATTTTGTTGTTTCAAGAAACATACACATGTTAGCTTTCCTTTCGTTTTATTTGATATTATTAAACGGCGTTGCCGTGATGTAAATTATTGTTGTTCCTTATGTATTTTTTGAGTTTTTTTTTTTTTTTTTCATATTTCATATAAAAAACCAAAACAAATTATTGTTGGTTGTTTTTTTTATTGAAGGCTTATATGTACACAACTAACACTATGGCCAGTAGTCAATTTGTACCTTTAAATTTTATATAGTTTTCATCTTGGAATTATATAGATGTTTTTGCAAATATTGATATGTAAAATGTATTCGTGTATGTATTGAATTATTTTTCTATACGTAAAATGCACATGAATAGATACATTTTTAATTTTTTATTTACTTAATTATATTTTTCCTTTTTTCGCACTTTTGTAAAAAAAATTAAAAGACAAAACAGTAGTGTGTATATATCTACATTCATAGTAAAACAAAACCAATTGACGAATGCAACGGTGTCCCCAGCGGGCAATAGTGAAGTATGTGATAGGCTGTAACAAAAATTTGCTATTTATATTAAGTTATATGGAAATATTGTCTATTTAAATTACATTTTTATTTATGAAAATTGTAATGATTTGAAAATTAAATTAATCCCATATGAAGTTTACATTGTGATTTTAGTATATCTGATTCATTTGGGACATTTTATTCATTTTAAATATTAGAAAATTGTAC
Source organism: Tipula helvola (assembly GCA_963556165.1). Lineage (NCBI taxonomy): Eukaryota > Metazoa > Arthropoda > Insecta > Diptera > Tipulidae > Tipula > Tipula helvola. Next base: position 71,494,383 of record OY744483.1, on the reverse strand, counting down.
TTAAAAATTGCAGAAATTTAATGTTAAACTCACTATAAATATATATATCGGCCACTAAACAGTTTTGGATGTTTATTAGACCACAGTTGCTACGCTTTGACTTATTAACACAGAAAAGAATGAACAGATATGGAAGTTCCATGTCAAGTATTTACATAGAAATATTCAATCTAAAAAATGTATTCCTGCTCTAATCTAACCAGTTAAGACAGGGAAAATATAATACAATAATATGTTTCGCTTCTCTTCTTTTTTGTTTTTTATACAAAGAAGAGAAGCGAAATATGTAATATTTAATTATATTGTCTCTGTCTTAACTGGTTAGATTAGAGCAGGAATACATTTTTTTGATTGAATATTTCTATGTAAATACTTGACATGGAACTTCCATATCTGTTCATTCTTTTCTGTGTTATTAATATAATCTAAAATTTAATATTTTTAAAACATTTATGTTTTTGGTAACACTAGCTCATTTTGAAATTTCTGCAATATTTAAGTACAAGTTTCTCATATTTAGAATGATAAGAATGTCACAAATAAATCAGATATATAAAAATCACACTTTAAACTAAATATGGGATTAATTTAATTTTCTAATCATTACAATTTTCATAAATAAAAATGTAATTTAAGTAGTCAATATTTCCATATAACTTCATATAGCAAATTTTTGTAACAGCCTATCACATACTTCACTATTGTCCGCTTAAGGCGCTTTTTAAACTTTACCAGTCGTCAATTTTGACGGTATTGAATTTTGATTCATTTTATAATCGAAGTAGCCACGAAGTAAAATTAATTTATTTTTATAGCATGGTTTCCACGATGGCGAGGCGAAAAAATTAGTCAAACTAAAAAGAGGAAGGAATAAAAAAAATAACATGAGAGTGAATGAAACAGCAACAAGTCGTTACACCGAATTTTTATTCATTTATTTTTGACGTTTCGCGATTTCATCACCTATAACTTTGTTTATGTTTGGATTCATATACATTTGGAGACATTTCATAATTTAACTTACATTTTTTAACTTTATTAACATCCATTACTGGATTAATGCTTTCCAAATTAACGGTTCTATTTTGAAATTTATTTTATTCCGAAAATTTGCTTCAAATTGACATATGATTTCCGAAAATCAGCGGCTAATCCGAAAAAAGATCATCTATTTCATCTTTTTTTCGGATTAGACGTCCAATTTCGGAGTGCTGAATTAAAATATTAAAAACTGGACGTCCAAATTTTTCTGTCAAAATGGTATTTTGTCTCTATCGTACTATTGGTGAATTTTTATTTTCTCTTTTTAGTTTGACTAATTTTTTCGCCTCGCCATCGTGGAAACCATGCTTATATAAAGAAGACAGAAGTCAAAATGGCCGACCAACATTACGAAGTCGGGTATTTAGAGGAATATTTGGACAGAAACTTCATTCAAAAACAAACGAATAAAAGTCAAACAAAATCAACAAAATTTATTTCTACACAAATTTTTAGCTTGACGATTTATCAGTAATTAAATGGAGACTTGTGGAGACCTCGCTAAAATTTATCTTAGCTCGAGCTGCATACCGAGCTAAAGTATACAAAATAATGCATTTCAGTGATGAAGAGGGAAGAGGATATTTAATTTTTATTGGTGTTGCAGCAGTTGCTGTTCTTTCTAAATCTAAAGCTGTTCTGTATCTAAATACTCGACTTCGTATATGTTGGTAGCCATTTTAACTTCTGTCTTCTTTATATACAAATAAATTAATTTTACTTCGTGCCTACTTCGATTATAAAATGAATTAAAATTCAAAACCGTCAAAATTTATCTTCAAATTATTGTCCTTGTGAGATAAATTGCGGCTAAAATGTTTGGAGAATTTATAGTGGCGCAATCTAGATTTGAATGAAACAACTGATAATTTTTCAAATTTTTCACGCATAGATGCATACCGCTCAGCGAAATTGTCAGCTAAAAAAAAAATATTTTATTTAGCTAGCTAAATTTTACGTCAAATTTGTATGGAAAATTTATCTTAGCTCGAGCTGCATACTGAGCTTAATTTAATGGAGACTTGTGGAGATCGCGCTAAAATTTATCTTAGCTCGGGCGGCTTAGTGAGCTTTAGCTGGGAAAACAGTTCAACAAGTTTTTTTTACTATTTTTTGTTAAAATAACCGACTTCAAATTTTGTGAACAGGTGGATGATGGATTGTTAAATTTTCGAACAAAATTCGACGGTCCCGTTTTTCAGAAAATCTGTTTGGAAGTTTTCTCTTCTACTTCAAGCCCCTCTATTCTAGACTCGAATGGACCTAGAAGTTAACCCTAACTGATTATTACTAAAATCTATCTTTGCAGAAAATTTCGACCAAATCTATCAATATAGAGAGAATGGAAGGTAAAACAAACATATAATAAAAATGAATGACTAAGGGCGAAGGACGTAGGTACACGTCATTTTTCTAATCGTTGTTTTGGAGTCCTGGGGCCCTATTCTCGAATTCCACATCCATTTTCCACATGTGGACATCTGTCAAAATTCATCATTGTATGCATATTACACATGCAACCAAATATCTTATATGGGGAATTTTTTTCACCTGCTTATACCCATTCGGAAATATTCCCTTAGTACCAAAAAAATGTCATTATTCCATATATTTTTATGAATTTTGACAGATGTCCACATGTGGAAAATGGATGTGGAATTCGAGAATAGGGCCCCTGGTAACCTAATTCGTCAAGAAATGTGAAAATCTGGAACAAATATTTTTTCGCGATTACAATATTTATCCAATATAATTTCGTTCAAGTGGGAAAAGTAAAAAACTCGATTAATATCGAAAATTTTGAATAATCTTGTAAAATCCTGCATAATTTGTATATTATGTATAAAATAATACTCAACCCCAAACTAACCTCGAGTGCACTTAAAAACCTGAAAATCCCGATGTACATTCATACTTCTAATTCGGTAACATAAGGCACAACTCAACGTCAAAATTCGATAAACTCGAATTTTCTGGAATAATTCGGGACGTCTTATGGCCGATTTTGTAAGCGTTATAAAGAGTTTCTATTTTCTTTTTTTGAAAATGAGACAAAACACAATAATGTAAGACATTTCGAGTTCTCATAATGTTGACATAATCGCTTTCTCGCAATTGCAACTGTGTTAATTAAGTGTTCTCGTAATTCGAAATATAAGGGATATACAAGCGAAACCCGCAATTTTAACTCTAGTAGATGAAATTAAAATGTTGATATATTACAATAATTGTGTATAGTAGGCTGAGAATGGGCTTGTTGCAGAATGTTTTTCCCAAACGAGTTTGTGTATATTATCTTGTTCACGAAGAGCTTAATGGAGCATAGAGGATTTCAAAAGCCACTACGTGAAAACCGAAAAAAACTATAACGGAGTGGATTATGACATCCTCTTAAAATGTATATGAAGTGTGTACTGTGTTGTATTTTGAAATACGACCTTCTTCGTGAAGAATATGCTCCTGTTGATACTAAATATTTTTTTAAGACAGGCTCAACAATTTCTTCTCGGCTGCTGAAGGTGAAGTGAATTTCGGAATAACTACACGTAATCTAACTCCATAGAAATAAAAATGGCTTTAGGTTCTGATAGGTATTTAGATTTGGAACAAGATTTGATAAACTTGTTTGAAATTAAAGCTTTTGACATCAAATGATAACGATTTTAGTGTTTGCTGGGTTGATTTATTTCTATAATAAATGTTTTGCACTCCAAATTTACGTGTTTTGCACTTCAAATTCAACCTTTTACAATTTTGATTAGAATTTGATTTGCAAAAAAATTGAATGTGATTGACAACAGCTTAAATTTCTTTTGCAAAAGGTTAAATTTGATTTGAAAAAGTGAAAAATTGTTGAAACTTTCTTCTTAGATAAGAATATTCAAGATACTTTGAAAATTCGACATTTTCGAGATTATTTCGAAATTTATTATGCTTTATTGATATATTTAGAAATCAATAAGAAGAAATAAGTTTTTAACTAAAAGCTTTACTTGTTCAAAAGTACAAGAAGCATTTTAGGGGCCCAAGAAAAATTTTGCGGCAGGCCCGAAATTTGTAGTTACGCCACTGTGTATATGTTTTGTATTTCAAACATTAAATTATTCGAGAGTTAGCCAGACACACAAATATTTTACGAAGGGAAGAAATTGTTAAGAGTTCTGCAAATTTCGATCTATAATGAGGATTTCGCAAAATTAATCATTTTTCAATCATCTCATCAGGCTATAGCGACTGGACTGCTAACTTATTTATAATCAGCATTTTTTCTATAAATAGGAAACAACCACGCACTTATAGTATTAAAAATACGAATTTTTATAGTACCATTTTGAAAAATACATGAAACGCCATGTTTCTATCATGTACCGAGTTCAAATAAGTTTACCGTTTTCACGAACAGAGCTATAGGTTTGCAGATGTTAAAAATGAAACTTTGTCGATAGAATAAAACATAAAATTGTAAAGTGAACAAAAGAAAATTGAATTGAAAGTTGAATATTTGATATAATCGTTATTATGTTGACAATGGGCGCTTTCAGGTCCGCCAAATATTGACCACATCAACGTCATAGCAAAGTGATAGATCGAATGTCTTTTTCTCCATCAGAACATTTTTAATGCCACCATATTGCAGGGCCTGAAATCGGCATTTTTGTGCATTGTTTTGGGGAAAATTAGTTAATAATAAGCAAAGCACCATTTTTAATTTGAAAAAGTCATTGTCACATAGAATCTAACTGAAACGAACAAGATTCGTAGAGTTTATTTGGGTTTAACGAAACTCTATCCAACGCAGTGTTTCCATGCATTATACCTGAGTTAAGTTAGGTTAACTCTATCATGGAAACATAGTTAAAGATGGCATTGATGAAGTACAGTATACCAGTACTTTTTCTCGGTTTTGTTATTTACCTTAACGAACCATAATATGGTTCAGGTAAAATTTGATTTTATTCAGGTTTTTAATAAAAATAATTTTTTTTTGTCCTTAAAGGCTGGTACGCTGGTGGATTGAAATGAAATTTCTCATATAAAATTGACGCAAGAGAAAACGAAAATGAAAATTTCACCACTGAATTTCATTTCGTATTAGAATAAAGATGTCTCTACACATTTCTCATTTTATTTTAATCTTCCCGGACGATGAATGTTAAGATAAATTTTGACAATTTCATTTGAGTTTTTATTCAAAAGATTTATCTTCCTATTTTTGGAGACCAGTGAAAATTTCATTTCTAGGCAATAAAATAAATTGCGGCTAAAATGTTTGAAGATTGTATAGTGGCGCAATCTAGATTTGAATGAAATAACTGATATTTTTCAAATTTTTTCACGTGAAGGTGCATCGAGCTAACTAACTTTATTTAGCAACAATTTTTCTTACCTCGTGCTACATACTGAGCTTTATTCGTAAATATATTATATAGAAACAAATTCTTCTGTATACATAAATATTTGATCACATCATTATATGTATGTAAGAAAAGAATTAAATCTAATAATTTACATAGAACAATAGAACTCACACCGAAGATGTGTTTTCATGTAAAACAAAATATTTAAGCTTTTTTTTTTTAATTGATTATGACAGATGTGAAAAATTATATTAAAAGCATAAAATAAAGATTTTCCTGCTTTTATATCGTTTTACGATAAGAAAAAAACTGACATCGGAATAAATTTTTAAAGAAATTTGTCATATTAAAAATCCATAATGTATGTTGTACCTGCGTATACACAGAAATTCATTAATTCATTTAAGAAGATGACAAAGATTCAATCAATAACAATATTTGTGTCTATCACATACATATTACATACATATCATGGATAATAAAATGTACATAAATTATTTAATTTTTTTTTCTGGTATAATCCTAAAGTTTTGTATCGGAACTTTAAGATAACAAATTTGAGGCAAAATGATAACAAAAGTATTTTAATTTTGAATTTCAATTTTTATGCCGGACAAATTTTATTTATTACATACTCGTACTCGTACATAGGTGCACTACTCCTTATGTATGTACATAATATGTATGTAATAATGTATTTGTCCTTAAAATGAAAAAGAATGGATAAAACGGAAAATTCTCATTATTATTTAATTTGCAATTCTCATTGTGCTTTCGTATAATTTTTTTATTAACTATTTACAATTTGACTAATGATCCGTAAAATTTTTCCAAAAAGTTGTATTGATTGTTAAATAACTTGCTGTGTTCTATTAAATTGTAAGCCGCACCGTAATTTACTATGGTGATTGTTTAAGGGCTGTTGGAATTTACGTTCAGTAGCATAAAACCAAATTTGTTTATGAAATTTATGGCATAAAATCATCGTAAGATTTTTGTGTTTTGGGTTTTCCCCCTAGGAAAACGATTAGAAATATAATACTACGACCTTTTTTTAGTGCTTATACTTTGAGCTTTGACAATCTCTATAAAATGGATAAAATTATTATTTTTTTAAACTTACATAACAATCTTCTTTTTAACTAGAGGAAACCAACAAGTAAACAGCAAGAAATAAATTTCTCACAGTATAAAAATTTCATTGTTACAAAAAAGATGTTTTGGCTAAGAAGTAAGAATTTGAAGAAGATACTCGGAAAAACCCAATTTTTAATTATAACTTGAATTCAGTCCGCATCGTTATTATTAAATATGCAGTCTAAATTTAATGCAAAGTTAATTTTTCAATCTATGTGGAGCAGCCACATTCTCGAAAACAGTATTTTATTCAACGAGTGAATATTGATACGAGTAAGTCCTAATTAGTTATTATACTTACTGAAATTTATCGCACAAAGAATTTGTTTACAATAGGTGCTATTCCACTAGACAAATTGACTATGTAATAAGACAAAGACAACTTATTTGAAGTATCAGATAATTTTTATCTTTTTGTTTTTTTGATTGTGAGTCAATTTTTCCCATGGAATACAGACTTAATGCTTGTATTCCATGAGAAAAATTGGCTGACAGTCAAAAAAATCGAAAAGAGAAAAATAATCTGACACTCCATATAAGAGACAAAGACAACGCTTTTTTTTTATTTTTTATTTTATAGCAAAACAATTTTTCAATAAAATAAAAAACACGTTGGCTTTGTCTCTTATATGGGGCCTCAAATTATTTTTCTCTTTTCGTTTTTTTGACTGTCAGTCCATTTTTCACATGGAATACAGGCTTAAAGCCTGTATTCCATGAGAAAAATTGACTCACAGTCAAAAAAAAGAAAAGAAAAAATAATCTGATGCCTCATATAAGAGACAAAGACAACGTTTTTTTAGTTTTTATTTTATAGCAAAACAATTGTGCTATAAAATAAAAAAACACGTTGGCTTTATCTCTTACATGGGGCATCGGATTACATATTTTTCTCTTTTCGTTTTTTTTTACTGTGAGTCAATTTTTCTCATGGAATACAGGCTTATTCAAAAGTAAAAATTAATAAAACCGAAGCCTACTAAGAAAATATTTCACATAATATGTTTTTGGTATAGGAAAATGAAAATTAAAAGGTTTTAGTTGTGATAGCATATGGTTTTCACTCAGTGAGTAATGAATTCAATATGTCACTGCTAAACAACTCTCGTATTTGCGACAGTAATAAATGAATCGTGAGTTTTGTTTGTTGATTCTGTTAAGACGTATTTGGGCTAATTTATCGAAATTTAGTTGCGCATTATTTTGAAATGTAAAATTTGTACAAAAGTAACATGTTTAGCCGAAAATGATCTGACTATGAAAACGACCGAAAGAGGTAGGTATACAGTTCTAAAAGTATTTTGAGTTCGGTCAACTTAACTTTGTTTGGTTGTGTCAGTTTGTATTTATTATAATTCTATCTCACAGTCAGTTAATATATAATTACGTTTACATACGTATGTATATTCAAAAGTGTAAATAAAGTTGAATAAATCGAAAGTTGTGTCGTTTTAGTTCCACGCGCAAGGAATATTTTGTTTTTTATACTCAAATTTATCGCAGCCATATGGTTTTTAGGTGTGTTAGCCGTTTTTTGGACGGTAAAAATAACTGTTTGCAATTGGTCTTATCCATCTAAATCTTTCAAATTGAATATTCTTAAATTGTTGAAATATAAGATTACCTACTTTGTTTTGAATCTTATTAGTTTATATAGAAGTAAAGAAAATGGTTAAAATCGATAGTATTGTCTGCGCTACGGATGACAATAACTGTCTGATACCTAAAGTATAAAACTTAAATCGCCTTAAACCTATTTAAACCGCACCTCAACCCGAGTCCATACAATTTGTGTTTTTATTAGGCCTGTGTATAATTCAACTTTCATTGATAAAAGTATTATGAAATAAATTTGATTGACAAAAAATCGTACTTTGATAAGATATGTACTTCACCCATAAAATTATTTTCAATTTTTTATAGATTCTTCTAATTATTAAACATAATATATGTACATATTACGTCTTTACGAGTGTTTGTCTTTTTATGCTCTCTTCTTATTTGGGTACACTATTAGTAAGGTTTTGCATAAAAGGTTATTTGTATATATGTACATAGTAAGAGCATTGTGTGTACTTCAATATAGGAATAAAATATATGAATAGAGTGCCGTAAAGATTGGATCTGTCCAATTTACTATACCTACTTTTATACTACTAAAGTACATAATTTGGAATATGGAAAGGTTATTTGAAATTACTTAACTAAGCTGAAATAAACAGATATGTATTATGTATATATGTATAATACTTATGTAATACTATTGTGAATTTTGGAGCAAAATATTTTACACAAAAATACACAATTGGTATACATACTATATAGTGCAAGTATATAAGAAGTTCATTATACATATTATCCATATATTTCACACTTTGTCTACGATAAATTTAAAAATTGTATTGCAAATATAAATAATTTTTGGGATAATATTTGCTTGGGTATTCGGTACATGGATACTTCCTTTTTTATGGTTCGAGAAGTATACAATATACATATACATAAATACTTACCGAAGACCAAAATTATAATTGGCCTATAATGATTATTTCAGATATTGAAAAGCGTTGAGCGTAAAACCTAAACTGAGCAAATAATTACAGATATAAAAAGAATTCAATTCAATTACTTTCAAGTAAATATCTTTATTTTATGTTTGAGTTTGTTTTGTTGAAATTTGACCCAAAGTTTTAGTCAATTTATGAAATTTGTTTTCATTAAAAGTTCTTATTCTCAATTTTTAGTAGAGTCGGTCGGTCCATTAAAGCAATGAATTTGGACTTTTCAATACAAAATAAACGCGCAAAGCAGAAACATTTGTGTTTAATTTGACGTTAAATTTTCCTTAAGTCGGTTAGAGATCATTGGATTTAAAGCTGTCCATTCTCCTAGTACTATTGCCTTCTAATAGGCAATAGTTGTACATTTTCTTGTGCTGACCTTCTACTTCAGAATATCCCATAAATTTTTAAAATTTTGGGCCGGCAATTCCAATAAATTTATGTTATTTTACCGAAAACACTCTCGGATACTTCGTGCTGCGTGGAGAGGGGCGTTATCTTGCTTGTAGATTACTAGCTCACGTCAGCCTACAAATAACTTTTCAATACACGATTCCAATGTGTGCTCCAACATGGTGGTGTATGTGGCTGAGTTCGTTTACCCAGAGTATATAAAAGGAATTCCGGTTCCTATTGACGAAACACATACCTCCAACTCAAGATGCTGCTGCCGCCGTACTTGACAGTAATAGCTAAGCATTTCGAATTATGCACTTCGCCAGTTCTTTGACATACGTATTTTATCCCACATGTCTCAAAACCTAAACAAATTGGTTAGAGTTATCCAAATAAAGGTAATGGTGATTTCTGACCACAGAACTTTAGTACATCCCAAAATAGTTCAATATTGGTACCTTTTAATCCAGTTAAGTCAATTTTTCGTATTGGTCTCAGATAATAACGGGTCTTTCCTAGTTTTTCGGCTTTTTGACTAAATTTGTCAGGAACTTGACCAACTGTTTTCGCATAAATTGGTACCGGAAATCTGCTACTTATATAAGCTACTAGTGGTGATTGTAATTTTCCTGCTTCGAATAGCTGCCCGTTCATACCATACCAGTCTTCTTTAATGGATATTGCCAAAAGGCTGACGGACAAAATACCGACAGAGATAAAAGGCCAACGAAAAAAGGTCGACATAGACAAAAAGCCGACAAGGACAAAAGGCCGACAAGGACAAAAATCCGACACAGACAAAAGGCCGACACAGAAAAGAGGCCGACATGGACAAAAGATCGACACAGACAAAAGGCCGACATGGACAAAAGGTTATCAAAGTGGATGTTTAATGTCACTTTGCCTTAACAAGAATAACTAATTTTTATGAGTAAATTTCAACAACTCAGGGACCATTAATTTGGCTTGTGTATGTGGCTCTTTCAGACCGTCTTTGTTTTGAACCCTTTTAATCATTTTCGTTAATGCTTTTTGATGGCATTTGTGAGCACGATATACTTCCCATTTGCACAGCAGTCCCCTGGAAACATTGAACTTGCTGTAATTGACTTGTTGCCACAATTCTTTTGATTTCCCTCACTTTGTCAATAACCACTTGGTCGCTTGCTACTGGTGCATGATTGTGGTTGTTTGCACTTCGCAGTGTATGAACGCCATTTACATAAATAGTTTAACAAATCTCATCATTACAGTCTACTGCTGTATGCTTCCGGTATCTACACTCCTAATAATACAGATCACTTCGGTTTTTATTCTTGTGCATTACATAGCCATTGACAACCTTTGTGGATTTCAATCACCTTACAAATTTGACCCGCTTGTCCTGCCATTACCAAGTATTGTAGGTAATAAAATATGAACACTTCTTGTTATTATGTGATATTTATTTTATTTAAATGGCGGTTACGAAAGTTGATTTTTGATCTCGGAAATTTTTTCCAGGTAAGTTAATTTTTTCGAAAAACAATTTTTTGTTTTTATTTTATTTTGTAGTGGAAATACTTACCCTAAAAAAAATGACCAACCATTTAGATATGCACACGAATAACAATCCTAAATTCAAACCGGAAATTCTACAAATGCGATGATTTATATGGTATTCTAAAATGATTTTTATCATCATAGATTCAATTAATAAAATAAAATGAACAAAATATACTGAACCTTATGCCTTAGAGTACATGATGTACTGAAACATGCCTAAGTAGTGTAACATGCCGTATGTTGTGGTGTACTCCTGTTCTGAAATACGGCGTAGTGTAGCATTTTTCTTAGTGCACCATATGCCGGAATATTTGAGTGCGGCTTACTGAAACATGCCGCAGTGTCATATTCCGTCATGAAATTATGCCTTAACGACCGGGACCCGAAAGCAACATAATCACTTAAGGGTTTTCGAATAAGGACTTGACAACTTTTTTTTTAAATAAAACGCAAACCATTTGAGATATCTCGAAAATTTTATTATTGGCTCGAAGTACAATCAAAACATTTATGTATGGAATTCGACATCGTTCATATGTCCACCACGGGAACGTTTGCATGTGTCGATTCGTTGAACCCAATTTTCAATGACTCAGCCACACATTTCGACGGAAGTGGCTGCTATCTCTCGTTTAATATTGGCTCTGAGCTCCTCTAACGACGCTTGTTGTGATAGACCAATGATTTAACATAGCCCCATAAAAAAAGTTTAGAGATGTTAAACCACACGATCTAGGCGGCCAATCGACAGGACCATTTCTGTATATAACACGTTCATCGAATTTAGATTTCAATAGTGTCTTGTTGAAACCACATATCATTAATGTCTAACTCGTGCAATTGACCAAAGAAATAACGTTGCAACATATCTCTGTAGCGATTTCCATTGACTGTAACGTGACGGTCATTTTCATCAACGAAAAAAAAACGGTCCAATGACACCACCAGCATAAAAACTACACCATACAGTTATTTTTTGTGGCTGAAGTGGTGTTTCTTGAAGCACATGAGGGTTTTCACCTGACCAATAACCATATTCTGTTTGTTGACGAAGACATTTAGCCAAAAACGCGCTTCATCACTGAAGATGATTTTGCGATAAAATTGGTCATCTTCTTCCAATATTTCCAGAGCCCATATGATCGAGTGGCTTTAGTTCTTGTGTTAACTTTTTCTTATAAGGGTGCAAGTCAAGATCCTTTCGCAAAATTCGCCAAAGTGTGGTCTGAGAGATGCCCAATTCTTGAGAACGCCATGGAATCGGCTGTTTTGGTTCGTTTGTGACAAACGCTTGAACCGCAGCAATATTCTCGCCCGTTCTCGGCACTTCGATCAACCCGTTATCTCACTGCTACGGGAACATCCGACAACGAATATTTAGACTCAAATTTTTTCACTAGATTATGAATTGCTTGTCTACTGGGACGATAGTTATGACCTTATGACCAAAAATTGGAATTAACGCTCTAATTGAAGTTGCAGTCACCGATTCCGAATTTTAAAAAGATCATGTTTAAATGTCAAATTTTCTTTAACCGTAAGAGCTACCATCTTTCGTAAAACTCCGAAAGCATAAGCAACTTTCTCATTATGCCACTAGGTGTCACTAAATATTTGTTGTCAAAAATTGTATGACATTTTTATGTCTGCATTTTGTAAATATAAACAAAAATATTTTCGTTCTATAAAAGTGATTTCAAATAGAAAATGTTTCGGGTTCTCGATGCTCACCGAAGTACTTATTAAATTTAATATTATTTTTTCCGATAACGGCATTTCATTGTTTCAGTACGAATTGAAAAACATAAAATTTTGTATTATAAGCCAATGGGCGCATCTAGCACACGTAGAGTCTACCGAAAATACGTAGACTCTACAAGTCTACATGTGCTGGATGCAAAAAATCTCAGTAAAAATATGTAGACTCTACGTGTTTTAGTGAGACTAAAAATTTTTGTCTACATTTTTATGTAGATTATTGTGGTTCGAAACTTGGATTTTTTTTTGACATTAATTGTATTACTAATTCATATTTTTGGTAGATTATACGTGTATATAGATGCACCCAGTTCATTTATAAGCCAAAAATAAACATGGAGGCTGATCAACAGTATTCAACGCATTCTGAAGATTATTATATTTATGATAGTATGTTTTACATAATTTCAACAAGTTATCTAAGATAAAAACCAAACTAGACACCTAGATATTTACATCCAGCACACGTAGAATCTACAAATGAGATTAGTCTACATTTTAGACTATCTCAAATGTAGACTCTACGTGTGCTAGATGCACCCAATGATTATATGTAATATGTAATAATACATTTTGTAAAACTGTAATCTACAATACATTTAGGCTGGTACCGCAAATTATTTCTCGATATTCAATTTTTTCCAGTAAGTTTCGAGTTCGATCCTCACCAAGGACGTTTTGCGTTATTTTTTTATTTTTTATCTTTTTTTTATAATGGCATTTCATTGCGGCATAACGAATTGAAAAATATATCTCCCAGCTTAAGATTTCGAATGAAGCGACGACAATTTTTCATCAATTTGCCTTTTGCAATGACGATTAACAAGGCTTAGGGACAATCGTTCGATAATATTGGGTTGTTTTTGCCGGAACCTATTTTTGCTCATGACCAGCTTTATGTAGCTTCAACGCGAGTACGAAATCATGAGAACCTTACCTAGAGTGCTGATCAACAACTCCTCATACCAAGGCGCAATATTAAATGATAACCGTACTTTTACAAGGAACATTGTGATAAAAGAATTCTTGAATTAATATTCGTATTCTTCTAGAAACAAACATTTTACTTTTCAGGCTATATTGAGTTTTCAGAAACTTCCGTCAGTTTTGACGGGCAATTACTAGTATGTAAATAATAATTGTGTGTGTGTAAATTAAATTTTGTTTTTTTTCTGTAAAGTGTATAGATCGTGAAGTATATAACCTGAAGTGCATTAATGGTTTTTGATTAATTATTTACAGTAATAATAAATAGACATTGACAATGAATAAGTGCTGTGTGTGTGATGTTATAGTGTCGCAGAATTTTTTTCTTTGTGCTAATGCGTGTAAATCCATAATACACAGCAAATGTGCTGGTGTTGGTTCGGATTTAGTATTTGACGTTATCGTTAATATTTCAAATTTTTCATGGTTATAGAATGTGTGTGTAAATCGTTTTGATGTTAATGATGCTAAATTTGCATCAATTATTGCTGATATTGAAAAATTAAAAAAGTTAACACCGTAATCATCTCATCATGGTTCTAACAATGATAACCTGTCATCGTCGTTATCATCATCATTACCTTCATCTTCATTG